>WOVY01011905.1:65000-543944 GCA_013436015.1 Rhipicephalus annulatus
GCCCTTCACGTTTTTCTTGACCAGTGCTCGTGATAAAGTTTTCCAGGTAGGTGTGGCAGAAACTGAGGCCTCGTAGAACACCTTCGACAAACGTTTGGAATATTCGGCCTGCATTGCGAAGGCCGAATGCGTATGCAGGAATTCGAATAAGCCAAAAGGTGTCATGATGGCAGTCTTGGGGAAGGTTCCGCTGACACAGGTATCCAGTGGTATGCCAACACGAGATCAATTTTTGAAAACAAACTGTGACCCCATGCAGGCCTGCGAGTATGTCAACAATATGCCTTATGGGGTACCTGTCGGGTGTTGTAACACTGGTAGAAGCTCGACAGTCCGCGCAACGCGCGAGTTACCCGATTCCCGGCTTTGGAAAGTAAAAGATCTGGCGGAAGGTTGGATAATTCCCAGCTATAACTTGTGGTCGAATTCCTGCCGTGCCATTGCTAGTTTTGCAGGTGACATTCGGCGTGGTCAAGCGTTAACCGGTGGCCTAGTAGTGGTGATGTGGTGAAGTACGTCGTTCTTTTCTCAAAATTTCACTTGACGAAGGTGTGTCAGCTAAGAAAAATTCACTCAGTATCGAGATGAAACGAATAGTGCCCACTGGCTTTATCAGTGTATAGGGCTAAGCGGTGTATGCCTTGAAGGCTGGCCTTTTACATCCCTTTATGACACTCGATTCTGAAGCCTCCGGTTACGCACGTTGACTAACAGAACCAAGTGGTACCGAATATTGGCCCCAAGAATGTGATACCTCACGTCGGCTACTGTGAAAATCCACGGAGTAGTCAGGCCCAAACTGTTGGTTACAGAGCGGCTGCCATACATGGCAGTGCTCGTGCTGACTGCTTGCTGAGGCGATGTGTTTGGGCGCTTGCGACCCTCGTGTGTTGCCGGGAGTACACCCACTTCAGTACCTGTATTGACGGGGGAATGGAAGATGCTGTTTAGGTCAGTTAGGAAGAAGACCGGTGAGAGACGTTGTTCCATGGCAGCGACGCTGGTCGCCCTCAGTGCGTGCCTACGGTGTTTTCCCAGAGTTCGCAGGGGGTATGCATTCGCGCGTGCGTTCCAGAACTTGCGGTAGTACCAGCATTGCTTTTCACGTTTCATGACTAACTGCGAAGAACTTCAACTGGTCAACCGTGATGCTGTGCGGAAAGCGCCTACGGATTCCGCGGTGCGCCCACGTACCTGCTCATGTAGAGACGGTTCCCTTGTGACGCTCGCGACAGGTGTGGGAGCTACTGCCATGAGCCAGTTTGAGTAGATCACTTTCGTTTAAAGCACTGAGCACCGTTCAGGCATTAAGGAGAACTTTGTATGCAAACATATCACGAGACAGCAACCTGTCAACACCATCCGCTTTGCTGCTCAACAATTGCTGCAATATGACGAAGCAGTCAACTTGGCGTTTTGTCACCAAAGTTTTAATCATGAAGAAGCTCTTGCAACCGTTGGACGGCGGGGGGCATAACCCTGCGGATTAGTGTTACCTTCAACGCCTCGTAGACTTTGTCTGCTGGAGGCAAGAGGAACAGGTTCCGAACTTCGGTAGCAGTTATTGGGGGCAGACTGCTCACCACGTAATGACATTACGTGAAATCTGCGATTATACGACGTGCATCAAATATTGACTCTACCCTGAATGAACCGCAGTGCAGTATCTGCAGTTGAAAAGTGAGGCTGTTGGTGTCGACACTGGAGAGTGACAGTGCTTCGGTGCATTGAAGGGTGTCTATAGCGTTTGCTGCTTGTCCGGGTCACCAATGTCGTGCGGAACGGGAGCGCATATGGAAATCATTACTGAGAAGCGAGTAGTGCGTTCCTGAAGGTAAACAACAACAGACTTTTATTTCAGCAACTGTGTGGCCACTACGGCTTGGTCATGCACTTTCCGACCAACTCGCTTTCCCAAACTCAATGCGATAACTTTTTATCTAAACTATGGGAAAGAGTGACTGCTGCTGTGCGACCATAAAGCCACCACAAGTCCTTGGCTGTGATTATTTTGAGGATAATCATTTTAGCATTTTATTGTGCTTGTTTTTCTTTTTGACTTGCTGCTAACGTCGTTGATTAACTAGTTCTATTCACATTTACAGTTTATGTTGAAAGTCTGTCCGAAATATATTGACTGATTGAGCACCTATTTATAAACATTCTTGAAAAAAGCAATAGGACCTTTATTGTGTGCGGGCAAACAAACGCTGGCCAAAAACACGATGTGGAGGTTCTAAAATGTGGCGTGACGTGTTTGGCTAACGTGGATTTCTTCAGTGTAGTAGCGTCTAGTTCATGCCGTTATTTGAAAGTTCAACTTTATCCGAAAGAGGCGAAGACAAAAGAACAGTGTCCACTGGCCGAGCATACTGACTGATTCCTTGTCCGCGTCTCAAGTTTTATCATTACTGTCAGAATCAGCAGTAATAAATACAATCAAATCATTGGTTTCGACAAACTTTCGTCTAGTGCGAGTGATATCGGCACCCGGTGACACTGGCATACTTAAAAAAGAGACGGCTGACTCAATCGTGCATCATTCCTTGATGCTCTGATTGTGAGAATCATGCCTCTTACTGCCTGTGCAATAGAAGTTACGTTCAGAAAACCATGCCTTCTTTAGGACTCATCAAGTATTGCTATACCGAATCCAGGAATTTCGCGCTAGCACTTCCCATACAAAAGTAAATGGTGTCTCCTACGCGTAAAGTGGATGTCTCCGTAAGAAAATTACGATGCCATGAACAACCTCTTAATTTCAAAATACAGGTCCGGCGTGATGCCAACCCCTTCGTGCTCTTGCTATGACGAGGATGAAAATATCGGCCTTTTTTTTTCTAAAATGCCGCGATTTCAAAAAGCCATAAAATGTTTCGAAGTTTTATTATTTAAAAAAAATTCCCAAGCATTTCCCCGAGGGTGAACATGGTTAAGTGCGAATGCACGGGGTGATGCTATGAGGGGTATATATTAATTCGAATTACTATATTTATTAATCACACCGTGTTGCCTTTATGGTGTAATGGTTCCTGGGAATCGCAGTTTGATCACACGGAAGAGTTTACGTTAACTCACTGGCGAATGCCAACAGATTTTAACTTTACTCCCCCTCATAGCATCACCCCGTGCATTCGCACTTAACCATGTTCACCCTCGGGGAAACGCTTGGGAGATTCATTACTGATGATGATGATGATTAAAGTGTAATTAATAAATTTATGTGTTGTTTGTCATGAAGCATTTGTACACAGATACACTATATACGAAGTCTTATTTATTTACACTTCACGACGCGTCCGGAGGAGCAAAGTCCAGGGCTCGCACCCTCTCCCGCGCGGCACGTTCACTGGCTGGAACGGCTTCGGGAACGTCCACTCGCCGTTGACGATTTCGAGCGGCGTCTTTACGCCGGCCTTCATCGCCCTTCTCCGCCTGACGCTTGCGTTGTCGTTCCGCTTCTTGGGCCGCGTTCGCGGCTTGATGCTGACGCCTCATCTAGGCCTCGCGAGCGCGCAGTTAACCATCCGCTGCACGCTTCGCCCGCTTGTCCTCAGCCTCGCGAGCGCGCAGTTCGGCATCCGCTGCACGCTTCGCCCGCTTGCACTCGGCCTCGCGAGCATGCAGTTCGGCATCCGCTGCACGCTTCGCCCGCTTACGTTCGGTCTCACGAGCCCTTCGCAGCGCCGCCTTGTCTTCCAACGTCGGCGAAACCACCGCGGTACCGTCACCTCCAACGACGGGTGCAGTGCTGGCATTCGGTTGTACTGCATTTGTTGTTGATGGTAGCGTTGCCTCCGGTACATCCATCGCACGACCCGCTCTCGACGGGAGACTGAGAAAGAAGGCGGGCGCGCGAGAGAGAGGGGTGGGCGCGCAACTGCAGCGAGCGAGGAGAGCGGAGGAGCGAGCGAAGGGGGAGGGGGTATAAGGCGCGTTACTGACACCGATATCAGCGTCGCGTCCATGGCTTATTCGGTAGAGCGTCGCGCTGCGGCCCGCCAAGTCTTCTTTCTTTTAAAGATAGAGAGAAGACTGCGGACGCCGCCGACGGCGGTGGATGGTTTGGGGTCGCTTATAAAGTGTATTCACACTTAAAACTAGAAATTTCACTTAGTACTTAAAATAATTTGTCCTTTGGAGCTGCTTCACAGGAGTTTAGCGACGGGAACGTCTGCGGGGCACTCTGCAAATTTATAAGTGAAAAAGCTCATCTTTAAGAGAAATAGATAAACTCCTAATATTTTCTAACGAAGCCAAAACTGTGTATGTTAATATTACACTGACTTGACTTACTCATTGAAGAATTATGTTTTATCAAAAGTGGAAAAGCCCACATAAAGGCAAAGGAAGGAGGCAAATGATTCCAAGGTAACTGCAGACAAGACCAAGAACTCGAGAAACCTTCTAAGAAATAGCTCCTGCAGAACCTCTTGAAAAATTGAGCATCATGAATTTTCATACGAATGAAAACTACCTATCGTACACCAAGCCCATAAAGGAGAAGACGTTTAAAGGCACGAAAGTGGAACAAACGTCGGAAGCACCACTGGAAGACCAAAAAATGGTAAACACTGCGACTGACGTGCATGGATTGACTCGGACCTGAAACAAGAACTAATGAACAAAATGTATGTACCAAGAAACTGTGTGTATTAGTGTTCTCTGTCGTCAGTCGCCGTTGTTAGGGCGTGGAGGATGTTAAATATTGAGTAGAAGATGACGAGTGACACTATGATCGTTAGGTGAAGATGACATCAGAAGACAAAAAGAAGAGGTCAATGGTGGGCTTCGTTATTGGAATGGTGGCCCATCCTTCTATCTACATTTTGCTGCCATGAAACCCGAGAGGAAGGGCCTTAAAAAGGTCACACAGTGCTGATTTTATGACTTCTCGACCGCATCTGTTGCCTGGCCTGGAGGACATCGTGAAGCCGCCGTTACGCGAAGCTTGTATAGGAGGCCCAATCATTGCCGACACCCAGATCGTAAAGAATAACAGCCCGGCAGCTGCCGGATGATCGCTGTGCCGACTTTCTGTGATGACTGGCATCTTGGCTTCGACTTCGCCACGTGATGCGGCCAGCCAGTGACTTTCCCTGTTGTCGACATTGAGGCCCTCTTCGAAAGCTGGTGTTAAGTATGCAAGGCCGTCACGCAAGCCACCGTAAACATCAAACGCCCTGTGCATATGCATCGCCCACAAATAAGGGAGTGGGTGAATTTTCACCAAATTTTGACTAATGAGTACAATGAGCTCAGAGAAACTGACAAAGAGGTAGAAGGTGCAGTTTTGATTCAACGTTTAGAAGCGGAGAAGGAGGAAGCAGACGATTATATTCACCAGATTATTCGAGCGAAAGTTTGAACAGAGTACAGGATTGAAGACGCAATAATATATGGGAAAGCTCATGTGGAATCAATAAAAAAGTGGATCAGAACAGAAGTGAAAAAATGGGCTCCTCGTCTATAGCACTAACACCTAGCCAATGCTTCCTCAATGGTGATTTTGTTGCACAGATGAGTCGGCTTCGCGACGAATTGAGGAACACATTGAATACTGGCAGACAAGCATTCCTTCTGCAGAGAGTAAAATCTTGAAGATAAGATTTGAAAAACAACTTCAAAGTCTAGAGACCTCTTTCACGACTTTATAAGTCTCACAACCTGCCGCACCCGTGAAGGAAACTACAAAAAAAACATCAGCTACTGAGGTGTACCTGGTGGGAAAGACCTATATGAAAGAAAATCAGAAACTCTGCAAATACTCAAGACGACCTACCAGATCTTGAAGATGAGTGCCCGCTGAAAACGACAGGTCGTTATTCTAATAATTCTTCACAGCAAGCGCACAATGGCCTGCTGAAAGTAAATCAAGGCCAGCTAGTCACTCGAAACAAAAAAAATGCAGGAAGACTACAATGATGCTTTAGGAAGACCGTTATACTTATCGGAGCCGATGTTCTTCGAGAAATATGCATACGTCATGGTTGAAGAAAATGCAGATCATACGTGTTCTCTCATCTAGAACACGTTCTTTTACCACGGATGCGAGGGTTTGCATCTCTTTCGTTTGGCGCCTTTGAACGCCGATGCGCGGTTTTTTCACAACGATTATTGAAGGAATATGTATTATTATTAAGTTTCAGCTATTATAAACACGTTATTATCTCTCTTCCTTCATTTCTTTTCTTTTTATTAGGCCAAAATATTCTCTCCTAATAAAAACAAGGTATTCACCTTTTTTTAGCTTGCATATATCTAAATTGTTTACTCACATTAACCGCCAGTTTCTCGGTCAATGCCCCTAAGTGGGTAAGAGCCAGAAAAGAGTATCAAACAAGCAAGCAAGATATGACATCGAAATGCGCGGCCTTTATTTCATGGTTGAAATAAAGGTTGAATAATACTATTCAAAAAATCAGAGCATCATAGGCGAAAGCTGCGTTTATGAGTGGGATGGTCAAGATGTATTGATTATAGAATACCTGCTTAAGGTTAAATGGTTAGAAAAAGTGGGTAATGATTCAAAGTACTGAGTACTCTACTGAGGAAGAGCTTAAAGTGGTCCCGTGAGTCACAATGGTTAATACAATTTGGTAGGTGAAGAGTGATACGCTCTAACTTGTCATTTCTTGTTCGTTCCTGAGTTTCTGCACTCAGAATTCACGCCCAAACGCCACTTGCAGCAGTTCAAGCTCGGGATTACAAATTTAGCCAAGTAGTAGAATGTACAGCTAGTCTGTCTTGTTGTAGGCACAATCGTCTGTGCCACTGTACCTTTAGGAAACAAATGGGTACTGGTGGTTTCTTGAGCAAACTTCTAGATAAAAGGAAACTCAAAGAGAGCGGCAAGGAATTGCATGACTTCAACTTTAAATTGTTCTGTCGTGTGAGCTCCGATTCCCCACATTTCAAAAACAGCTGCCCTTCAAGACATTCTTTCCGCTTTAGAAGCACCAAATAGATTAAAGCAGCCTTTTCTATTTTATTGCTCATTTTTGCTTGAAATCAACAAACGTAGCGCGATTGGAACGTACGTGTGTAAGCTTTTCAAAGAGAAAAGTTTGTTGATCACTACAAACGGTCTTACGACAAACACACGCTCACAAATCAAAGTGTCACCACAAGACTCAATTCGGAGCAAATTACAATATGATGCTCAAAAGATAAAGAATATCATGGGCATGAACAAGATATAAGTGGAGCAACGTTCTGCATTGTTCCCGTATACACGTAGTATAACTAACGCTTGTGCTTCTCATTCACCTTTTACATTTATTTTTTCAAAGTTTTCCTTTTACAACATGAACTAACATTACGGAAGTGGCAGCATAGCGAATCACATTGAACGAACTCACTGAATAAAGCATACATATATGTGAATATACTTTTCAACATAAAGCATTCGCATATGAATATAGGTATATACTTGAGAGAAGAATGACGAATGACAAAAATGTCTGCATTTACAACACGACAAAGCAATACGGTTCGAGAATTGTGCCGTAAGAACGGGTGCTTGGGAGGCATGAAAAGGTTGATGGCGAATCGAATCTGCCAGAGGTGGTAACGCGTTTCTTGAATGCTTTCTTCTACTGCCTCATGTAGGTCAACTTCGTTCTGTAGCAGCCGCCCTTCTTAGCGTTGATGTTTCATAAAATTCACATAAACTTGGCAGTGAGGAGTGCACTCTAGTTTTCTTATTAAACCCTAAGCGAAGCAACTTCCGGCATAAGGTACTCTAAGATTTCAAAATTGTTAAAGTATAAAATGTAAAACAGACACATTTTGACAGAACAAAAAATGCATACTATAAACAGACAGAGATCAATAAAGAAGCAGCTATCTGGTATACCCTGATTATTCTCGCACCCTTATATGAATAAAAACCCTAGCGTGAATCAAAATTTTTTTCAGACTTCAAGCAAGACCAAAAAAAGGAACCGAATTCAATATTACGCTGCATTAACACCTTAGCTCCCGCATTTCTGGCTCAACTTGTCATGTTGGTCCATATTGACTTCCTTTGTGCTTTATGCTGCTAAACACATTGTTACATGGCAGTGTTATAGTGACGGAACAATGTAGAGTATTTCACAATTGGCTGACACTCTATACTGCTTTGCGTAAAGTCTGTTTTTCTTCTGGTTCGATATGCTGGTTCAACAAAGGCGTCGTTAGAACGAAAAACAAATGGCGCCCAAGATCTAAGTGTCGTAGGTTTCAAACCGCTGATTCATACAGTACATACAAGCGACAAGAATAGTTGTATATTATGGAACATACAAATTAAGGAACACAAAACACATAGTATAGGAAAGTGCAGTCAAGCGTGAACGAGGTGCCAGAGTTCCAGACTATACCGTCTCTATGCCTGCCGTACCTGCTGCTATGACTTATGAACACTATGAACGCTGCAGCACATCCTTCATCGTAAAGCTCGAAGAAGGTTTTCGCATTTTGCGTCCTCGATTCCGAATTCGATTCTATTACTTCAAACGGGATGTACTTTCATAGGATTTGTCCGTGTCTTTTCGTCCAATAGTTTTTTCGTTTATTCAAATGGACTGTTTTCATAAAGCTGGTTGTATATATTTATTTATCTTGCATCGATTGATGTTATTTTATTAAAAACGTTTATTAGCAAATTACGACCTTGAAATGAATTTTTTTTTGCTTGTAAGCATCTTCACTCTATACTGCTGGGCTGGTTCAGTATGTCCACCATCTTTAAACACCACTTTCCAGGATTGTAGTGGTTGCCACGAAAAAGTGAGGCTCTTCTGCCTCATGTAAATTTACAATCTAGCACTAGAGAAAGCATACTACATGGAAGCTATTTTGAGCCGGAAAACATGCTTCTCCCAACCTACAAAACTTATTGAGCAGCTCTGCCGTACTAACATATACAGGTGCAGTTTTTTTCCTCTTGGAATCAATGAGTAGAATAACGTGCCCCTGGAAAATCTAGAAAGTGCCAATCTGAAATAACCCCTTAGTGCGTTGCCCGCGCCACCTCTCTGATAACGGCAACTCCTATTCATTTCACAGTGTGCTTTATTTTTCCACGCATATAAGTTAAACTGGTTGTCTGATGTTCAATCTGTCGTGCTTGTGTACTAACATGACTGGCTGCACTTTTTTTTATTGTTGCTGACCTCAGTTGTAGTAGAATGGGACCTGGTGCTGCAACTTTTTATTTATTACCCGCTCGAAATACTTGCTCTGTACTACTAGTTTCACGCAGGTTTTGTATTGATTTGTATAACACGGCCATGGTTGGGACAGGGAACTGTATTTTGTACTTCTTGTTGCGCGAACCGACGCGCGTCTTTGCTAAACTGTATCTGTACTGCTCTATAATCTGTTCAATGTTGATTTTCTTTTGGTACGATGACATGTTGTGACCACAACTTTCCACAGTGTGCCCAAAGTTTGGCGATCAGAGCGGCAGCACTTTTTTGAATATATATATATATATATATATATATATATATATATATATACACTTTTCAGTGGCGAATTGAACCAAACGCGTACTTCTCGCACTAGCCTGTAGGTGCTCAGTCTATTTTTGTTTCTCCCAATACTAATTATTCATAATTTTTAATTGCCCATTTCTGACCTATAGGCTATAAACTGAAAATATGAACTGTGAGATGTAGAGCACTTTCAGAAACCACCAACAAAACTGTTTGCTGTACGATACGGCTAGCGCTGTTATTTTTTCTGCGTTGTAGAGAAAGCCTATAGCAGCACTTTAGCAGTGCGCTCGCGGTCCGGCACACGGCTTCTTGTCACGTTTCGCTGGGTTTCTTTCCAACATGGAAAAAATAACAGCGCAAGACGTATCGTAGAGGAAACAATTTATTCGGTGGTTTCTGAAAGCGCTCTGCATCTCAGTGTTCATATTTTACGTTTGCAGCCCATAAATGAAAATTACGTAATTAGAAATTAATAAATTATTAGTATGGGGGGAAATAAAAAAAATGGCCCGAGTACGTACAGGCTAGCGCGAGTAGTATGCGTTTGGTAATCCGCCTCCTAAGTGCCTTTCGCTTTCATATTCTTGACTCAAGTTATGTGCGACACCCTGTATATGTGTGTGTAAAATTAGGAAGCGATATATATATATATATATATATTACCTAAAGGTACTTAAAAGCGAAGGCCACTTTTTTCCCTTCCTCAGGTGATGCACTATTTATACTGCTCTGCCATGCACCAAAAGCCTTTTGCGCCTAACATTCTCTAAGCTGCCGCAGTGATCGGCCGGCCTTGACCAAACTACGATGTTTTTTATTAACGCGATCATGCGAACCTACGTCATGCCGCGCCATAGTAACGAGATGATAGTATACAAGTGTGGCAATAATGATCAAATGCCTAAAATAAAATTCAGGTGTTACAACAGAATCAAACTTGTAGTATCAACGCTACAAGGCCTACGCTGCCTGCTTGCCCACAGTCTCAGTTTTTCTGATGCATTATGAGATTTCTTATATGTCTCGCTTGAAATGCAGATCAATGTAAGGGAGGCTTTAGTAGTTCTGTGGTAAATTTTAAATCTTATGCCACATAAGCAAGAAACCTTATTTCTAACGCCTCTCGTTGGGAGCTAAGTTAAGGGGAGATTAAAAGTATACTCATGTAGACAGCCTACAAACGGAGGGTTGAATGTCTTTCACTGCTAGGGAATGCAAGCTAGCCTAGTAGCGGCAGAGTGATCTTACCGCTGCGGTCTTCGCCTCTCAGCAAAACCAAAGCACCAGCAAATGAGGTATAGCGATCACGTCAGCGGAGGAACCGATGTGCCAAGAAGCACAAAGATCATTTCCAAAAAGAACAAGAAGAATGCAAGCGCTTCATGATGATGGCTATAGGTTAGTGGAAACTATCAGTGAAAACTGAAGGTTAAGCTCTGCTTAGGTTTTTTTGCGTATTTTGGATGTTGATATGATCATGCCACTAATTTGACAAGCCCGAAAATACCAATGGTAGCAATTTCGTCTAAAATCTGAGTCATGAACAATGTCATAAACAACAAGTTAACAGATGAATGAGAAAAGCCTCGGCACACAATGAATTATGATCACACAAACTACTATGCAAAAAAACGCAATTGATTTTCACGCGCTAGTCATTTCGCAGCGCACAAATAACAGTTGTGTCGTGGTTTAGCTCCATTGAAAGAATATCTGTTTCCTTCAAAATAGCACCCGCTTGTATTCCCACTAAACTAGATTACGTGAATGAAGACGCACTTGTTAGAGCCACTGAAATTGATAACGAACGCTTGCGATTGGGAACAGCACGTGCGAAGCAAGGGAGCCAAGCTGCCTCTACACCAGTCTAGAGAAGCTCCGTTGACTCGCTGCGACTGAGATAGGCAGATCACTTCTGTCCGGTCTCCTTGATTAAATACGGTCACTTGTCGCCTCTAATCTCGGTCTGGTTGGTGTGCGCAGTATTTGTTTTCTGGAGAAACTGCCCCTTGCTTCTTTCTCCCGCAAACAAAAACTGCTCACTTTAATTGAAGAGGCTCATGCTAGCACACCCTTCGCCAGCTTGACTTCAAGGCAATCGAGGGCTGGCCATGAAGGTGCAAAGACACGTAGATGACTGGTAGTCGCATCAAAGAACGGAGTTCTAAGTTTAACACGAAATTTTGCGGAAACTCGGTGCAGCGTGTTGACAGAACGGCCGATAGTAATTGTTGCACTCTTATTAAAAAGGAAATGTGTCTCAGACCAATTTCTGTCGTTATCGCCCTCTGTGCTTAGGTATTTTTGTGTAAACATTTGGCATAAGTGCTGCTGCGGGAATGTTCGTCTTACTAAATTTTCGCACTGTATTTTCTCAAGAAAGTTGGCTTCGTCTGTGCTATAATCACACCAAATGCATTCGTACATTAAATCCATCATAATCATCAACCTGACAATGCCCACTGTGAGACAAAGACTCTCCTACGATCCGTCAATCAACCCGCGGTATGATGCCTACTGCTGCCACGTTATACCTGCCAGCTTTTTATTCTCATGGACCGAACAAACGTTTTGTCTCCGCTTTGTGCGTTTGCCTTCTCTTAAAATCCACTCACTTTCCCCTAATGGCCAGCTGTTGTCCTTCCTACGTGATAATTGCCTGGCCCATGTCCACTTCTTCTTGATTTCAACTATGATATTCTTATGCCCGGTTCGTTCGCTTACCCACTTGGCTCTCTTGTCTTCTAGGGATGCACCGATCACTTTCCTTTCTATCGCTCGCAGCGTCGTCCTGATATCAAGCTGAACTATTAGAAGTGCAGTGCCCGACCTAGAAATGCTGATATCTTGTGCCTTAAACCATTTCATGCGTGCCTAAGAAATCGAGTTTTAGTTTTGTTTACTTAATAACGTTATTTTACATCTAATTCTTCCAAATTCTATGTTTGTTTGGAAGCGTCAAGGCGACGCTTTTCCTCAGAAACGTGCAATGGCAGGTATACTGCTTCGCCATCGTTTAATATGAGCCGAAAGTGTTTGCAGTGGTTGGTTTAGGCCACGTGCGAATGCTACAGAACCTTCGCAATCTTTCAAGATAATTGCGTTAAACGTGGGCCGAGGAAGCGTGTAGTTTATAGCTTACGGGGCAACCAGCGACAACGTTGGGATCTTTGACAGCTCAAGTATATGAACCGGTGTTTTTTACCACTCATAATTGTTACTGGCGGTCGATACTTTGTACAGTGATATGAATGTGAAGTACGTATATATGTTCAATTTCTTTGTTTTCCGGGCACAGGTTTGCCCAAATAGAAAGTTTGGCCTTGAACACGCCAGCTGATGCTTTGTAAAGTTACGACCATATAACGAACGGTATCAACATACAAGCAAGACCGGTGACACACTTTTTTATTGTTTGCTGAGAGAGCAAGTGCGTATGAAAAGTCGCGAACGCTTTTCCTCTTTATTCTGCACAGAAATAATATTCCTGCAGCGTGCGCCCGAAGCCGTGCGGCCTAAAGCAAGCGGGGCTCCAATGTCTGATCAACTTAATCCTTTCAACACCGTTCTTGCTCGCCATTGCTCGTTGTAAAGCTCTATAGTTTGCGAGCCTGATGCCCGAATTTGAAGTGCAACGCGCATGTCCAACTCTTCACTTGAATATGTAAGCTCTTGACTTTAATTTAACGTAAGGACAACGTACTGCATTACCGCATAAGTGCCGTAGACAGGCGGCACCCACTGTTCAGACACGCCGTCATCTGTCATCGTCGAGGAATTTCTTTTCTCACTGTTGGGCCGCAAGTTCAACCAATAAATTATTTAGGTTCATTGCCGACGTGATCTCTGTTTTGTTTTTCTTGGGGCTGGCCAGCTCTCGGTCAACTACGTGAAATTTGGTTGAGGTCCAGTGTAGGGCGACAAAGACTTGAAGAGACGTGGTACGGCGTCATCGGTTTACCGCAGGCGGGCTTCGGTTTCTTGAGGCCGCTGGCCCGGAAGGTGTGGTGGGGCGTTCATGTTCAATTTCCGAAGGCCCATCTGTCAATACAGAGTGTTTCACAGGAGATGATTAGCTTCTCTGTCGTATAAACAAAGCGGCCGTTGATCTGGGGTTCTCCAGACTCCAGAGGGTTTGGAGGAAGGATTTCGCTCATTGTTTGCACGAGTCTTTTGTGGTGCGGCTTGCCTGCACGCCGCTAATCATGTAGGCTCTGGTGGGTGTGGCGATGGTGGATGAATTTGCAGACGTTGTGGTGACGTGTAGGTATTTTGTAGCCACCTTGTTGGCCTTGCTTATCTTCGCAGTGAAGCGGCATAGGTGTAGATAGCAGGTCTCGGGCAAAGGAGAACTGTGGATGTGTTCGCATCGTTGGGATTAGCTGTTACCAGAGCTTGCTCTATCTCATCTTGTACGACGTCTGCAAAGGAATAAATTTATGGCGGCGAACCCGGTAGCAGTTTCCGTAGCTCGTCATGCACGACGGCAAAAATTCGAGCTGGCACTTCGGAGGTCTTTCGCGTCTGGTGGAGGAGCGCTGTAGTGGCGATTGTATTACTTTGTCCGTAGCTCAAGCATCCTCTGAATGAAGTCATCCTCGCTAATACACTCTGCCAGTGTTTTCGAGGGGTTTATGATGAGCGAGTCGAAAAGCGTCGCTTTAGATGCCCTCGTGAGGCACTGAAACTTTTTGTTCGTCATATCTGCATCTGCGGGGCGAAATAGCTTCTGCATTTCTTCCGTAGGAATGGTCATTTACTCGCTTGCTTGCTGCTGAGGGTTTGGGAAAAGGATTTCGCTCATTGTTTGCACAGAAGTCTTGCGAAAGTTTTAGATGCCTGCCTATTGAAAACAAGTTACCTTGTTGTGCTCTTTGTGTTCGTACCAGGTGCTATCGAAATATTCGTAAGCGGGAAATGCGTGCAGAAGTTTGCCTTCGTTGGTCCAGTTAATTAGGGCTGCAAATCTTTCGTAACGCTGCAGCCAATCTTTGTCGTCATCATAAGGTAAACCGCAAAAACCCGGAAGCTGTTGGGGGTGCTAAATTACCAATGACAAAATCGGGGTGGTGGTCGCCATCGCTGATTTGAACGGTCGTTTACGGAACCACTACTGGCAGCGAGTGGTCGGAATGCAGCCGGAAGACCTTTTAGTCAGCGGCTACTTCGAGTTAATGCCTTCTTATCTTTTTCTGTGACTTGTTTTGTGTCTACCACTCGAGGGCTGGTCTGGCCGAAACATCCCCGCCGGAAAGCTTACCATCACCTGTGTAACAATACTCATTTTACGCCATGCCACAAATATATCATTCTGCCGTAGTAGGGAACTCCAAATAAATTTTTGACAATCGGAGTTTTCACCATGCACCTAAATCTAAGTATACATGTCTTCGTGCGTTTGCCACAATGAAATACGATCGCTGTGGCTTGTAGTCAGAACTACATCCTCTAGGTTATCGGCGAAACTCCCCAACTGCTTATCTACCACCGCAGATTTTCTTTCTACAACTACTGAACTGGCATTGCTATCACTCGGTAGTATTAACTTTAATAATGCTAAATGCTTTGTCAATGAATCACGCACTTCGGGGCTTCCACAACAAGCCTTTGATCAATATTCTGAGACTGCTTATTCTGCAATTATCACAAGATTACACAACTGCACAATCGCCATCGTGCGGCGTGTCTAAATATTTTGCCATTTGAACTGACCAAACACACATTTGTGGTATATTATGCTATGTGAACATTTATTCAGGTCCTGATGAACCACTCTTAGGTGGACGCAGACGGCTTCCATGCACCGCCATATCGGAGCAATTCTGCATAGCCGCTACTTGGTCTGAAAATGTTCTACACTCTCTTCTCCGGTCACGTTCTGTGAAAGCCTCGGGACTGTGCCAAAGTAAATGGTCCATAGCAATGGTGCCATTCCAAACTGTTTCGTAAAACCATCTCTTGACGGCTGTGTTGACGTTCACTATTTTGTTGTCAACATGCCAATGCCGGCGAAAGTTCATATATATATATATATATATATATATATATATATATATATATATATATATATATATATATATATATATATATATATATATATATATATATATATATGCTTGTATTGGTTTTGAGTGGTGTACGACAGAAAAAGAATATTTTGCTCAACTTCCTTTATTTAAAAGTGTCGGCCTGGTGTACCAACAGCTTAGCTAATCTACTTTTTTTTCTTTCACACTGGCTTTCTTGAATTCATGTGAAATATTATACCTTCTGTACTTAACAGTTGTAATGTCCGCACTTCAACAAAAAAATTCCAATGAGTTCGCTTCTTTTATCTACACACATAGCTCCACTCGTTCTTTACACACTAATTCAAGGGGTCATTGGTGCCTCTACAGATCAAGAAGATAGCGTTGGTTCTTTCCAATCACCCGTTCACTTGCCGCTCGGGAACTTTCAGGGTGCGATAAGCTTCGGCAAACGGTTGAAGAAAAAGTTAAAAAAATAAACGCGTCCTCGCAAAACCGTTTAAGCCTATGACCATTAGAGGCTTTCAGCAAGCTTATTTGTTGGACGAGTGACCATGTCATGGAGCTCGTAGGCTTTTTCTCATGAAAATGAAATACAAAGTGAACGTAACAAAAGCTGCCAAAATTGGGGTCATTTTGTACGCCACACCACAGCGGCATTCAAAAACATAGTCATAAAGATTGCAAAGTTTTGTCTGCGAAAGAACATGCAATAAAGTTTGAAAGCTTTATTGCAGATTAAGCCATAAAAAGTTCCGATTTTTATTGTCGCTTTCGTCGCAGTGATCTGTTCAACGTTCTGTGACGGTACCTTGAAAGTTTTTCGATCGTATCTGTAATTTGCGCCGTTGCCATGGTTTAGGGGTTGCGGCTCCCCTGTCGATCTCATTTGCAGACTTTGTGCTTTCATGTCTTTCTGTTCTTATGTCATTGCTTTCTCTTTTTTATGAAGCCATTCAGAGGCCCTAGATGATGCTTCCGAGTGTGCATCTCTGGCTGTAATAAAAATTTCTTTTCTGCCGTTTTTGCCGCTAAAATTGCTGTGCTCAACATAGCAAACAAATGTGCAAAGAGCCCTTTGGATTGCATGCTTGAATAACGTGTGCATCATGCTTCAATCTCAGCTGTTTCTTTCCGCAGTGTTTATGCTGCCGATTTGCCAATCCATGCAAGAATACCAAAATAGAGGCCTCTGCTTGTTGCACGTGATTACTCTATGTGTTTCTGACCTCACCATTCATTGCTCAATTCGGACTAATATTTTCTGGCTTAAGGACGTGAAACCAAAGAAATAGTGTTATGTAGGTATGCCGAAACACTTAAGCTGAAGCAAAATATGTTTAGCTGCATTATTATGCAAGCTTTACTACGTGAAGCGCTTGGTTCTGTGCCGCGTGCATGAGTGTGGCATAGATAGAGACCACGTCTCCAAGAATACTTTGTTGCGCATCATGAAGAAACGTCATATTTGTTTGATTTGTAACACGTACTGCATGCTGAGCGCAGTAGGACTGTTTGCGTGGCGCCTGAGTTCAAAAACAGAGAACATTATAAACTAGCCGTTGCACTTAAAAGCACCCTTACACAGGGCGAGGCGACATGTTGGAAATACGACTCAACACCGAATATACAATGACACAGCTCAAGTTCATCGTTACAGAGGTGCGAACTACCTCAAGATGTTGTTTCATACGTGGATTCGCATACGTGCAATGGTGTCTCACAAGTAAAAGAATAGGACTGCATTTCGGATATACCGTAATTAGATTTAAGTTCAGAAACACCTAATATAGCGTTTATTGAACAGACTTGAAATAATCGAAGAAAGAACTGTAACTACGTACGGAAAGGTACCTAATGTGAAAGAGTCTCGCCATAAAAGTCGCGGTGTTCTTGTTTCTTGACTGGACCCGTCCCAAATGTAATGTATTTGAAGATGGTGAAATATCGTAGCTGATAGCTTTATTTCCAAAGGCCTTATGTACCAATTATATAATCAATATTTTGGAAATACTAACTGTGCCAATGATAGTCTACATACGCTCAGGCCTGTCCTTTCTAACTTACAAATATATCAAATTACCTATTTGTCGAATTGCAATGAGAGTATAAATTTTGTTAATATAAGGTATAAATGTAGCATGGCTAGAAATGTAGCCGCACCGCACTGGGCTTGACGCATCAGATCACCAAGTCGGATAGCACTAAATTTTGTTAGGTTGGGAGTGAATAAATGCGCCTACATAAAAGTTACGAGAATGTCGGTATGTCTGTGCAGCAGACGTGTGTCACGCTATTATCTTAATCATACACAAAAAAACTGTCGCAGTTCGTATTCAATTACGCAACACCGACAACTGCATAGCTGGTGGCAACAGACTGATCATGGTTGCTCTTGGCTTTTCACCTCTCACCTGTCTCTTTTCCGCCTGTTCTTTTACTGTAAAATTTAATATTAGGTTTGCTCCATTTTATTGCTGTCTTTAATTTTCTCTATCTGTAGTCGTTATTTCACGCATCAGATAAACTACACCCCATGCTGGAAAAATCAAGGCCCTTGAGAAAATAGCAGAAAGGGAAGAAAAGCATCGCACACGTTTTGCCGTAAAGAAAACCATTATTGTATGCGAAGCAGCCATGGGTCAACACAGTTCTGTGAACACGTGCTCTTTCTTCGTCACTTTACACAATCATGGTTGCGCGTTCAGCCGCATTGCGAGTCCTCACACCCGCCGACCTCATGCTGATGTCTTGATTTTCTAGTAGGCCGTGTGTCTGAGAGAGAGAGAGGACTGAGCGCTTGTACTATAGGAAGCAGAAGATTGCCTCTAAGGGTTTCTGATCATGGCAGAGCATGCGCCGCGTGAAGCGAGCACCATTCCGAAGAGTCACGTTAAAGGAGTAAGCGCTTTTATTTGATGCGTAGTATCTGACAGTGGAGCTCAATCCGGTGTTGCGGCGGGACCAACCTTACAGCACAAGCGCATCCCCTTCCCCTCTCTTTATTCTTCAGAGCTCCCCATCTCTTTCTTCAAGGCTTCTCTCCTCGCAGTGGTGCCCCCTCATGCGCACCCCCTTCCTCTTTTCTCCGGCGCTCCCCCTTCTCTCACCTCGCAACGCCGACGCAGGCATCGTGGGCAGAGAGTTTATTGCTTGTAAAAACTGACTGCTCGCGCTGCGCAACTGTAAAGTGTCAACCCCGTATATATAGGCACGAGATTTTGCCCTTCAAGGTAGTGCCGGTGGAATATTTCCCCTGTTCGTTGTCCAATGATAAAAATTCGTAATGTGCGCGTTAAGTAAAAGCGCACTGCTGAACTCTCTGTCCAACAAGAGTGAACTGTATCTCATTGCCCATTAGCAGTGATTGGCAAGTTCAAGCAGAAAACACTGGTTTATCACTGTGTGGTTTGTGCCTCCCTAGGTTACTCTCCTGCGCAACACCACGCTGAGCGCCAGTGTGAACGCTGCTGCCAGTGTAAGCTTTTGCGGCTGCTGCTTTGCATCTATATATCGTTTCCTTTAGCTGGAGTTAGTACATTTGATTGTACAGAGTAGTGAGTGCCGCTATTCGCCCACGGCCTGACTCTACTGCCTATTTCACTCTCCTCTTACAGCCTTTGCGATGATGGATGCTGCCGCCTGCCACCGCAGCTTTGTGGTTGCGCTGTTTCGCCTCCGCATCCTCATGTTTCGCCTCCGCATCTATGCAAAGCGCGTTGACAGATGCGCTTCGGCAGGCTGCATGCTACAAACCTCTGCGTAACAACAACCAGCGGACCCCATATATCTGCTACTTTAAGCTTGATATTCGACTTCAGCACCAGAGTCAACAACGCAATATTATAGGACGGGAACGGATTGGCTTATGGGCTATCCTGGAAGACGTAAGCAAGGAGAAGACGACGCCTAACACGCAAAAGGTGAAGATTCTCCCAGATTTCGCAGTTATTGAGTCTTCGTTGTTCCTTAAGTGATAAGATATTTAGGCACGCGCACGCTATGTTACAAGGTAGGAGAAATGTGAGGTCACAAAAAAACTGAGGAAGCTGAACAAAGTGTATTTTCTGATAAATACAAAGTACTGTGGCAAACGTTGATGCCGACAACTTTCACATCATGTACTGTAAGGTCTAAAATGCTTTCTCGACGCCTTATAAACCTAAGGAACTGTTTTTTGTGAATTTTATTTTGCCATCTTAGTGTGAATATTTGAAGAAGCCTCAGAAACTTGTCTGCAAACACACTAGCGGTGCAGCATCTGTGATCGTTGCAGACATCCTCTCAGAAGAAAGATTTTTTAGGTGTGGCGTAAGAAGAAGATTCGGCACTTTGTGCACTTTGTATGTGTTAACTGCTTCAAAGCAGTTTCGATGAAAACCACAATATCGACCAAAACTGTCAAGAACACACGCTTTTGGTACTTCAGTGTGCTTTTGTCATGTCATTTCATAAAGGGAACAGAGGGTCATTTTTGTTAGTCGTCATCACCATCATGAAGCATGCGTCTCATTCTAACTCGCTAACGACTCTCGCCAGGTACCCCTAAACTGAAGTGTGCCATGAATATGATGGATCTAAAAGTGATTTCAGCTTATCCGGCTCTTCTGTCACTTTATGTGCATATAGATATAGCGAGTTTCCCAGGTTAAGTCGTTAACATCTGGCAGACCTACCTGGAGTGGATGGCTTTTTCTTCGACGATGTTATCAAGGGCCATTGTAACAGCCCGCACATCAAGCACATCATTTTCTACACATGGTCATGAGCCATCCGAAGAGGGCTTTATTTGATTTTGCTGTTTCACGAAAAACATATTTGATACCTCCTCCCAAGAGAACCTTTGTCGTATTCACTATTACCTTCGTGGTGAAGAGCAAGGCGTTGTATATTTATTCTGTCAATTCGCTTCTTCGTGATGAGATTGAGGCCTCCTGAACGTTCTTTGCGTAGAAGATGAAATCTATTTCCAGGTATAACATTCTGGGGTAAATTTTGTCTTATTTTCATATCCGTTGTACGCTGTGTCATATATGTCGAACTATTGGCTCATCACCTTCATGAACATTATTGTATGGGCGAAATGTTTGACATTCTAACAAGCTGGGTATCCACGGCCGTTTTCTTGGAGGTGTGGCAGTGAAGCGATCACTTGAAGGAAGGATGTTTAACAGCACGAGGCACGTTCATTTTTTTGAAGTTGGACCGGTAAACGTTCTTCCATGTAAGGTTTTTGGCCAACTTCATGGTTTTCCCTTAAATTCATATAGTTTCTGGACAAAATTTCTGCTAATGAGCCCTGCGTTGTCTGTAAGCTAGCGTTCTAACAACAGGGTGCGTGCGTTTTTGAGGATATGACAAGGGTCAAAGTTGAAGAAAGTTTCTCTATCTGAACCATAAGAATAGAGCACTACTGCAGGAAAACATTTGTTTATATAATGTTTAAACATTGTCACATTCACGAATAATAATTGGTAATGACTCTTACACTTGGAAGTGCATATACCTTCATAGCACAAATGATCTCCTTGCTACAGACAAACAGGTTCTTTTCACTCAGCTGTTTGGTAAAATAGTAGGAACATGATATTCTGTATGAATTCGCCACACTATGCGGAACAAAGCACAATACTCTATTTGCAAGCTTGTCTGTAGAGCTGCAAGTAACACTGTTGTCGGGCTTGTCTTTAAGACCAAAAACTAAGTCGGTCTTCTTGTCATATACGCATTTTCTTTCATGGCAGTTTAGTCTATCTTCAGTGAGCCTCGTGCAGTTTTATGTGGAGAATCGATACCTCAAAGACCAGCCTCTGCTTCATTGTAAGAATCCTACCTGACGACATTGGCATAGGGCTCATATACCTCTGAAGCGTGCCCTTCACCTTAGTGCCAAGAGGTGATATTCTCGAGCTTGGTTATAACCTTTCGGTTACAATCTTTGACAAAATCATACCCTCTCTGACAAGTCCTTCTGATTACGATGATGATTTGCCCCGCCGCGGTGGTCTAGTGGATAAGGTACTCGGCTGCTGACCCGCTGGGCGCGGGTCCGAATCCCGGCTGTGGCGGCTGCATTTCCGATGGAGGCGGAAATGTTGTAGGCCCGTGTGTTCAGATTTGGGCGCACGGTAAAGAACCCCAGGTGATCAAAATTTCCGGAGCCCTCCACTACGGCGTCTCTCATAATCATATGGTGGTTTTGTGACGTCAAACCCCACATATCAATCAATCAATGATGATGATTTACTGCCATATGTTTCGATTTTGTGAAGGAGAAGAGCGGAATTTTTCTCACCTGCCAGTGAGTCAGAGCCAATCTTCTTTGCAGCAGCATATTGTTTGAGGTCATGGCGCGCATTCATCTGATTTTCTCTTGCAGTAATATGTCTCAGTAACCCGCCTTATTTCTAGCGTTGATAAACAGCCCGAGTCCGAAGTCTTTTGAGCATGCCGAGATAGCGACTAGCTTAGATTGCGTCGTTACTGTTGCTTTGTATTGAAAAATGCTTTCGTATGTCCGTTACCCTCTTCCAAGGCAGCAAAGTTTGCATGGCCAGGCAGCAGGGATTTCGATTTTTTTCTTTTGACGATACCGAGCAGTTGCAGGGAGACGACATGCAGGATCTTTATGTGGTCTTTTTACAGCTGGAATCATGTACTCGGATACTGTTGAAATACGCTAGGCATAGATCGAGAGAGAAACTCCTTTATTCGGCATCTGAGAAAAAGTCACTTTCGATTAACTGTTTGCTGCACATCGTAGTTCACGCCGAGTGGTTCTTAGTGGGGAAATTTTTAAAAGAAATGTTTGTCGCCACTTCGAACACAGTTCCGGATCAATAGCGAACAAGTGAAATGAAACACCCGGCATACTTTCCGGTTTGCATTTCTGGAATAAAACACAACAGTACACCATGCCTACCGCGATCGCGCCGGGAGCAGCAGGAAGGAACACGTTGATACCTGTATCAACAGGTTGAAGAAACTTCACAATCTAGCACCAAGAACTGGCGCACAACAGACAACACGTACGGATCTCTGGCAAAGGCATCATCCTCATGGAGAAAACTCACAAGTTCAGCAGGAGCTTGCGCATAAAAAACAATAAAGAGATCAATGGAACAAGGGGTTTCTGGAGATTCTGTTGTCAAACGCAGACTTCACGAATCACAGCGCCCACAAGAGCAGACCATCGTTGCAGGGAGGAAGTCCACACTCAGGTCGAAGGCATCAGCGTCAAGTCTGTTTGAAGCAGCACGCGTAAGTCTCATCGACCAATAGGCACCCGGCAATGCAGTTTAGGAGATCTGATGGTAGCGCCAGAACGCACCCTATCGAGTAGGCGCAGCAAAACCAAGTCTTTCAGTGCATAGCCTAGCGAATAGACGCAGCGAAACCGGACTTGCTCGTGCATATTATTTTCTTTTAAATCCGAAGCATTTCTTAGCGAACTTCGGTGACTTCAAGCGTATCTATCTATCTATCTATCTATCTATCTATCTATCTATCTATCTATCTATCTATCCATCTATCTATCTATCTAGTCGCTTACGACGTTTTGCTCTTCTGGCCGTTTCGATAATGGTATAGATATCAAACTTGGTATGGCATAACATGACTGAGAAATACATATTTAACTAGTCGTAAATGAAAGTCATGATATTTATGTCATAAATGTCAAGATTTACATTTCATTCGCCCGCAACTCTTGCGGTGGTTTCTTTCACAATGCATATTGCAAAACTGGTATGGTATGACATTATTGCTTGGCAAACACAAGGGGTAGACTTTAACATAAATAACATGACATGCGTTTCATGTAACAACATGACTACGTTACACCCTCATGATGCGCTCGCGGCCGTTTCGCTCGTGTCACATATAATAAATTTGATGTTACGGTACGTGATTGGATGACGAAGGTATGTACTGGTGCAAACATGATATTCATGAGATGCGCGTCGTGTAGTACATGACTACAAGCCACGCTCATGATACGCTGGTGGCCGTTTCCCTACCTTCACATATACCAAATATGGTACTACGGGGCGTTAATGAATGACAATGATATGATACTGGTGCAATCATGATAAACATGAGATGCGTGACACGTAACATGACAACTTGCTACGCTCATGATGCTCTCGCGGCTGTTCCACTAGCTTCACATGTACCAATCTGGTATTTACACGACGCCAATGGATGACGAACGTATGTGACTGGTGCAAACAAGATCATGAGATGTGTGTCGGGTGAGAACATGGCTGAATGCCAAAGTCAAGACGCCAATACATTTGGACGTGACGCGGTGTGCGTCCTCGCTGGCGTGACGACGGCGTTCATGTCGTCGCATCACACCGCCGTTGCCACGCCAGGCGCTGGTCCCGTCATATACTCGTAGGCGCGCGCCATGCTGCCTTGCTTTGACGCATGCACGTTTCAGCGCGTCCGGTGTTCCTCCGTCAGGAAAAGAGGGAGACTGAGTGTTGTCTGGGTAACGCATCGGCGTGAAATGCGGCATGTCGCTTTTCGCGCCATTTTTCGTCGGGCCGCGCCGACGGACGCTGGTCATGCATGGCATTTTGCTAACCTAGTATCACTGTACCCAGCATTCGCGCGCGTCACCGCTACATAGGAGTATTTTGGGTCCTTCATGATGCGCTCACGGCCATTTTGCTAGCTCCTAGCTCCATATATCCCAAGTTTGGTTTCACGTGACGTCCATGGATGAGGAAAATATGACTGGCGCAAACATGATAATTCTGCCCCGCGTTCATGTAGAAACATGACAACGTACCAAGCTGATAGCGTCCTTGCACCACTTTGCTAGCTCCACATATACTACATTTGGTATTAAGTGACGTGAATAGATGACGAAGGTGAACGACACATTCAAACATGCTAATCATGACACGGAAGTCATGTATAGCATCATTTACCTCCACCTCGTAACGTTGTCCTGACTTTAAAGTGACATATGAACATTTCTCATTCGCGCTTCGCATATCATCGATTCCCACTGTACGTCGGATCTGGGAATTTTCGCGTTCCAAGTTCTCGGAATTGTACGTTACCACTTAAAATTGCGGTATAATATTAACCGATTAATTGATTCAACGGGAATTGTCAAATAATGTCAGTGTAAATATTCGCCTATGCATATATTTTTCCATTTGAAGACGCTAATCTCTGTGTTTCTGTGTGTCTACCTGCCAGTATATTTATCAAGGCGGTTGAAGTTTGAACTCCTTGAACTGGTTGCGGCGCTCGTACTTGTGAAGAATATGGATCAAAAAGCAAATATTACGCATATCTGAGGTGCAAAGTGAATACGTAGTATTAGGCGAATTGTTCATGTACTAGAATATACATAGATATGTAATTTTACAGCCCCTAGTTTTTTGTTGCCTGTTTACGAAACGCGATGCTTGGCACGAAAAAGCCTTGGGCAAACATTATGGTGCAGCACTTCGTTCTGCACAAGCTCAAGGGCACTGAGTTTGTGAACCTAGTGCAGAACCATTGTGAACGCCGTGCACAATGGCACTGATACTGGCTTCTACTACAAGTTCATGTTGCCGACAGCACTGCCTGATAGCGTCTCAATCTTATGGAGCGCCGCCTCTCTTTTATCCATGCAAGGTGTATGCAGCCGATTCAACATAGACGACGTGCTATCTGAGACCGGGCAAACCATGAATGGCCCATTGATAAAATACAACCCACTCTACAAGGCATTCATCAGGACTCATTTAGTACGGCCTGCAAAAAAAATATTGTCTTTCGATTACATTTGCAGCAAAGCACGCTGATACGCGACCAGTTTATTTAGTTAGGGCGTTTCTTTCATGTGCCACACAAAGCACCCAACCCGCACGCTTTGCCCTTCACAAGTTGTGCCAAGCGTTGCTTGCGTTGCAAATTGAAGTGCACTGTTTAATGATCAAAATACAAAGTCTTGGTGAAAGAACTTCACCGTAAGATAGGTGTTACAGTATACGTATATCTCTGAAAGTCACACCCACAATGAAACCTCCCTGACGTTTGTAAAAGATGGACACTGTGTTACCTTCTGCTTCAAATTTTTGTAACAATATAACACTTGCGTTTACCGTCCAGGCATTATGTAAGGTTTAGCATGAATTACAGTTCATTTTTTGTTTGAGTTGGACGGGGCATCTGAGCTTTTATTCTCACTATTGGGCAGCAAACAGCCATGCGATACATAGTCGAAGAAATAACAAAAGAACACAGGAATGAATAGCTCACGCTTGGTATTAGGAATAGCTAAATAAAATGCTGATAATATGTGGAATTGAGCGTCCCAAAACCACCACTTGATTATGAGAGACACCATAGTGGAGAGCTTCGGAATTTTCGACCACTTGGGGTTCTTTACCGTACAATCAAATTTGAGCACACGGGCCTACAGAATTTTCACCTCCATCTAAAATTCAGCCACCGCAGCCGAGAGTCAATGCTGCCACTTTCGTTTCAGCAGTCAAGTACCTTAGCCGCTAGACCACCGCGTTGGGGCTGAATAAAACTTGGCGCGTGTTAGTCTATCTTTGCAGTTTACCGCCTTTTAGATTTCGTTCCTAATAGCAGTTAATGACTCGTTTCGTACCGACTCAGTCTAATGCTTAAGGTTTATCGCAAGCATAACACCGCTTAACTTTTGTAAATGAAAGCACGCGGTCACGATACCATGAAGACCGTGCAACCATCATGCATGAACTATGTACAGCGTAGTACGCATCACAGTGGTTGCTGGGACACAGATGTATTACGTCTGACAAACAGGGCATGCAGACACCAGCACAATGTTTCTTGTGAAAAAAAAGTTACTTGCGCACATTCAAAATAAAGGTTTACAATAATAAAAAAAAACTTTGTTTCAGCAACACAGACTCTAAGGCTTTCCAAAGAGCCCAATAAGTAGTGACAGTAAATAACAAACGCATGTTACTGTGGCTCAACGTGCATTGTGCGCCCTCAAAGATGGGCGAAGACGCGATTGTGGCTGTACACTGAGTTAAGATATTCCTGTCTGTGGACCTGGGCCAAATACGCTTCTTTCATGTTTTTAAGTTTGAAAAAAAGATCGGTTGTTTATCGAGTTTAGTGAAGCACTCGGAACCAAGTCAGTCCCTACCAGACATGTCACACTCCGGAGATTCTGCAGACGGGTGACGTGAAGCACTTGGTGTTGACACAGTGCACGGGTGTTGAGAGCTACCTCATAGATTCATTCACTTTCTCGGCTCTTTGGTAAAGCAACTCCGACCAGAAATTATTACTTTGTGCTAGCATCTGTGTCGGCATGCCTTTCTTCTATCTTTGCAAGCTGTAAACTTTGGTAATGCCTCGAGGGACGTGTTTGGTGCTTGCTCAACTAAGGCTGTTGAAGTCACACCCATATACAGTTCTGCTTGATATTTTGTTTCGCTGTTGTGCCAATCCTGGAGAAAATCTTCCTCAAAGTCTAAAATTTCTCTTCCGGGCTGTTTGCCTCTTCTGTTTATCGACTGCAATAGTTACTGGCAACGGAAAGGTCGGTCTTTTCAGAAATAACCCACAGAAACACGGTTCGTGGAATGTGAACGAAATTCTGTCGCTTCTATAGACGCCACTATTCGGAAGTTTTTGCATTTATTCACACGTGAAATAACTTCTGCACATCAAGACTTGCTTCTTTTTGCCTGGTCTACATATTGACTTTAAAGACTAAGATCTGTTTGCATCTCCCTCATCTCGCTCCCATGCGCAGGGTAGCAAACCCGCTACCTAAATGCTGGTTAACCTCCCTGCCATTCTTTTTCTCATATTTTTCCTTCCTTTCTTCTCAGTGAGTTTATTTGGTTCGCTTTATTTGACGACACAAGACTGGCACTTTAGGATGTGTTTTTGATTGCAAAGTTGGTTGACAGATACGTCAAAGATATCCTTCGGTAAGTTTTCTTTAAGTATAAGCATTCTTTTTCATGTAGTGTACTGTAAGATAAAAATACCCGAGAGAGCCGTAAGGTAGCCTGTTTGGCCTGCGCGATGAACGATTAGGCTGTTGAAGGATCAATCAGAGAAGGACAAGTGTCGCATGCCAACCAGCTTGTATGCGAAAGAGCAGGCCTTGGGCAGAGATACGTTCTATGTGCAAACCGTTTCCAAGGAAACTAACCCTCCTCCGAAAAGGCAGGTAAGTCTTCCCATATGTGTTCGTGGTAGCATGTCGATTGTTGCAGTGCACTTTATAATTTTAGTTCGACGATGCAGGAACTACGCCACGGTGCCTTAGCTATGCAAGTATTGGTTGATGATCACTTCATGCGGCTTCAGCGTTTCACCTCGCCCTAAAAACTGTGCAGCTCGTGTCGTCTAATTAAAATTCCTTGCTTTCGCCTATCGTACGTAAAAATAAACTGTTAATCACGTGTAGCGCATATACGCGAACTGTAGGCCCTGGTATACGAGTATGTTTCAAACGTGTCCGAAGGGAAGGGTCTGATTGCTTAGGCGATAGAAGTTTCTCTTTTGTCATAACCAGCCATGTATATTCGTCCTACCAACTTATCCTCTTATACTAAATAATGGTCTTCGGCAAGTTAAGGAGGTGATCATGGGAGCCCTAGGACGCATGCAGCTACATAGATAGATAGATAGATAGATAGATAGATAGATAGATAGATAGATAGATAGATAGATAGATAGATAGATAGATAGATAGATAGATAGATATATAGATAGATAGATAGATAGATAGATAGATAGATAGATAGATAGATAGATAGATAGATAGATAGATAGATAGATAGATAGATAGATAGATAGATAGATAGATAGATAGATAGATAGATAGCTTCTTTAACTCGAAATTGTATTATGTCGGAAGCCACCATGGCTTCGCTGACGTATTTCTGTCATGCGTATCACGTGGTATTATATATACTAAAAGATAGCAAAAAAACATGAAGGAAATGTTCCGTTGCGAGGCGTCGAACAAGTGACGTCTCACTTAATGGTGCGCTACGCATGCCGCCATGCCACAGATCATTGGTTTTCATAGTTGCTACCCTCAAGCCACTCAGGTACACCATATCCATATATAGTTGGCGGTCCTCAAAGCTCCTGAACTTCAACGCATTTTTGTCACTAATAGCAAGATAGAACGATGGCCTTGCGTTACCCGCCTCTCTCCTATCTTTGAGCGTGTGCCTCCGCGGAACGTGGTCAATGGGGTTGCACGCACGCTTATCAGAGCAGACTATCATGAATTGGGAAAACAAGAAGGTCGTGGCGCTCGCTGCCACGGCCGCGTTTACAAAAGGAACACGTGGCTCACATGATGAGTTAAGAGATGTGATATTTGTTCGCACTTGTCCTCAGTGTATTTTTGTGTTCCTTTCCCACGCACTTTCTGTTTGAGCAGCGTTTTTTAGGTGCCGAGCAGAGATAGTTGTTTGACCTCGCTCGTGATTTGTATGTTATATTTATGCGTACTTTCTGCATGAGGTGCGCACTGTAAGTTCTGAGCTGCGTGCCGTTCTTCGCATGAAATTGCACTTTGTTTCTGTAGCATTCATTGCAGTGTTCTTGTGGCGAAACATTGTATATGAAGTGCTTAACTACTTTGATGAAGGCACGTTTAACTAACGTTTCTTACCGATTTTTAACAAGAGATATGACCCTTTTTTCATTCTAAAACAGCATGCCTTTATTGCTATATTTGTCTACTTAGACATAAAAATAGTAAAATGTTCTTACTGTAGTGAAACACTCCGTGTAGTATGTCACTCGGACAACTATCAGCGCGAGTGCTTTTAGACTAATCTTATTGAGCAGCTCATTAGGTCCTCTTGCACATCTCACTCGATAGTTTTAGGAAGGAGTGCAAAGGACAAATTGCTGGCTTGTTGAGTCAAGCAAGGATTTCATTAGAAATATTTCTAGCAAATATCTCTGTAACTCGGCATTGCCCAATCTCACAAGCTCCAAATCTCGACGAGAGCGTACTCTAAATTATTTAGATATCTTCTAAAGCAAAAGGACGGGCGAGTGTTTGACAGGTACTGCGTGCTCTGGAGCTTTCAGGTTAAGCATGTATAACCTACACCTATTTTCTTATTTTTGTTTTCGCTGCTGTTGCAATTTGTTGTGCTTCTAAAGCATATCGCGAAGATTTTCTTGTATTTCTATAACGCCGTCTAACAGTTTTTATGTCACACAGCGAAAAACAAACCTGTGAAAACGGTTGGGCGTTTTTCACCATTCGTTATGGCATGTCGCAAAAAAAAAAAGGCTTCACCCACAGCGTAGCCAAAAAAAAATATTTCTCACTTTACGTCAAGACAAAGTGAAGCACGTCTGCTGAGGCTGATATTTTCTGTTTCTTTCCAGATTAGAATTAGGTTAGAAAACGTCACTTTCCTTCGCTGTTACAGGCACCCACCTCCTCAGACTGTCTTTTTTTCGTTGTTCTCATGAGTCGCAACGTATATCAAAAATTAAATGAAGAGTTACAAGCATTCAGTGAGACAGGACACGAAGAAACAAGAAACTGTCTCAAACTTCTGACAAACACTAACTGGAAGCCAACAGCTTGGTAGGCTGAAGAGGAAAGCTTTTTTGTATTTTGTCTGGTAATTATTTGTGGAAATAATTTTCGCACTTCTCTGCACAAAACTCATCCGAGGCATTCTCTTCCATTTTACTTTGCATACGAGCTACTTTGAGATAATTTTTATTATTTTAACGCGGAGCTAGGCAATACCTTTCATTATGTCACTTGTCAGCGAGAATCACAAGCGAAAAAAAAAATCAATGCGGACTGTGCGCCGTAAAATGCCGAGTGTTCTCGGCATTTGCAGAATGCATGATGTTTTCTTGTAAAATCCTTTGTGTCAGAAGTGTGAACCGAGTCTTCAAACGCTTTTGGTGAACTATACATTTCTTATAATGAAAGTTCTCTTTCCCGTCTTCAACGAATACTTTTCTTGTAAAAATATTGTACAATTTTACTAGAATTATCATGCACCACTTCAGTTGCTTAGGCTTCAGCAGAAATAAACACATGAACAAAATAAAACTTTGGCGCGTGTAATTCAGCTTATACAGGAGCACCTTCAGTAATCTGTACAACACACAAGCTCCTGTACAACACACAAGCTCAACACACATGTGATCCTTAGAACATTTGGCCCTCAAACATATTCATTTTACGCAAACAGTTTAATACTGCGTATAGCCTTCGTGCTAAAATTTATATACACGTTACACCCAGCATCAGGAATTAACGTTGATCTTCATTGCAATTCGCCAATTCTCATATATAAAGAATAGGTTACCTTGTTGCTATGAATTCATGCAAAACAACTTAGCATGCAATGAGGGACAAGAGGGAAGTTCGAACTGCACAAATCCAGTTCACGTGTCTTGGCTTTCATCTCGTGTCCGTTTTTACACTGCCATTCTACGTTTGTAAGGGGACTGTTTTTGTAGTTACACAGGACAACTTTGAGAGGCTTCAATAAACCCGTACACTTCAAAGTACCGGTATATATGCTTATTTTTACGCTAGTGCTTGTAATCAACCATTTTGAAAGAATTGTTCACGAAGATCCCTGTGAAGCTCGCTGTCAGATGGTCATACCAAATAAGAATGTATGATAATGTCCTAATAAAGGCTGCTATACTTTATAAAAAGGTATTTATTTTTATTTTTATTTATTTCAAAGTACCTTACAGGCCACATGGGGGGCATTGAGTAAGGAGGGCTATACATATATACAAATAAACTGGAAAAAATATACAAGACAGACAATTGAGGAAGGGGGGAATACATATAGACACCTCAAAATGAAAAAAGTACAAAAGAAACAATTCAGTAATGGGCGCAATACTTATATAAATCTCAGACTAAAACAAATACAAAAGAAACAATTGGAAAATAGTAAGTCAAACAAAAAGCACCAACATGTACAAAAGTTCAACATGTACAAAAGATACACGCATGGTAACCGTGGGCGAAACACTGTATTTCCTGCGCATGCAGCGGCCACAAGGCAGAATCCTCGCGCACATGAATGTGACAATCACAAAAATGAATCAAAATGGACCAATGAATTATGATACGGCATCTACTTGCTGAGGCTTGTGAAGTGGCTTGATAAGATATGACGGAATGTGTCAAAGTTTGTCTGGGATGCAATGTCGTCAGGCAAACTGTTCCACAGACGGATAGCACGTGGAAGTGCGGACTGATTGAACGCGTTTGTTGAGCCGTATACACGGGAATAGCTAAGATGATTGTGTAGTCTACGTGAAGTGAGATATGGTTTTTGCAGACCAGTAACGGTGATTCGGGAAGAATGAATGATTTTATGAAAGAATGACAGCAGGGCAATGTCGCGACGAATGTTCAAGAGTGGGAGTGAAAGTTCCTGTTTGATTTGTGATATACTAGAATGCGGACTGTAGTTATTGGCAATGAAGCGGCTTGCTCTATTCTGGATTCTTTCCAATGAGTCAATTAAGTATTTTTGATGGGGAGACCAAATCGAACAGGCATATTCTAGTTGAGGGCGAACCAGTGTCAAGTAAGATAATTTGCGAATGCCTGATGGTGCAGCTTTCAAGTTACGTCTCAAGAAACCTAGTGATTTCGAGGCGCTGGCAGAGATTGCCGTAATGTGGTTGGACCAGGATAGATTAGGTGTCAGTATTACGCCCAATTACCGATATTGTGTTGCAGTCGATAGAATGGAATGATTATTACTGTAAGAGAATTCGGATATGCTAGGTTTACGAGTGAACGACATTACTTTGCATTTTGAGACATTGAGTGTCATCAGCCATGCACTACACCAACCATTAATTACGTCGAGGTCGTTTTGGAGTGAGAGGTGATCTTCACTGTTCTTGATTGGACGGTAAATAATGCAGTCGTCAGCGAACACCCTGATGCAAGAAAAGACATGTTGCGGAAGATCATTGATGAATATGAGGAAAAGTAATGGCGCGAGTACACTGCCCTGTGGTACACCTGAAGAAACGTCAGATAGGGAAGAAGACAAATTGTTAACTGTTGTGTATTGTTGACGATTCGACAGGAAATTGCGAAGCCATGATAATGTACGGGAGTCTAATTTCAGGGCGGAAAGTTTCGATATCAGGCGACAGTGTGCAACCCTGTCAAACGCCTTCGAATAGTCGAGGAACACGCAATCAGTTTGATAATTATTGTCCATATTTGCATGAAGCTCTGTGGTAAATTCAAACAACTGAGTCTCACATGAAAGGCCCTTTCTGAAACCATGCTGATTTTTGAAAAAGAAATGATTGGATTCCAGATGCCTGTAAATATGTGAAGCGATGATGTGTTCTAGAATTTTACAACAAATACACGTAAGGGAAATAGGACGGTAATTTTCGCATGAGGTTTTATTTCCACTTTTGAATATTGGAATTATTTTCGCCAGCTTCCAGTCAGATGGTATCATGCCTGTTTCGAGAGACTGCCGGAATATATGAAGTAGTATTTTGCTTGTGACCGTTACCGTATTCTTTAGCACCTTTGAGTTTATTCCATCCACGCCGCATGATGACGACAACTTAAGATTATTTATGGCTGTAATTATGCCTTCTAATTGAATATTTATTGGTTCCATAAATTGGTAATCGAACTCAGCTACGTTGGGTATGTTGGTACTGTTCTCTATCGTGAAGACAGAAGTGAAAAAGGAATTAAATGCTGTTGGACACTGGCTAGCTGTGAGAGGGACGTTGTTGCAGTCATGCAATGAGATGTGTTGGTTTTCGCTGGAGGGGTTTATGACTTTCCAAAATTTAGCTGGGTTGTTTTTCCGTAGTGTGGGTAGATCATTAAAATAATACTTTTCCTTAGCCTTACTTAAAGCTGTGCAATATGCTTTTATTCAGGTTTTTTATTTAAGCCAAGAAGAAGAACTACCCGAGCACTTAGCATTATTGTAAAGCCGTTTTTTCTTATTCCGCATTCTCAGAAGCTTTTTATTGAACCATGGATTTGATTTACCATTGCTAATTTTAACCAGTGGAACATGCTTGTCAACTAACGTACACAAAACTTGCTTGAAAAGTAGCCAGTTCTCTTCTACGGATCTATTGTGGAAACACGGCAGGAGAGTGTTTTCGGAAAATAACCTTAGCTTTGTGTTAATTGCCTGATAATCGCCTTTATTATAGTCCCGAATTTGTTTTGTATGTACACCGGCTACGGGAAGGGGTATGTTTATATCTACTTGGAGTAAATTATGGTCACTGAATCCGTCCAGGTAATCTGTATTACGTATTGTTTCCGGAGCGGTCGTGAGGATAAGATCAAGGGTGTTCGTACCACGTGTAGGTTTCAGAACAGTTTGAAAGAGGTTAAAATCTAGAGTTAAGTTAAGAAATTCAGTTGACATGTGACAGGGCGATGACAGTGTGGCCCAATCAATGAGTGGAAAGTTGAAGTCGCCTAATAAGTAAATGATATCGGCTTGGAAAATTTCAGAAGCGTTGTTTATACTGTCACGTAGCATAATAATGAAGGAAGAGTCCGAGTCCGGCGCACGATAGCAGCAACCTACGAGGATTTCGGAGGAAGGGACTGTACAAGCTACCCAAACTATTTCGAGATCAGAATTAGTGTTGATAAAAAATGAAGTAATGGTTTTCCTTATGCCGACCAGAACACCGCCTCCTCTTTTACCAGTGCGATCACACCTGTAGATTTGATAAATGCTGGCTGAGGTGAATATTTCGTCGTCACTGATAGCAGGATTTAGCCAAGTTTCCGTGAATGCAATGATATCAGATTTACTGTCATCCAGAAAAGCAGATATCAAATCCTGCTTCGACATAATGCTGCGTGTGTTAGCGATTGACAGCGACAATGAGGTATTAGCATGTTTCGGTCGTTGGTTCTGCACGCGCGTGCAACGCTGTAGCTATCTGACAGACTCGATAACTGTGTTCGTCGCAGAGTCATAAATGTATGTCTTTGAAGCAATGCGTAGCTTGTCCACAGAGAGCTTATACGCACTTTACCTTCGCAATTGTTATCGCATATTATTTTCCTTCACATCATTTATACTATTTGCCTTGATTTGGTACATACGCAACAAAAGTTTGCAAAAAGTAAATCCTCGTACAATGAACTCATAGGGTTCAGAAGCTCTTGTGCACGTAGCTTACTTCACTACCCACGCATGAAGCACCAACATGAACTTAATTTGCACTTTTCCTACACAATTCAGCATATCTCATGCCAATGCAGAAAAAAATGCCTGTGGTATCTCGCCAAAACGTTTGAGAGACGCAACTGGTGTCATAGAGGGCGACAAAGGTATCACACGAAAGCGACTAATTATTCATTGTTTTCAGTTGTTTGCCTTCGAGTTTTGACCTTTAGTCTCAAAACTTTAGACTAATTGTGCATAACCTTCGCAATCGCCTTTAAAAAACTTCCAATAAGCTTGTGACAAGCACTGTAAATAATGTGTAAAACTTCGGAATTATATAAAAGTCACTCATATAATTGAAAAAGGTTATCCAAAGTTATTATCAGTGTCCTGATTCGCTATTTATTGTTCTCAGTTTGTATCTTTTGCAGACTTATTATTTCGCGTTGTTTGTTTGTTAGACCCATCTATACATTTGATATACAATTGGAAGTAAATGTCTCTTAACTACCTAGCAAAATACCTCATTATATTGCACCCTATACAATTCATATATTCAATGTATGTGCAATTGCAAAACTACACAACGCACCCACAGAGAATACCACAGCGACTGGTAAAATACACTGGATGTTTCAAATGTGCATTCAAGACACTTGTGATTTACAAACCATGCTTGTTTTTAAATCACCTCTAGTTTCGTTTTTTTTTAGAAAACCGTGTTTTCTGTTAACTTTAGAGGAGCCAAGAAGCTTTCCAACAGTTTAACCCACTGGATTCGAAAGAGCTAAACTTGTGTTTTGACATTTTGAATAAAGTTTTACCAAACGTTAACATGCTCCCGCATGGCTTCATGCATTTTAAATATACAGCGAAGTACTAAATTGTCGAATGAATTGCTTTTAACTTAGCTATTATTAGAGTGAACGCTCAAGAAAAGTCATAAACGCTGGAGTGTTTCGGATACAATTTAAGAACTTCTTGTAGGATGACAGTCTAGATCAATATTAAAGTAAATAATTCGCTATCTTGCATAGTGTGGTCACGCCATATTTATCAAGTGAAAGAAAACCACGAGAACGGAAATACAGGCCGCACGTAGATCAGAGGTGGTAAGCGTTACAAACATTCACCGTCAATCTTGCCGTATAATTAACTGCGTATTCAGGCACAATCAAGTTTTTTGGGGGATTTCCCATCAATTCCTAGTGCAATGAGCGCTGAATATATTTTTAATTATCTTTTTTACAAACTGCAGCCTCTCAAGGACAATAGTGTAGGACATGAAAGAGAAACAGTAGCAAATGAACTTCCACGAATTAGCTCCGAAAATTAATAAATACTGTAGAATGAAAACTTCCAAGCCGCTGATTCTAAGTTTTGATAGTTTAAGGAACAAAGCTGTACTTCAACATATGTCTGCGGGTAAAGAAGGTTGCTAGACTAATAATGTGCTCGTTCTTTGTATATGAAAGTCTGGAAATCTTAAGATAGTTTATTAAACCGCTAGGGTGGGAAGAGTGGAATAGTATGTAATGAAATAAAAGGTAATAATCATAGAGACATTTCGCAACTCTGTTGAGGCGTAACTTGGAATAAAATTTCGACGAAGTAAAATCCCTGTCTTTTTTGCACACAAGCATGTAGTGAAACAATACTGTTTCGTAAGGTGTTGAAATGAGCTCTTCGCCTCCCTATCGCCTCTTCAACGCACAAATTCCTCGAGCTTGGCGTACGTAACACGCTAGAAGAGGTCGCCGAAGCTCAGGAACGTGTGCAATTGACCCGACTCACCACCACCAAGGCGGGCATCATATTCTGCCCGAGCTCAGCTTCTTCTCTTCAACGGCCAGGGACCTTCCAGAGCTGACTCTACATCTCCGTGAAACCCACGAACTTATCACGATCGCTCCCGTTCCGCGAAATGTACATCCCGAATACAACAGATGCAGGCGCCTAGCGTGAGCGACTGCCATTTTCAAGCGTATAGACATGGAAGCAGACAACGTCTCGTTCCGGGACGTGTCTGCCTATCATAACAACCGAGCCTTCGCCACGGTCGTGGTGTCATATGCGCAGCAGATTCTTAACACTGCCACAATCCTCACCTAAAACCTCGAAGTAGCGGAGCAAGTAGCTATACCTATAGCTATGCTCGACAGCAATCGGGAACTCATATACATAGGTATACTGATCGTGCACATGTATTATTTTATTTCTGTATTGGTTATCCCTGTTCATACTTACACCCATTCTGCATATGTATTAAATTTGTTATATGTTTCCCACTTCTTATGTATTACCCGCTCTAGGGAGTCTTTAAGGTAATAAAATAAAGTGAAGTGACTCCAGACCGGCCATCAAAGCCTTCGAATACGGAGTCATCTCCGACCAGGCATTACGTGTCCTGCGCAGAGCGGACCCGAGTGCCCTGAAGCCCCACACTGTCATCTGGTTCCCCGCTCATCTCGGCTAGGTGCCGGGTACCCTATCCAAACTCACCCAGATCACCCATGATGCAACACGAGCACTTACCGACCGCACCGCCACAGGGCAACCCCATCTTGCTGAGTTAGAGACCAGTCAGGATGCACCCATTACGCACAATCACAAAACAAAGCAATTTTACCTTGAACGCCGCATTTTTGCACCCCCTCATCTGAAACTTAACAGGCCGCAGGCAATTACCCTACGCCTATTACAGACACACACGTATCATATTTTGTCCCGATTCACGTTTATTATCCTGATGCATACCCCAGTGGCACATGCCCCTCATGTGGACCCACTGCGACATTCGCTCACATGCTCTGGGAGTGTATAAAAACTCCTCCCGACTCTGCCTTAAACAAGTGGGGGGGGGGGGGGGTCTCTCAGGAGCTTACTTTTCGCCGACCAGCAATGGGCCGTCCAGCAGGCCTACGAAGCGGCCGCCAGATACTCCCTGTCGGTCCCTACGTGGGAGACGCCTGCTACGCGCTAAGCGCGTCCTGCAGGACTGAAATAATATTTTTTTCGTTTCATTCCATTTCACTTCCAAGAATGCCTTTTAAGTTTACCCAAATCATAACTGTTTATGGGTGTATCGTGTATACCACTCTTGCTATCCACGTTTCATTGGTGGAACAACGTCTTAATTAAGTAAAATGGCACAAGACACCCTCACAAAGCAACTGCATACCATGGCAATTAGTGTCAGATTGCTCTGCTGTAGAGTTTCTTCGAAAGAGAGCTCGCTTTATTAGCACAAACGTGACTTCAGTCACTTAACAGAAGCTTCACTACTTACCCTAATTTTTTTCATTATCCTGACTTCGACCAGCACTCACAATCACGTTGCACCTCACCTATCTTTTTTACTTGAGGCATCAGGATGTGGCACTCCAGTGGTTTGTGTGCCTTCTTTTTAATTTGTTAACACAACTATTAGCTTGGTAATAGAAAGTTATTCGCTGACAACTAGTTTTTAAACTAGTTACAGCCTTCACACTTCTTCATCTTGGGCAAGATGTAGTGCACAAAAAATATTGCTCAACATTATGGTCTTCTATTACCGGAAAGAGCATAAGGAGTGATGCTGCCTATGCCAATTAAGTTGTTCTTGTGAGCAGCGCCACTGTGTCCTGTATGCCCATAATATGTCATTCTGTTTCCTCGCGCTAATAAAAGGCGGCAACAAAGGTTAACAGATGCACAACTCCTTCGTTCGATATAGTGCCAATGGTCATGTGAACAATAATTCTTGTGTGTCGAACCAGCGTTAGCTCCGCTGAAACGCAAGAAAATTTGGTACACAGCTCAGAGGCGTAAAGAACAGTGTATTGACTCACATAAAAAATATATATACTGATACTTGTTGAGCTTGCTATGACACATTACTACAAGTGCTCATCCATTTATGTCACTCAGTTTATGTGCGACGGTGCATGACTTACCACACCAATAGGCTAACTTAAATCTCGTTTCTACTTGAACATGGTGAACTTGTTGGGCAGCAATTCTCAAGTGGATATTCTGGTTGGCGGTACGGGCCGCAGGAACATAGTCGCTGACAGTATAACCCCGAAGGACCCGTCAATCAAGTAATTTATCGGGAGAAGATGCCATCACTCAAGCCTTCACGCTTCGACAAGATTGTCAGCAGAGGCAATATAGACGTGACGGGAGTAGCAGTTCAGTACAGAAGGAGCAACTCTCAGGAAGATAAAAAACTAAACTAGATAGCAGGAGCTTCAGATCAAGCTTGTATGCCGCACTGAGAAAATGTGTGGTAGAGAATACCAATACGCGTGCAGACTCTCGACTGGACACCTGGGTCAATTGAGTTTGCATGTGGTTTTATTCTTTGCCAAATCTCGCACTGTCTCAGATGAAAGAAAGTAGACCATTACCAATACTACTCGGCACCTTTCAGACATTTCCCACTTTAGCGTACTTCCAATAACGACAATGCACAGCATGCATCAGCGGTAATGGAGGCCTACATAATCCAAGGAGAGCGACATGGTTGTGCCAATCAACGTCATTCTGCTTTCGGCAAAAATGACGTATATTTATTAGCCCTTTAGGTAGCATCATATGCGGTTCGATAACGCGTGGTGTATATAGTTCGCAATCCTGAATTGACCCAATCGGGCAGGCCATGAAGTACTAGTGATTTTGAACTGTTCTCCATCTCGTTTATCTACTAAATCAGACGTAAGAGCGGGAACATGTACCCGTATGCTGCTCTATTGCCATAAAAACGCCGTATAGCAGCCTTAATAGAAAATCTCATTCAATTTAAAATTCAGAAATAACTGTTTGATAGCACTCTCGCGTAATTGATAGGCGTGACCTTAAGAGAAAGGAGGAGAACAGGGTGGGTCAGAGGACAAACGGGGGTTAAAGATATTCAAGTCGAAAACAAGAAGAAATCAACATGGGGCTCGGCACGTAACATGTAGGTAGGACAACCAATCACTCATAAAAGAAGCCCCTCAACACTACTCAGTCACCTATTTTTATTTGTGGTTTGCGTAGACTGATAGCTGAAGATAATTTTAGCATAGCTCTAAGGCTCAATGTGAAGCGAATTATTATATAAATCACGCAATAATGTCACTACATCAATGCCGACCGTATCGCAACAATTTTGTGGGCGCAAATGACGCCGGAAGATTGCCGCCATATGATTAGTTAAATGTAACGTTAGAAGCGATCGTAGTGTAGGATTGAAACTGACGGTACTAAGCTGTTTCGTTTTTCTTCTTCGTGTTGGCCCCAACCAAAAGACATGGCCCCAACAAAAAGATCACTGTGACTACAAAGCATGCTGGGGACGCTGGGTGTCATTATAACACGGGATCTTTGGCTTGCGCTGGCCGGATGTCCACACAAAAAACCCCTTTCTTTCATTTTTTTCTTGTGGGAGTTTGCGAGCTGTCTCTTTCCGCACGTACACTCTTGAAGAGGTGCAGAGTATGATTGCTGTTCGTAGGACTGCCACCGAACAACGCGCGAAGGGTCAAGACCACTTCAGTGTCCTGGCCCTTCCCCAAGCTCCTTTATCAAAATAAAAAGAGGAAGTGATACAAACTGTTATAGAAAAAACAGCAGAAATTACCTCGCTTCGACAAAGTAGCTCCCTCTCACGTTCTGGCAAGCGAGGCATCAGGCACAAGGTATGTTACTGTGGCAACAAGGTCTACATTACTATAAAAAAAAACTGGCAACAATAGGATGCGAGCCTTTGTTTCGTAGGCGGTTTCAGCTTATTTATTTGGGGCAGCCCTCTGACGTAATGGGCGAGTGAAATCTGTTCAAGTAACCCAGCGAAAATAAAGTTAGGAGTCCGCATTTTTTCTTGTACTTTCAATTTTCTAAGTCAAATACCTTCAGACTGCGATCCGTTATCACTGTCATTTGTGCTGCATTTGTCTGTACTTCAGTCTACACAATCTACGAATAAAATGAGGGGCTGACTAGTGTTTGAGAGTCATAATAGGCGGAACTGACTGTATTTCAAGAGTAGGCAAATGAGTGAGAGGAGACAGAAAATAGGTGGGCATTTGTAAGTGAAAAATAGGCGCATGCCGCGTACCTGGAAATCGACGTTATGTGAAGCATGCCCAGGGGAGGTGACCATATTGCAATTTTATTTATTGAGCAGCACGTCATGAAATGACGCTATATATATGTACAAATGTTGCACGAATAGACATTGGTTTAAGAGTTGTAGACATTTATATAACTAGCTGTTTGCATTTGCGCAACGATGGCAACTGGAACATGCGTATTAGCGACGCCAGTAGCTCATATGTAGTGCTGACGCCACGAAGATGCTCGCCCTGGACACTGCTACATAAATTAGCTTGAGTGCATGGCAACTAGTCACAATGAACGATAGCCCGACGTGACAGCTTTATCAAAGGAATACCCAAGTAATGCGGTTAAAATTGGGTAGGCAGCACTGCATCGTTTCACCAAGTTAAGCGTCTATTTGAAAAGTAGTTCTGTTACCTGGCGTAGCTCAGTGTTAAAATAATTCATTGCCACGCAGAATGCTTGGATTTAATCCTAGCTGAAACCCTGACATTTATTCTTTGCATTCATTGGATCGACACTGCCTATGTGGAGTATTTCTTACAGCACATGCGTGAAAATTGTCCATGTGTGTTCTCGTCGTTCCTCCGTAGATACAAAGTGTCAATCACCCGTGTCACATACCCGACTACCAGCGGCACATACCCTCCTGTAGGTATGCGCCACTGTCTAGCAGAATATGTTTGACAATGTACGCGACGCGATTGTGACATTATTCATGTCTTGACCAACGCGTCCAATTCGTCAAACCATTTCACCCTTTCATGCTAATTTTGGTTCACGCCATGTTAAGGGGTGAACACGAAAGCACCCAAATGTAAACGGCTACATAGATAGATAGATAGATAGATAGATAGATAGATAGATAGATAGATAGATAGATAGATAGATAGATAGATAGATAGATAGATAGATAGATAGATAGATAGATAGATAGATAGATAGATAGATAGATAGATAGATAGATAGATAGATAGATAGATAGATAGATAGATAGATAGATAGATAGATAGATAGATAGATAGATAGATAGATAGATAGATAGATAGATAGATAGATAGATAGATAGATAGATAGATAGATAGATTCGTAAAAGTTATGAAGCTTTGCTCTTAAAACATGCTACCACCGAGATTGAAATTAAACAGCTAAAGCGCAAAATAGAAAACGCTTGAAAAAGCCAACGCTGTTCGAATTGCTAATGGGGCTGGTGCGGATGCTGACGCCCTTCGTGCCATGTCGGACAAAATGAAAGCAGCAGACAGACACGTTAAAACTTTGAGTACCAAGGTGATTTCACTAGAACAAATCACCGCTACTCGGTCTGTGACCGCCCCTTCTGGCTCTGTTGACGCTTTGCGCGATGTCACGAACCAACTGTCGAAAATTACGAATAGGTGCGACGATGCAGAAAATAAATTACGTCAGTCTAACCCTCTATTTTTCGGCATTGAAGATGACCCCAATGAGAACTGGCCAGTCTAAGAAGATAAGATAGTGAAGTTTTGTTCATACCACCTAGGCACTTCCATAACTAGTCGACAATTAGAGTGCGTACACAGGCTGGGCAGATTTAACAAAGATAGACGAAGGCCAATTATTGTAAAGTTCACATTTTCCAGGACAAAGAGCAAGTTTTGTCAAATTCGCGTAAGCTTAAGGGAACTAATTTTTACATACGCGAAGATTTTTTTAGGAAAACGTGAGAAGCTCGCCAAAAACTTCTGGAATACGCAAAGGCTCCAAACAAACGCTCTAAGGTATCCGTTGATAAACTTGGCATTGACACTAACACCTACGTTTTCGATCACTCTAACAACGTAGTTGTGTTGTCTACGAGATAGCTAAAGGCTAACACGAGCACGCGTAAGCGGGGTCAGTTTAAGTCGCCATCTTTATCTGTGTCTTTTACTAACATTCGAAGCCTACTTCCCGAGAGGGATGAGTTGAGTTCTTACTTAGATGATAGTGATGCCGACATATCAATACTCACGGAGACTTGGCTCTATCCTGACGTAACCAACAAGAAACCATTCCCAGATGAACACAACTACATCATATATCGACGTGACCGTGTCGATAGAAGAGGAGGAGGCGTCCTAATAGCACTAAAAAAGACAGTGTCATCAGTTTCCATTGACACTAACCCCTCCAGAAAGATAACTTAGACTGCATGCGTTACAACTTATGCAAAAATACTTATAGGAGCATGTTATCGTCCACCGGATGCCCATTCCTCTTTCCCCAAAGATCTACGTGACAACATAGAACGAGCTACGCAACTCTATTCAGCTGACATTATATATAGATTTTTGGCGATTTCAACTACCCGCTTATTGATTGGTCTACCAAGACTACCACATGTCACGCATGATCAAATTTTCTCGAAGTAACCCTCGATTACAGCTTACCACAAGTTGTTCCCCAATGCACCCGTGGTATTAGCATACTTGACCTTGTTTTCACTAAAGCACCAGAAACCACAGGAGCGATTTTTTACATAGAAGGATTTAGTGACCACAAGCTCTTTAACTTCCAAATCAACCTACCTGTAACTTTCACAGGCTCAGTGAGAAAAACAACCCGGGATTATAACCGTGCTAATTTTCATAAATTCAGGATGGAGCTAGAAGTTTTTTATCAGGAACTTTTTTTGCCGTCGTTTGCCTCTCTAACCGTGAACGAAAACTGGATTCTTTTTAAAGAAAAATATTAGAGTTAGTTGTCCAGCTTGTGCCGTTGATCTCTGCATCCATCGATAAAACTAACCCTTGGTTTACTAAACATCTTCGAACATTACGAAATAATAAAGAAACGTTTCTATGATACCGCAAAAAGCATTGGCTCTGTGTCCTACTTGGATAAATACAAGGTCTGCTTACAAGACTATTGTAAAGCCTTAGACACAGCTAAGAAAAAATATTATTCGCAGTACTTGCCGTCACTTCTCAAAAACAACCCCAAAAAACTCTGGCAAATAATTTCACCCTACAACAAGTCTCCTAATCACATCACAATACACGATAGTGAACTAACGCCACTTTCTGATGAAGCTTCCGCAATTGCTTTCAATGAGTACTTCACTTCTGTTTTTATACGGGATGATTGTTCCAATGTGCCACTTGTTCCGGATCACCCTTTCGCTTTAATGGCCCAAATCATTGTCACTGCCGAAGGTATAGCCCAACTCATCAAGAATAATTAGGTTTTTACTTCATCAGGTATTGATAACATTAACTCTAAAATATTGAAGAACACCACAGATATTTCCAGCCGCTTCCTCTGTCTCCTATTTAACCAGTCGCTATCATCAGGCGATCTGCCCAAGGATTGGAAGATTAGTAAGGTGATTCCCGTATTTCAGTCCGTTGACAGGCACTCGCACCGTAATTATCGACGCATTTCACTTACATGCATCTCTTGCAATCTACTTGAAGATATCGTGGCTTCTCATATCTACGATCACCTTCAATCACACAACATCTTCTTCTCCCATCAGCATGGCTTTAGAAAAGGCTTCTCATGTGACACCCAGTTATTCGAATTCACGACTTACCATCACTTTAATATGAACGCTAACGAACAAACCGATTGCCTGTTCCTTGATTTCGCCAAGGCATTTGATACTGTCCCTCATTGTCGTTTATTCTCTAAATTGGCCGCACTCCGTATTCATTCATTATTCCTGTCTTGGCTACGAAGCTTCCTCTCTTCGTGTGAGCAACTTACGGTGATCAACGACATTTCATCGAACCTTTTCGACGTCACATCCGGTGTTCCCCAAGGCAGTGTAATAGGTACGTTACTTTTTTCTAATATACACTAATGATTTGCCCGATAACCTTTCATTCACAGTTAGGTTGTTTGCGCCATATTGCGCAAACAACAACGATTGCGCCATATACCGCAACAATAAATGTTTTAATGATCCTTCTTCTCCCCAAAATGACCTTGACCTAACCTTCCAATGGTGCGAAACTTGGCAGATGTCTCTTAATGCCTCTAAATGCAAGTTAATCTTGTTCACACGAAAGCATAACAATTCAGCATTTCACTATAAATTAGTAACGTCGTTGTGTCAGCTACACCATCTTACAAATATTTAGGCGTTCACGTTACATCGGATCTATCGTGGACTACGCATATAGCAGCTGTCTCATCGAAAGCATCTCAATCTTTCGGATATCTCCGCAGAAACTTGCGCAACGCTCCTTCTAACGTACGCACATTATCATATATTACTTATGTTCGCCCACAGCTAGAGTGTGCATCATCCACATGGTCACCACATCAAGATTACTTGATACTATATTGGAAGCCATCCAGAATAAGGCAGCGAGATTCATCTCCGGAAACTACGACTATCGTTGAAGTATTACCCTAATAAAACAAGACCTTGCATTTCAGTCACTAGAAATACGCCGCAACATTGCTCTTTTATGCCTGTTTCATAGGTACATTTATAGTAAAGAAATTCACTGTTTGCCACTTTATTCTCATGCGCGCACTTCCCAGCGCATTCACAATGCACGTAGTTTTATGCACATTCATGGTCACACGCAGGCATTTAACTTATCATCACTACCTCGAGCCATTGCATATAGGAGCGGTCTTCCGGATCATGTAGTATCCATTTGTAACCGTGAAATTTTTTGTGACAACCTGATTTTGTTGCACTCTAGTATTGTATAACGCGGTTGCACCTTGGTTTTTGTAATCTTTTATATATGTATATATTTTTTCGTCTGCTTTTTTTCTTTATTGTTATTTCGTTTGTATACTGATGCCCCCCTTACTCAATGCCCTTCAGTGGGCCTGTAAGGTATTTTGAATAAATAAATAAATAAATAGATAGATAGACAGATAGATAGATAGATAAATAAATAGATAGATAGATAGATAGATAGATAGATAGATAGATAGATAGATAGATAGATAGATAGATAGATAGATAGATAGATAGATAGATAGATAGATAGATAGATAGATAGATAGATAGATAGATAGATAGATAGATAGATAGATAGATAGATAGATAGATAGATAGATAGATAGATAGATAGATACGCTCAATGTTGCCGAAGTTTGTGAAGAAATACTTCGCATTTAAAGTTTGCATGTATTAGGTGGCAACAGAAAACGCAGAAGTGGCTTGAATGGCAGAACGGCGAGGGGTCCTTGCCCTTCAGAGGGCATAGTCACGCTGCTCATTATGATGACGTTGCGTTAGCAGCTTCTTTGCGCTACATCTTCATAATGTGAGTGGAATATAAGCGTGGTTTCGCGCTTTATGCATTAGTGGTAGAGTTGACGTTCAAATTTCTTTCACAAAATTCATTAGATAGCAAAACCTGAACGTCTTTTTTTCATTTAGGCGTTACGTAATCTGAAATTATGAATAAGTTAAGTTTGAATTTCTCCTGTACTACGAATATTTCAATAACTTGCCTAAATAAATACGTAACATGGCAATAAGAATCATACAAATGGTTGTAGGCTCAACTAGCAGCTCCTATCAAATACCGTGACGACCAGAACAGACCTAATAACCTCTTTTTGGACGGCTACATGATGAGCGTAAAAAAGAGTCTGGTGAAATTCTACGGTTTCATGACAGATATTTTGTTCTGACATGATCTTTGCAGTAGCCACGCTTACTATGTAGGGAAGGCATGAGGACTTTCACCAACAGCTTTAGAAATAAGAACACCAGTGGCGTGCCCAAAGAAAGTGGGCAGGACAAATGCCGTAGTGGCAGTTCACGGCACATCAGGTGATCCAAGAGACGTTACTGGCTGTAGAGTACACGCGCACACTTACGTAGCAACGGCTAATAACGTTGTAGAAAAATGTGCAATAAGAGCTATATGGAGATCTATAAAACCGACAAGTCGTTCAACTGCTGTAGTGCAGTACTCGTATGAAGTGTGGTCTAGGGCTTGTGACACTACAAAAGAAGCAGTCCCCGTGTCCAAGGTAAAAATTTTTATTTGGGAGAACTTATAGCTAGGAAATGAAAATGAATTACAAGAAAAACATCGCTCCCACAGATATATTTTTGTAGGATATTTCAACGTGAAAGCGCTAAAGAGCTTGTTTCGCGAAAAATCCGGCGTCGGCGTTCTTGGTTCTGGCAAAAGGAACATCATGTTAAGTTTCACCGAAAAATCTAGAACTATGGAAATAAAATAACTGTTAAGATAATCCTGGGGTGAAAGTGAGGATTTAACCAAGGTCATTTGGGTATAAGTGGGGATCGAACCCGGGTTGCTTGCGGGGCAAGCGGACGTTAACCACACGGCCACGTGTTTTTTTTTTCTCGTGGTATGTATTCCAAAGTGTGTTCGAAACTGTAGTACTTGCTTTGGCGTATAGTGATGCATTCACTCAGTGACAATTATCGCAGAACTACTGCACAAGCATGCAAAGGCTTACCTACTTATATACTTGGCAAGTCTAGGAAAAGAGGAAAAGTTCTTCAAAATTTTTGTAAAGATGAACACCTCAACAGCACGGGGGAAGAGGGGTGCCTGTTTGGCCTGAATTGAAGTTATTCATAAATGTATTTTACATAAATAGCCATATGCATGAAATCCTCACTTGAAGCAGTCATTGGCTCTGCATTACAGTCTTGCATTGATGGGTGTCTTAAAACAGAATGGTATCTTTGCAACTACTGAAGCAGTGCTCTATGGTCTCTGGTACATCGCTGAGGCGACAATAAACTGAAAGAACACTGAAAGAACAAAAATACCCTTTTTGTACTCACTTTGTTTTACCAGCAACATATTTGCGTGAAGTTTATAAAAGAAGGTTTCTGTATCAAGAGAAATATACAGTTTCTAGACTAATTTCAGTACATCATGTCCTGAAAGGTGAGATTATAATGAGTGGTAATGAGAAGGGGGAAACTTAAGGATAACATATTTTTATAGAGTTTTCGCGTGATACTGGCTATGACTATTTCATGAAAAACATTACTTTTCAAAACTTGCTGCATGAATCCCCCAAAACGCGGCACACAGAGAAACCTGAAGAAACAATCAAGTCAGGTAAGACACTCCCAATGTATTCTGTAAGAATGACCAATTCATGGGATGGGAGCTGTTGAGAAAAAAAGAATAACCATGAAACTATTTCTCTTACTTATAAATGAACTAATCCTAGCTATAAGTTTGCTGCTGGCTTGAATAGGTTGTCTCGTCTTATTTGTTCAAAAGTCCAAGATCACGCGAAAGTTCTAAAGTCCGATGAAAACGCTCTACGTAAGGTGTAGTGCGGTGTATAACTTTCAATAAATAGTAAAAGCTTGTAGCTAAAAAGTATTGCAATCTTCAGCTCTGCCAAAAATGCAAAGGGAATGCGCAATAAAAGTTTGGGCTTCCTCTTCAAGCTTCGGAACGCACTCATTCCGGTAATGCGCATTGAATCTTTACGCATTTAGTAGCCCACGAATTTACGTTGGTTGAATATGAGTCCAATTATTTCCTGCGAGCTTGTCAGGCGTACTATTCCATGAACGAAACCATAATCCTAAACTTCTCTAAAACTGTTGCTTGGGCGAGATGGTTGATGATTGTTTAGGCTGATTTGTCAGCGCGAAAAAGACGGTACTTTTATAACCACCATCATAATCTTATAGTTCTAGTATATTTTCAACGAGCACTTGATACAATGCTGATTTTACCTATTGTAAATAACACAATCTCAGCAAAATTCAGGTTTCTTCGAAGTTGTGAGAACAACGCTGCCCACTATAGGCTCCCGAGACGCACCATCAAGGTGATGTAGCAATGTGAGGAAGTAACGTACTGCCACTATAAAAATAGCAGTGATTGGCTTTCTGGCCGCTTGAATAGTAAGTAAACACTGTAAGAGTTCTAGTCAGGATTAAAAAACATTTATTTACAGACTGTACAGAATATAACACATAGCTATGGGCATACAAATTACGAAAATGAAAACACTGCAGGAACAAACTGTAGGTAGTCCGACCCTGCGGGATTCGGCAGAGCCGATGGTTCCGAACACCTTAAGCCCGGTTCAGAACGCTTGCGCAACACCGGGGCTACTTCCTATTCCCTCGATGCGTCGCCTTCACACAACCCTCAATGGATCATCGCCTGTTGGTGCTGTGAGACTACAGTGCACTTAGCAAATCAAGAATCTACCCTCGGGATTCCACTGTCGTGCACGCGTGAGGGCTCATGCCTCGCACCCTGAAATAACACAACAACAAAATGCTAATAAAACAAAACAAAACCAAGGTCGTAGTTGCAAAGGCAAGCTAAGCGGGTGCACATTTATACAAACTTAAAGATACGCATTTTGGGATTGGTAGCCCTCAGAAAGGCATCCATGGTAACAGTTAACCTATTGCCGACGGGACAGCAATGCGCCGGTCCCCTGCGCTGTAAGTGGAAACGCTAGCTCTCCGCATGCGGTTCTACTTACGAACTCGTTCCGCTAACCTCCGCTGTGGTGGTTTCCTTGAACCGGCCTGAAAAGGAGTAGCGCGGAAGGAGCCGAAGGTATGCCAGTGCGACATCATACATCAAAGGTGCCAATCGGGCACCCGTTTTAGCGCAATGTGTGCCAGGCTTCTCCGTGTAGCAAGCCTATCCGCTTCTGAAAGGTACCTAAAGCCCGCTAGACAGTGGCGGAAAATCACTGGTGACCCCAAGGTGCCACATTGCACTTCACTTGGCGGCGACATTTAGGCGCGCAAACAGCAAACGGTCGGGCCGTTAACCGAAGTTATTAGAGGGGTCATACAGCCGCGCTGGGTCCCGAAAGAGGCTTATTGATGCGCAGGCCGAAACGGCGTGAAGCAATCAAGGGTTGGACACAATGACATTTGTCGCTCACGTGTCCGTATGTGTCGCTGACATGGGGGTGGTTCCCTTGCCCTGGGTAACGAGGAACCAGAAACTCTCGGTAGTCTCAGGCGCCGCCGCAGTTCGCGGGTGGCCGTGTGGGTACCGCACTGTCCGTGCAGTCAAGGCTGATCCAGTCGAATCCTTCAAACTGAGTGCCATGAAAGCATTACTGCATGCCGAAGCAAACGCAGCACAACAGCTGGCATGCCTCCCTAAGCTTACCACACAAAGCAAATAAAAGGAACCAAAACTGTCATGCACGCACTTTATACACTGCAGGTCCTACATTCTCAACACTTTGTTCATTTCTCTGAACAAAAAAAATCTTCGTTTGCATAGGCCAATGCCTAAACGTCGTTGTCTAATATATTAAAGCCGTGAATACAGTTCGGTAGTATCGCGCTAAAGCATAGCCGTTCAAAGTAAGGTGCAAACAGCAGCGGGGACACTGCCCTGCCTAGATTTACACAACAGCGAAAGATAACAGCTTCGAGCCACGGACACTCGCGGCGGCGGTGACAGACGACTGCGCGTGACTCGAGTTGTGGTCTCATGACAAATTTCGCTGTAAAATGGCATACGCAGTATAACATAGAGGTGCGACACCACATTGCGTTTCGGACACGCACTTTGATTGATTTGATTTCATTGATTTTTGGGGTTTAACGTGCCAAAAACTACCATTCGGTTATGCGGATATGGACTTTGATTTGATTTGATTGATTTGTGGGGTTTAACGTCCCAAAACCACCATATAGTTATGAGAGACGCCATAGTGGAAGGCTCCGAAAATTTCGACCACCTGGGGTTCTTTAACGTGCACCTAAATCTGAGCACACGGGCCTACAACACTTCCGCCTTCATCGAAAATGCAGCCTTCGCAGCAGGGATTTGACCCCACGACCTGCGGGTCAGCAGCCGAGTACCTTAGCCACTACAGCACCGTGGCGGGGTTCGGACATGCACTTAAGATGCAGAAGATGGGATTGTGCACACACTGATAACATAACATCTGGCTGCAAGCCCGGATGAGCTTGCCCCTGCATGGCCAACACGGTTATCTGGAAAAAAATATTTGGAGACAGTTATTCGGTAGAACAATTTTCACTGTTCTACAGATGGCCAAAATATATTTTCAGGTTAAGTTCTAGCATTGTGTATTGCGTGCGTGCGTGCGTGTGTGTGTGTGTGTGTGTGTGTGTGTGTGTGTGTGTGTGTGTGTTTGCGTACTTGTGCACATGTGTGTAGGAGTGTAGGAGTGTGCTGCAGGCTTTGGTTATGGCATACTATAGCAAAGTGTAATTCCTGTACAGGATACAGGAAGTACTTTCTCTTGAACTCATCTCTGCTGACAAAGACTCTTAGCGATCACCTGGAAATGTTGGAAGATCACCGACAGGTGAAACTTAAACGTCAGTTTCACATCCGGTACGCTACCATGCAGTATATTACCCATGATTTTATGCAAAACAAAGTAGTTGCAAGTGCAGCGGTGTCATTTTATAGCCTTTTGCGCCTTGTGTATTTGTGTGCTGCTTCACAACTAAACATGAATTGTTGGTGATGTATGCAGGGCGCATACAACTCAACAGACAACCAAACTTTCTCGTGGAAGGGGCATGGTACGCCAATAGACTTACCGCTTTCTCTCTGAAGCGTCTAGAGCCCCGTGTTCCCATTTCGGTGTGCTGCAAGATGAAATGCCCCGTACAAGAGAGAATGGCATGGTGGAGCCGAGAGAGAAAACAATGATCCCTAGTGCGCGCTTCTGTACGTCATTGTACCGAGCTGAGGAGCTTGGTCCTGCCCTGGCGGCCTGATATGCGTACGTGCGTGCTTGGAACCTTAGACGAGGGTGTTGGTGGATAGAGGGGTATCGATATTAAGGCAGTGGCGATGAAACAGAGTAGTGAGAAAGAGCAGTGATTTAATGCGTTGTTTTAGGGGCGAAGCTCCTTACGCCACTGTTCATGCGTCCTTAATGTATGTAGTAGTAAGTAGTAGTAGTAGTAGTAGTAGTAGTAGTAGTAGTAGTAGTAGTAGTAGTAGTAGTAGTAGGTAGACACCTCCAAGGCCAGACTAGTCAAGCGGCACGCGCACTTTTTTTAATTGAGGAGGAAGTTGGCGCACGTTAATCATAAATAAAAGGATAGTTGTTTCTGATGATCTAACCTACTGAGACAAGTATTGGTGACTTAATCCCCAATAAAAATTTAGCTTGAGTTTGATGCCTAGTAAAAAGAAACTAGCAAGAGAAGGACGTATTTTGAGCACTATCTGTCCAGAAAAGGTTGTTGCGTTAAACTCACGGGGCGTAAGGTCCTTGATTTTAGCAAGTAAATCATTAAGCGCTTTTTCCTAAACACAAGCTTAACGAAGGTACGCCACAGTGCCATGAACTAGCGGCGTCGAAAGGTGGAAACTAGACACGAAGCTCAGGCCGTAAAAGACTGAGCACGTGCCACTCCTGTAATCCGGCTGTGCCACCTCTCCTTTACTCCTTGGAATGTCCGCGGGATTACGCTACTTCTTTATGATGAATATATGATGAAAAGATGTGAGATTGCGGTGTTTAGAGTGTTCACTAGATGGACGGACGGACGGACAGACAGACAGACAGATGCATGGACGGGCGCACAGACAGACGCACGGATGGACGGGTGGCAATAAGAATAGATGTCGCATAAACAGATGGAACAACGAAAGTACAGACGCACGGACAGTTTCAAAGATGGACGCCACGCCCAACTTATCATCAAACACTCCATGGATATGCTTTAATTTTTACTCGTCCTTTAACCAGCTATCGGAGCATTATTTGAAGTCGACATAATCGCAACGTAAATGTACAAAGCAGATGGAGAATAAAAAAAACCATAGCATCCGCTATTCACCAGAGCCCAGCTTACAGCAACAACCAACCACTGAACAGGCATAACAAACAAAACAAAGACAACTATCTCCATTAAACACTATAAACTCCTACAAGTGGTAGTGAGCTTTACTCCTTACTTGGAGTTTATTCATTTTGCGTGGCCATTTTGTGTCACTCATGCATTTTTCATTTTATTTGTCTGCACCTCCAGCTCTGCATCTCCGTGTTGTTCTCCCAGATCATTTTTATCAACTCCCCTTCGATGTCTGTCTGTGGCAGTGGTGGACTTTTTCGTCGATCCACACCTTCTATGCCAGAGGAGCATCGAAATACTTCCCTTTGTCGCAGCCGAGCGGCATTAGACGTGGAAAGGCGTAGAGTATTTCCGAGTCAAAATCATGTTGAAGGAAGTGCCTGTACCGCGGGTACTCTTTTTAACTAGTATTATACAGTTACTGTGGAATATAACGTATCGCTTGTAGTATATATACAAACCTTGAAAGCCCGCAGCATTGGTCACGAAGATGCACGCATGCATTGCGAATGATAGCTGTTGTAGGAATGAAGACAGTCATGATAGCACATTAAAGTGTATGCACAAGCTGCTATATTATACATCTGTCAAGCATTCGTTATCACCGCGTAATACCGAGTTTGTCACATGTGAAACTAGTGAAATGGCCGTGAGCGCATCATGAGGGTGGCATGTAGTCATGTTGTTACATGACACGCATGTCATGATTATCGTGTTTGCACAAGTCAAATAACTTCGTCATCAATTGGCGTTACGTAATACCAAACAGGGTATAGGTGAAGCTAGCGAAACGGCCGCCAGCGCATCATGAGCGTAGCATGTAGTCATGTTATTACATGACACCTATCTCACGATTATCATGTTTGCACCAGTCGCGTACCTTCGTCATCTATTCACGTACCGTGATACCAAATTTGTTATATGTGACGTTAGCAAAACGGCCGCGAGCGCATCATGAGCATGGCATGTTAGTCATGTTGTTACATGACACGCATGCATTGATTTTCTTGTTAGGGTCTATCGCTTGTGTTCGCCATGTAATCTTGTGATTACCTTACCAGTTTTGCAGCATGCCATGTGAATAAACCACCGCAAGAACTGCAGGACCTTGACATGTAACTTATGACATTAATGATATACATGCCATGATTTTCATGTGATGACTCCTGAATATGTTCCTCATGCAGTCATGTTATGCCATACCAAGTTGGTATCGATACCAATTTTGAAATGGCCAGGAGAGTAAAAGTCGGGGCAGCTAGATAGTATAGATAGATAGATAGATAGATAGATAGATAGATAGATAGATAGATAGATAGATAGATAGATAGATAGATTAGATAGATAGATAGATGATAGATAGATAGAATAGATAGATAGATAGATAGATAGATAGATAGATAGATAGATAGATAGATAGATAGATAGATAAGATAGATAGGATAGATAGATAAGATAGATAGATAGATAGATAGATAGATAGTAGATAGATAGATACGTTTAAAGTCACTGAAGTTCGCTAAGAAATGCTTCGCATTTAAAAAGCGAAGACTTAGAACAAGTCATGAACAAAGGTATTTTTGAAGAAAAGTTGTTGTTTCAACCACTTGAAGTCGAACGCATACATCTTTTATAGATTGCACTGTTAAATAAAGTTACACTAGAAATTTTTAAGCTGTGCGATGCTAGGCAAAAACATGCCATTCTCGGAAATGAATACAATGTCAAAACTCTGGCTTGTTGATTGGTGAATACTTCTCACGTAATATGCGGGAAGGTAAAAAAAACTTTACGAGAGTGAAAAAAAAACGATAGGAGCTCGAGAAGGTGTCAGTAGCATTCAATAAAATCTGTATAATTGGCCAAGCATTCGTTTCGATTGACAAAACAGACATGGCTCCTCACCGCCCCAAAAAAAAGGACGAAGCAAAGGTGGCTTAGACTCGCCAAAGCCCTAAGTCCAAGAGGTAACTGTTATCCATCTATATGCGAGAGGTATGCTAAACAAGATCTAAGTTCTTGTAAATGTGTTGCTTCATTATGAACGTGAGGTCATGGCATGTTCGATCGACTTTGAAATCGCTTCCCAAACTTATTCTCTAATCCACAAGGTCTGTCGGACGCGAAGGGGTAGAATTGCTTCGCTGATAAAGAATCAAATTGCTTTTCACTGCCACACTGTATGGAAGCTGAAGCTGCCTAATATAAACTAATGTGTGATGCAGGAGCTGAGATAATTGGGTGTGTTTATTGGAGCCCGTTATGGTGTCATAAGAGTACAATCTCTATTTAAAAGTTCATGCATCAAAAAGTGCGAAATTCGAGAACGTAGCTGAGACTACACGCTCAAAAGTTAACGTAAAAAAACCTGCTGCATCGTATCCTTCTCCGCCTACACTTCCAAATAGGCGCAATTTATTCGAGTGTTATGGAAAGTTGTTTGGACGAGGATATACCGCTACATATTTCACCAATTAGCAATACTCAAATAGGTCGTGGTGAAGTGTTTCTTATTGCCGACTGTAAAGAGCGCACGACAGCAGTACACTAACTTAGAATACGAGTTAGCCATGTTTCTAGAACTCGTCCCTGACGCAACAAGTGACAAAGACGCTCTGTGGGTTACGTTCAAATCAACCGTAGTTTTATATGCAGAAGCATTTCTTAGCCAACTTCGGTGATTATGAGCGTATCTATCTATCTATCTATCTATCTATCTATCTAACTATCTATCTATCTATTTATCTATCTATCTGTGTATCTATCTATCTATCTATCTATCTAGCTATCTATCTATCTATCTACATTGTCTATCTGTGTATCTATCTATCTCTATCTATCTAGCTATCTATCTATCTATCTACATTGTGCCGAAACCACATGTATTGAGCCGGAGCAAAAATGAATTACAAGTAACGTACCCTCGCCCCCGTACTAACGCATTTGCGCAGTCATTTTTTATACGCACTACACGGAAATGGAACCATCTTCCAGATCACGTGGTCCAATTAAAAAACCCTGACCAGTTCAAGTCGTTGCTTGCAGCGCCCGGGATTGTGTGATATGTTGTTGCCGTTTCTTTGTTTGATGCCCCTCGCATTTATGATTGCTTTGTTCCTGTTCATACACTGCATATTGATACTATTTCCCTGTGTCCGTTTAATTTTACATTAATGTACAAGTTCTTGACCCGACGTTTGTGCATTTATTTTGTATCATGGAGATCATGTCACCTTTGTATGCTCCTACCAAAAGTATCTTTAAATATATCTTATATATATTTTATTTTTATATATATATATATATATATATATTGTTACGAGTGACTGTGTTTATTTACAGATGAGGTGAAAAGGCGTTGTGAAATAGCAGCGTACTTCTGAGACAGGCCAAGAACGCTTCCACCCAACCACACAGTCCAGGCACCGCTCCACTACTCTTCTTCTTCTTCCGCGCCCCGTATTCTCGCGCATCTTCGTTTCATTTCCCCCGGCGGCAGACGAAGCTCACCGAGCGAGTTAAATAGGCCTATGATGGTACTGTTTGAGGCGGGCTACGTGAACAACTTGCGTAGTGCGCGAACGCCGGTTATTGGCTGTGACTCGGGCGACAACGTAATTCACGTCACTGAGACGAGTGACTATCACGAATGGGCCGGTATAGTTTGCTAGAAACTTCCGGTACAAACCTTTTCTACGAACAGGAGTCCACAGCCACACGTAGTCACCAGGAAAAAACTCTACGGGGAGATGCTTGGCATCGTAGCGACTCTTGTCGTGTTCTTGCGAAGACAATGTTCGAAGGCGCGCTAGTTGGCGTGCTTCTTCAGCACGACACAACGTCTGAGCGATGGACAGATCTTCTTGATGCGAGAAAGGTAATAGAGTGTCTAGAAAACTCTGTGGATTTCGTGCGTAAAACAGAAAGAAGGGTGAATGTCCAGTCACTTCATGCTTGGCGGTGTTATACGCGTAAGTAACAAACGGTAAGACGGCGTCCCAGTTCCTGTGGTCAGCATCAACGTACATCGATAACATATTCGTGAGAGTTCGATTTGTTCTCTCAGTGAGACCGTTAGTTTGCGGATGGTAAGGGGTGGAGTGGCGGTAAGAGGAGCCACAGAGGCGCAAAATTTCTTCAACCACATCGGCCATAAATTGTCGTCCACGGCCACTGATGACAACCCGTGGAGCACCGTGACGCAGTATGACCCGTTGTAACAGAAAAGAAGAAACAGCCGCTGCTGTGGCCGATGTCAGTGCGTCCGTTTCCATATAACGCGTTAAATAATCCACGCACACTATAACATATCGGTGGCCCGATGGGGTATTAGGAAGGGGTCCGAGCAAGTCAATGCCGACTTTTTCAAAAAGGGAGGTCGGTGGAGGGATGGGCTGCAAATAACCCGCCGGGGCAGTGGTGGATGGCTTGTGGCGCTGACATATAGCGCAGCTGGTGACGTACTGTTTTGTAGTTTTCCACATTTTCGGCCAGTAGAACCTCTCACGTAGTCGATGCAGCGTATGTGTGAAACCGAGATGACCGGATGTTATGTCATCATGCGCAGAACGAAGGACGACCTGGCGCAGGCTTTCCGGCACCACTAGAAGCAACGGTAGGCCATGGGCTGAATAGTTTCTTTTATACAGCAAGCCATTTGAAATTTTAAAGTGCTTGTCGATGGAGTTATGTGCAGCTTCGAGCAAAGGTTTCAGAGTGGGGTCGCGCTGCTGCTCACGTTTGAAGCTGCTGGTATCTGGGAAGTCAGACGAGACAGAAACTAAATAGTCATCAATGTCATTGTCGTCAGCATTGGTGTGTACTGAAGGAAGGCGGGATAAGCAGTCGGCATCTGTGTGACATCGTCCGCTCTTATAGGTAACAGAAAAGCTGTACTCTTGGAGGCGCAACGCCCAACGAGCCAGCCGGCCAGACGGGTCACTAAGTCCCACAAGCCAGCATAGTGAGTGGCGATCGGTCACTATTGTGAACTCGCGGCCATGTAAATACGGTCGGAACTTCTGAATGGCGAAGACGACTGCTAAGCACTCGAGCTCGGTGACGGTGTAGTTCGTCTCTGCTCTGGTCAGTGTCCGACTGGCATATGCTACGACGTGCTGGCGACTGTTGCAGAGTTGGACCAGCACAGCACCAACACCTAGCCCACTAGCATCAGTATGAAGTTCAGTCAAAGCATCAGGATCAAAATGCTTTAGGATGGGTCCTGAAGTCAGTAAAAACTTCAGCTGTTTAAATGCAGCCTCACATTTATCATCCCACAAGTACGGTGTGTCTTTATGAAGAAGAGACGTCGGTGGGGAGGCAAGTTGTGCGAAGTTCTTAATAAATCGGCGGAAATATGAGCACAGACCCAGAAAACTTCGCAGGTCCTTCACTGTTCGTGGTGGTTCAAAGTTGCGAACCACTGCGGTCTTTGTGGGTCTGGTCGCACGCCGTCTTTATCCACGAGAAAGCCTGATACGAGGGCTTGACGTTCTCCAAAATGACACTTGTTTGAGTTTAAAACAAGGCCAGCTTCGCGTAAGCACTCAAACACAAGCGACAAGCGGTGGTTATGCTCTTGAAAAGTCTTGCCGTAGATAATCACGTCATCTAAATAGCACATGAAAATTTCCCATTTTAGTCCACGGAGTACTGTATCCATAAATCTCTCGAATGTCGCTGGAGCATTGCACAAACCAAAGGGCATAACGTTGAACTCAAAGAGACCGTCTGGTGTTACGAAGGCCGTCTTCTCTTTATCTGAGGGATGCATAGGAATTTGCAAATACCCAGAACGCAAGTCAACAGAAGAAAAATAGGAGGCAGAATGCAGGCAGTCCACGGCGTCATCTATACGTGGCAAAGGGTAGACGTCTTTTTTTGTGATGGCATTTAGGCGACGATAGTCTACGCAGAATCTCCATGAATTATCCTTTTTCCTTACTAGAATGACAGGAGCTGCCCATGGACTACACGATTCTTGTATGACGCCCTTCTGTAGCATGTCTTCAACTTGCTCAGCGATGACTTTCCTTTCGGAAGGCGAGACACGATAGGGCTTCTGGCGTATTGGTGGTGCTTGGCCTGTATAGATGCGGTGTTGCGTACGTGAAGACGTGAAATTTGGACGTCTTGATAACGTGCCCACGATTGCAAGTGTCAACCTTCCATCGCAGGACGAGATCTCTTCCCTTATAAGACGAGTGGTTAAGGAAGAACTTGCTCAACTGCAAGCTGTGGACACCGCTGGTGTCTGCCATCAGTGTGCATTCGACCAACGGCCCCGTGAACCACTGGTACCTCGGATGCGACAAAGCTACTTTGAGCCTCGCCCGAATTACACCGATCGGTTCGAACGGAGGAGTGAACGACCACTCGGAAACCAGGAACGCAGGCAAGCGGCGTCACAGCGATTTACTCCTCGACCACCATCGCCCGGCTTTTATCAACCGACGAGGTTTACTTCGCCAGGGACGACTAGGCGCGACACCCGTACTTGCTACAACTGCGGGCTACCTGGACACATCGCTAGGTACTGCTACCATCGCCAAAAGCGAGCTCCACGATTGAACGTGTACACGCCCTATGTACCTGCTGGCGAGTCTTGACCATTTCAGGGTTCTTTCCAACAGCAGCACGCAGCACGTGCTGACTCGCCTTGCTCCGACCGCAGCGTTACCCCACCACCCGCACGCCAACAGCGATCCCCGTCTCCGCGTCGCCGCTCGGGGACGCCACCACCACTGGGAAACTAACTGGTGCGACCAAAGGGGGCGAGGCCGAAAAATCATCTTCCGCAAGACCCCCTTGTGTTGTAATGGTTGAGAACAAAGTGAGTGTTTTTGTAGACAATGTGAGTACTGTTGCACTAGTTGATACCGGTGCTGCCGTTTCCTTAATGCGCATGTCTTTTAAAAATCGCCTAGGGACGAAAGTAATGTTTGCTTGGAATCGGAGTGCTACGTTCCGCGGCGTAGGGGGAGAAACGTTGAGCCCGGTTGGAGTTTGTTCTGTTTTACTTTCTATAGGAAATCAAACGTTTCGAGCTGAACTAACGGTGCTTGCACGAGCGACCCATGACGTCATTCTAGGTATAGATTTTTTGCGGGAATGTGGTGCAACTCTAGATTGTGGTAATGGTGGGATTATTTCTCGTCCCGTGTTGCCACCTCCATTGACAAAAGATACCGTTGATGACTGCTTGGAAGTGTTTTCCGTGTCTGAAAACGTCTGCTTGGCCCCACATACCGCAATGTTTGTGCGTGTAAACTCTTCGCGTTCTTGTGCGGCTTCTTACTATGGTTTAGCCGAGCCGAACTTCAGTAACGCCCTTAAGAAAAACGTTATTGTGCCTCGTTGCCTCGTGCTCATCGTCGATGGTTGTGCCGATTTGTGGACTGTGAACGTTTCCGCGCAGCCCATATATCTGCCTGCAGGACTTAAATTAGCAAGCTCTCAAGAGCGAAGTACTCTTACCATACGGTCATTCCAACTGTCAGTGGATGTAAAGAAACCCCACGCCAACTCGTACCGCGACTATTCTGCCAGCATTGACCGTATGAATAACAAGTCACTTCCATCAACTGAACGGTCGCTGCTGCAGGAGGTGATCACACGCTACGCCTCAGTCTGACTTTGCCCAAGACGAGACGTCTACCGTTACGCCACCGTCTTCAATATATATATATATATATATATATATATATATATATATATATATATATATATATATATATATATATATATAGGTGGGCCTGCCGAAACGTTAGTAAAACTAGTGTTTTTTCGCTTGTTTATCGACCTCTTTTTCTACCGCATTTCCCACCGCATCCATTGAATTTCACCCCCCCATATATATATATATATATATATATATATATATATATATATATATATATATATATATATATATATATATATAAATATATATATATATATATATTTCCCTGACGAAGGCCGGACCCCGGCCGAAACGTAGGAGCAATAAAAAATTTCACACGTTTGTCCGCTCAAGCCAATTTCTATTCATCACTGGATTCACGGAAGACACTCGCTGGATATATATATATATATATATATATATATATATATATATATATATATATATATATATATATATATATATATATATATATATATATATATTAGTGAAAACGATTATCAAAGATAATTGTCCTGTAGCCTACATTGCTTAACTGAAAACTTTTGGTATTAACGTTATCGAGTAAATCTCTGCGCCTGTTCAATAAAATCATGCACGGCTTCGCACACTTTGTCGTTGCTGTGCGCTAAGGTATGTGCACCTAGTAATAGTAAATTTGACGTTGTCAATGTTAATCTAATTATTCGTAACGGCATTTCTTGAGATATCTTTCTTAATGTCGAAAATTTTTGACAAGCAATAAAGAAGAGCTCTTTAGTTTTCTCTTCTTAACAAAAAGAACATGCCGGGGAGGAAATCAGGCCTCTTCTGTATAAATAAAAGTTCGATAAATATAAATACGACAGCGTAATCTAGTGATTAAAAACTTCCAGCCCTCCAAATTCCAGGATATTTTTCAGAGTGTTATTAGATGGCTGAAATCCGGGGAACTTCTGAAAGATGGTGTAGAGAATTCTCGCATCATCCTTTGCCTCCGAAATCTAGCCGCTACTATAAAAGCTGTTGTAGGGGTAATACTGATAGCTGGTTCATCTAATGCCACTTTCGCTAGTGCATCAGCTGTTTCATTTAGAAATATAATTTTTTACCCAGGAACTCATATGAATTGTACCTGAGTGAAGGAGTTATGTATTAAAGAATAGAATTCACTTAATGCTTTAGAATCACCTAATTCTGTGAGCGCACTGCAGACAGATAGAGTTCATTATTATTACGGCAGAACTTATTGATGTTGTCGGTTTTCGAAGGGCTAAAACAGCAGCTAAAAATTCTACAATGAAGATGGGTGGCAAATGTCGAATCCGGAGGGAAAGGGACAAGTCTAGAACAGGCCACAACATACCAACGCCACTTTTATCTCTGTATGAAGCGTCCGTTACAATGATGACATTTGCTTCCAATCTTCGCAGGTATTCTTTCAAAGTAGCTTTTAACATATTATTCGGTACATGTTTAGCACTATTAGAGGAAACGTAATCGAAGAATATTTGGAGAGGTTTTGTCGACTTAAAATCAGAATAACCTATTTAATTGATAAGTGTGTCTATAGCAGCTGGCTTCTTCTTCTCCTCCTTTCATGGCTCATACCCATGAACTTCTGGAGATTGGTCGAGCAGTAGGGGGATTTATTTAGTAGTTGCTTTCGTACACTACTCGCATAAACTATATAACAAAAGAGATACGGGATCATTTCTTTCAGGACGGAACCATTCTTGCCCTCGAACTATTACGTCCGTGTGGCGGTATCAATCATCTCCGTTATAGCACAAATTCGCTTCGAATTTCCCGCCCTCCATGTCTTGAGGTAATTTTAAAAGGGCGGCTGTGTGGATGTATCCTTATGGAAGGTACTAAGCGACTCGTGCGGCTAAAAGATGATTCCATGTGAGGAGCGTTCACCGTAATTACTACTCGTTCTGAGACATGTGGTGAATCAATGTGCTTGCAGTATGGACACGGTAAAAATGACCGCATAGGCTTACAAAGAACTTGGCGCTTGTAAGTACCAATTTCTGCCACGCTCTCCCACCAGGTTAAGTTGTGTCTAGTCTGTGGGTACGCGATGTATAAAGAGACTAGCCACACTTTGTTCAGCAGGACAATTGTGAAATATGCAATCGGAGGTTTGCAAAAGTTCCAGATCTCGTCGTCCAGCTGAAAAACGTACATAGGCCACGCCTGTCGAAGTAAGGCAGAGTATGGCGCTTCCTTTCGGAAACGGCGGCTGCGTACGAGCACTCCGCACATGCGGGGTAGTGGGCAAATGTCACGAAAGTGTAATCCAACTTATAGTGGAAACAGCCTTAGTTAGCTAAAAAGGCGCTTATTTGACCCCTACTACTGCTACTGCTATTATTATTATTGTTATTATTATTATTATTAGATTATTATTATTATTATTATTATTATTATTATTATTATTATTATTATTATTATTATTATTATTATTATTATTATTATTATTATTATTATTATTATTATTATTATTATTATTATTATTATTATTATTATTATTATTATTGTTGTTGTTGCTGGAATGAAAAAACTTTATTTCAGTCCTGCAGGACGCGCTTAGCGCGTAGCGGGCGTCTCCCACGTGGGGACCGACTGGGAGTACCTGGCGGCCGCTTCGTCGGCCAGCTGGACGTCTCATTGCTGGTCGGTGAAAAGTGAGCTCCTGAGGGACCTCTCCCACTTGCTTGAGGTAGAGTCGGGAGGAGTCGTCCTACACTCCTAGAGCATGTGTGCGAGTGTCGCTGTGTGTCCGCAGGATGGGCATGTTTCGCTGGGGTATGCATCGTGATAATAAACGTGAAGCGTGGCAAGGTTTGGGTACGTGTGTTTCTGTAATAGGCGTAGGGTTAATGCCTGTGGTCGGTTAAACTTCGGATGTGGGGGTGGAAAAATGTGGCGTTCCAGGTAAAAGTGCTTTGTAATTATATTGTACGTAATTGGTGCATCCTGATTGGTATCTAACCCAGCAAGATGAGGTTGCCCTGTGGCAGTGCGGTCGGTAAGTGTACGCGCTGCATCATTGGCGATCTCGTTGAGGTTGGATAGGGTACCCGGCACCTGGCCGAGATGGGCGGGAAACCAGATGACTGTGTGGTGCTTCTGGGCACTCGGGTCCGCATTGCGTAGGATACGTAACGCCTGGTCGGAGATGACTCCACGTTCGAAGGCTTTGATGGCTTTGATATTAATCAATCATTTATTTAACGTGCACAGGAACAACCATGAAATCTTAGCGCAGGTGCACGCAAATATAATACAAATAAATTGAATAACACAATACTTACAGAAAGAAATAAAAAAGGTAAGAACGCACAGGCAAATGGAAAACAGCGTAAAATGGAAATCATAAAAAACAGAACAAGAAATATGAAATAGGCGGGGTATTCGAAAAAACCCGGGTACCGAAGAGGTAGAAATAAGCCAGAAGAAGCCGTAGTGACTCGTTTGCACAGTTGACATTGGGCCCATGAGGCAACATATTTCGCAACAGCTGATGAGAGTTCAGGCCAAGTGTAGTAACTGCGAATTCTGTCGCGTGTTTTGTAATAGCCGAGATGTCTGACAGTAGCGTCATTGTGGAATGTTTCAAGAACCTCACGTTGTATGCAATGTGTTATAACTGAGGCCCAATTGTTTCCTTCTACATGATAAATGTTGCGATGTCAAACAACACCGACAAATTTGAATACTTAACTGTGGTTTTTTAAGGGAACAAACCGCGGTTGAGGATATCACAGTCGAGATCAAAAACAAGAAATGGACGCCGGCCGGGCACATAGCACGCAGGCAGGATAACCGCTGGTCATTAAGGGTGACTGGCTGGATTCCCAGAGAAGGCGAACGCATGAAGGGGAGACTGAATGTTCGGTGGCCCGATCAGGTTAAATGTTCGCAGGTATAACACGGCAATGGAAAGCACAAGAGCGGTTAGATTGGCGGATCATGGGAGAGGCCTTTGCAGGCAGTGAGCGTTGTCAGACTGATGATGGTGAATTTGATTGGGTTACGTTGTCGACGAAGTTTGGCGTTCGGGGAATCAAAAGCACTTTCCATGATTTCTGCAATAGAATGGCAGTAAGCTTCAACAAGCATATGCGACGCAAGCCTGGATGGGCTGCCGGATCTTCGACAACTGAGAACCGAGATAGGTGAAGCAGTAGTGGTTAGAAGTGGCTACGGGGAGCTATCACGGCAGGGCAGAGGACTGCCAGAGAGAGCATAAGCATATAGGTACTTTTATGGGAGCTGTAGACGACATCTAAATAGTACTCCTCTAACGAAGCCCCCTCCTGACCACGGCAACCAGATCACTTCTTTCGCGACGAAAGGCCACACAATGCGTTATGCATGGTGACAACTTTCAAGTCGCGGCTTTGCAGAAATGGGCGAATTTTTAAACGCAAATACATTCCTTGATCGGGGCATGTCAGGCGTCCGTCGGTGTCTACTCACCGGCAGGTGTCATCTCTGCTCTCACTCCCTCTCTCATAGCAACCGCTGCTGGTGCGCGCGCTTATTTTCGCAGTAAGCAAGCGGAGCAGGTGGTGCGCGCCGAGTAGCGGAGAGTGAAGAGGGGGAGCGCGCGCTTGTGGGTGAGGGCGCTCACATTGCGGGAACTCGGTGGAGCTCCCACGTGTGTTGACAGAGAGTAGGCGAGGGTGGATGCAGTGATTAGCTGCTCCATCTCTCGCCGCCTGCTCTCTCTCCTCCCTGCGCTCACTATCCCATTCGCTCGCTCGTACGTATGTATATATGAAGTGTAGTGCGCGCCTCACCCTCGACCATTGGCTGGCTTGTCAGTGTGTACATAAAAGGATACGGTAAAAATTCTCGTCATTAACTTACGCTAATAAAATTACTACGCTGTGTACTATCCACACAAGAACAGAGTTTGCATTTTCTTGCAATATTCTTCGGGGACATGGAGGAAAGTTTTTTAATATGTTGCGGCAAAAAATCACGCTGACGTTCAAAATGTATTTCTTCATCCAGAGTTGTGATTTGTAATCTTCATATTAAGGCTCGGTAGCAGTCTATGCACAATGCGAACAGCAAATTTCTCTCTGTAATTTCAGTGAGGAATTTCATGCTTGTATTGCTATAGGTAAGCTAGAGAACAGTTGCTTGGATAAGTGTACGCAGGTTTGTTTTTAATGAAGTGTGTGCTTGAAAAGGGAACACTTATGTTTTTACAGTAAGAATACTTTGAAGTTTATGCAGAATAGTAAACAAAATGAGAGGGGGGGGGGCAGGTCTGTCGAGAAGATTTCGGGCCATCCTATCAGCACTTTTTCTAATAAATGCAGTACTTATTTAACATACATATGGCACTGCCCTTTCTGCACAAGTTTGAGGCGGTGGAGGTGCCTGTGCATGTAAAACATAAGATATTACGAATTTTATAATTTACCGATGACCACAACTTATTAGAAGTCTTTCTTCCCCTGTGCTAAACCACACTACTGATACACGTTTCAACAAAAAAGAAAAGATTACTGATATCTTGTGATTCCGTCTCTACATTTCTTCATTTTATGAGAAGTTTGACTATACAAATGGCATAATGGATGTATACTTTTAATGAAAATATCTTTTCAACCTTAGAACAGTCTCCTACGTCGCAAATAAGTGAAGTGCACATAAATGGGTAAAGTAGTTTTGTCAGTACGACACATTTCATGTAAGCATGAAAATGTAGTACGAAGCCAGTGTAATGTAATTGCCAACTGCACACAACCAGCTGTTATTTTCGTTTGTTTGTTAAGTAGGTAAGGGACGGGGGGCTTATTTTGTAATACTTCAATAATCGAAGTATTATTAATGCAGTTAACGGAACCTGCTATTCACTCATCTTTCAAGATATCTTACTTGAATGAAGTTTACTTGAAGTTACGGTGTTTGCACTTGACCAGGTGCACCAATCTAATCTAGCCATATTATTCTGCAGCACTACAGACACGTTTCTTCATGCCAGGAGGATTATTGCTGAAGAAAAGATGTCTTCGTCACTGGAGTGAGCGAAAACAAAGTTTTGATAGATCAGAGAGGTAACAAGCACGTCCATTGTCAAGCAAATGTCGTTTTCGGCGTACCCCAGAGAAAACCTCTCTGCTCGGGCGCAAACTTCGTTGTCCTCTCTCTTGAATAAAATATTTAACACACTCCGTGGCCTGAACAGTTCGATGAAATACTATTGTACATTCATTCTCAGCCGTTCTGGTACAACTTTACCAGAACGGCTGACAATCGTACATTATGAATAATTAAGGGGCACTTGTTTAAAACACTATTCACTTATGATTAGCGCCACACTAACCGGCCCGATAATATACACTTTCGTCATTTCTGATGACCTTCTGCACACAATCGGACTGATGAGTTGCTCCCAGTGCACTTCTCACGTTCACTCGAAATCGAGCACGCATCGAACACTTTCATATTTCACTTTCAACTATGTGCACTGGTCTCCCTACCCAAAACAGGCACGAATTCTGGTTAACGTTTCACAAACACCACTTTGGTGTACTTCTCGGTGAGCAGGCATAACGATGAGCTGAGCTACCGGTTTGGCAGTAGCACTGGTGTTTGTTTTTGTTTTTTTCGCAACATGTGTTTTGAGCTTCCTTAAGGCGGGTATGTATGCTGACGGTACGCTTGTCGTCAATAAATGTGTCCTTGTTTTTTATAGAATGGCATCCAGAACGTCCGTGGGAGTGGAGCTGCCTGATTGCCTTGTCGTTTTGGTGCTTAAGCTGTCGCCTTGCGGCAACGTGATGTGTTGATCTGTGAAGCTTTTGCTTGGCTGCTGCTTGGTTTTTTTCTTGGGTTGAGCTCAGTGCCCTAGAAGGAAGCTTAACTTAACTTCAAGTCACCGTTTGTTGTGATGCGCTTGCTCGTTAAATGACCGCACTGTCTTGTTCTCGTTGTCGATACCGACATGCGAGATTTTTCACTGAGAGCGAGGGAGCTCTGTGCCCACGTAGCTCGTGCCAAGTACACAGATGTTAGTAGTAGCGGCGCGCTCAAAATGCTGTTCTTCGCACTGTATAGGCCCTTGAAAGGTCCAACTAAGCTTTGTGTTGATGGACACCAGGCCTTGTTGTCGCTCGTCGAGGAAAACTTCTTTTAAGAAAAAGTTCCACATTTTCCAACGAGCAAGCATATGCCGTCCTCAGTTTTCATTCCAGGAGTTGCAATCATATCTGCAATAAACTTCTCCTCATGTAGCAGCTCTTGCGTGAATATGTTCGTGGATGGAAGTTCCATAAGCTGTGAACAAATGAATGGTACTTCTATAGCTTCGAAATCATGCGTGGTAAGGTCGAGTTGATTCATTAGCATCAATCTGAGGATGTTCAGCAGTCTTTGCAGTGCTCCGCTCACTCCTCCAAATGCCTTGATATTCATTTCGATGGTGCGCACGATAGGTAGTTTTGGATTTTAAATATGTCTTTTCTAATGAATGTCCATTGCCTTCCTTTGTCTAATACACCTCTGAAAAAGAATGAGCCACTTTCGGTTGTCAGCTATGCATGAAACGTCTGTAGTAGCACCGCATTTTTGCTATGTTTTCATGATAACCCATTCGTTTTCACCTTCGAAACAGGGATCCTTGCTTCGTCAAGGTGCTTTTTTTTGCACGTATTCGCGGTTTTAAACAACTGTTGCGTGCCTTCTGTTGCACGGTCAACCAAATACCCAACGGTGGCAATCTGTAGACCAGTGCTCTTTGATGGTGCACTTGAAACGCGACAGTCAAACGCGACAGTAAGTTAAACGCGACAGTCAAATGCGGCAGAAGTCAAACGCGACAGTATTATTCCATCCTTAGGGTGTACTTGAACCACTTTGTGCTCAATTTTATTGTATGATGTTACTCCTTGAAGTTTAAATTACAAATTACTGCATCGTATTCAATAAAGTTGTAAGTGCCTTGTATTACTGAAGCTTTTTTGATGGCTGCATTCTGTGTAATGGGTAACATCCTTTCAACGATGAGTAATAAAGATTGTGAAAAGTTTTCGAAATTGGTGTGCAGTCTCTACGTGGTCTCGAAGGAATACGCGAAGTAACGTGTGTGCCTTTTCTATCAAGTTGCTGGCTTTAAATAATGAGATAGTTATGATTATCACGTGTTTGACGACCAACAGCAGTGTACGTTTGTACTACGCAATAAAACTGTCAAAGGCCGTCCGTCTCCGGAGATTTACCAGGATTTATATTATCTATAGACGTCTCTACTGAGCCACACCAGCGCTAGTGACTTGTTGGCAAACTTGCGTTAAGCAGGCTGTGGTGCAAACCCACTTCAGCCATAATTCCTCATTGTCGTCAGCCACTGCATGAAGAATTGGCGCGAAATTCATTGCAAGTGTTTAGCGGATACCACGATTCCAGAACAATGACAAAAAATAGCATAGCGAATGCCAGACTACTACACATTTTTTTTATTGTATGCCGTGATGGGTATCAAGCAAGCGTGCTTGCGGTAGTTATTCAATGAGTGTTTAGAAAAGGCTCTGAAGGGCCGCTCTCCTAGCTGTCGCTGTGCCTGTCCTGCGCCTTCCGCGCATGCCTGGCGTTTTTTTTATGATCACGATGCATGACCTGTACGGATGACCAAGCAGACATTCGTGAATGCTGTCGCTAGTGAGGGTATGACCAAGTTGGTTCAACTGCAGAAATATCAGCAGACTGTGTCTGAGTGGTCGTCGAAGGTAGAACGCTTAGCAGCTCTAAGAGAGTATTAATTTGTGTCCCTCTTGTACGACTACGGCAGCTTGTTCTTGCTATGTTTCATATCATAGCACAACAAAGGGCACTCATATCTTCGCACAACAAAGGGCACTTCATTTTGATGATAGTAACATATGGGCTCCCAATTCGTGTTCACTTTACGTTAAATTGTAAGTTACCTTTTACACGCCACTGCAGTAGACTTCACCAGTGTATCCATCACAACTCTACGGCACTTCCTAAAACTCGTCTATCTACTCCTCAACACTGCGCTTGAATCGAAAAAAAACAGCCTAGACGGTCTCTGCGGTACTGCTTCGTAAAAAAGTGATTACCCCAAGGCAGCGGACTAGCTAAATTTCACTCGGCTGTTGTTATCATCGCTAAAGCATGGCAAGCATTGAGTCTTCATGGAAAACGCGTCTCGTACACTCTAGAATTCTTGTTCGAGCACTGGCTTTTTTTATTATCTGCTATATCGTACTCTACAGCAAACTCAGGCACCAAACCCATTTAAAATTTTTCAACCAGTTCACCTAAGGTGTATGGAACGTTTCATGTGTTTTCAAGGGTTATATATGCAGGTTTTCTTCCATCGCATGTCGAGCCGGTTCGTTTCTCACGAACTTGCACACATACTTTTTGTCATCTTTCAAGTTTTGAACAGAGTTTCTTCTAAGATACTCGTTCATCTTAAGTGGAGAATTAAAGGGAGTCTGAAGATTCGTTCCTTGACTGCGCGTGAGCTTGTGATCCCGGTGTTTGCTTTAAGTGGTTGAAAGAGCTATTAAAGAGACCGAGAATTATTTTAAAAAGGTCGCCTTTGTTAACCTCGCAGAGTTTGTTGGAGGATCTCTCTATGCTACCACAATTTCGTCCTGAGGCAAAAAAAGTGACGGTTCGCAACATCACTTGCTGAGAAATAAATAAATAGCTATTATCATTGAAGAACGAATAGTGTGGAAACGTTCTTCGAGTACGTATACTATTCAAAGCAAACATCAGAGAGCAGTGAAGTCGGCGTGAGTTTATTTGCCCTGCTCAGCGCACTGTCACGTAGCACATGACTATGAGAATGAGATAATGAACACTTTTTTTGTTGCTCTTTTCTCACTCAGTGATTTACCTTCAGAACAAAGAACTGCATATAGCTGTTTGTGCTTACGTTTTTAAACAGACTTACAATATTATTCGGGCTCCTTCTTATAGATTCATGAACCCTCCTGTCACGGAAGATCTTGTCATTACCTCTACTGAACAATTTCTAGGTGCCTCGTATGATATATTCCTTTTCTAAATTTCCTAGTTGCCTGCTCAGATTGTAAATCCCCTTTAGATTGGGTAGTCATCCAAGTGACCTTTACTTCATTGTTTTTACCGAAGCGTGCGTCATGTATATAGAAGCTTTAGGCCATGTTCTGTAGCTTTTCTCAAAAAAGAACGAATATACGATAACTACCCCCTGAAATGCAATATTCAAGCAGGTTTCAAGTAGCATCACTTTTTTTCTTACTCTATGTTGGAATAGCTTCGCAATGTTTGAGATAGCAAATATTTGCGAAGATATCACTTCCTAAAATGTTTGAGAAATATTTTTAAGATCAAGTTAACGTGAGCATTCTACTTCAGAACTTGAGGATTCACCTAGACCTGCTAAGCGCAGTCGATGAGTCAATGCTTTCATTATTGTCTGAAGTCTTTATGCCCAGCCCACAACACGGCGTTTCGAATGTTTTGATGTGTCATTTTATTGCGTGCTACTTTCGATGACTAAAATTATATTATGTAAGTATCATGTAAGTATCATGTAATTGAACTCGCAATGATATCGAGAAATCTTTTCTTTTTGGACTCCACACAAAAATGCACCGCAGCTATTCGTCATGAGCGTATATGTTAAGTACACTAAGTATTTAGGGCCTGTGAGATTGGGGGCCCCTAAACTTCGTCTTTAAGTGCTGAATGCGATAGCAATATTCTGTTCCAAGTGTGTAGTTCAAACATTTCGTGTATGAAATATTTTCGAACTTGCTATGCACCCACCACGTGTCCTTGAGGGTGCAGTAGCGTGTGTGCCTTTTGTAGTGGGTGACTGGCTTTAAACTAAGAAACCATAAGAATAATGCCATGTTGTGATGCCCAAAGGCAATGTACGCTTGCACCACGCATTATTACCGCAGTGTTTTATGCGGTATTGTGAAACGTGTATACAAAACCGATGTGGTTGAAAAGCATGAAAGTTACTTTCACTGCATTTACAATTGAAGGAAGTTATTTTCTCTGTGTTCACAAGCAGAGGCCTGCATGTACGAGACTTTGCACCCTACACACAATTATGTGGTGAGGAATATCGCCCATCTTTGACTCTATCGGCAAGGAACAACACAGCGTCACAATTAAGGGCAGCTTTCTACCGACATTGACTTAGATTTCTTGAATACATGCAGTGGCTCTCGAATGTAGGCATCTTCTAGTGCTCAGGTAGCCAGCAAGGTTCCTTTTCACTTCTGTAGGCTCCGGGTCAATCACAAAGCATCTACGGCTTTTGATGAAAATTCATCTCGTGTGACTACATTAGCTTTCGTCAGCGTGGACTCGAAAGTAACCGTCCGTAGATGTGACATCTGGAATTGACCGATAGAGCTTATTTCCTTCTAGTCATTATTGTCTCAAGGGGCATCTCTGAAGTCCTCAACCCAATAAGAGTGACCGCCTAAGTCCGCGTATCGGAAAACGGAATCCACAACCAGCTTACCGTTGGGAAGACGAGGCAGTACAACACGAAAGTTAATGCTGGCCGAATCATGAGCAGCACCTCTGCTCAAGGCCGAAAAATAATTTGTGGCAGAGAACATGAAAAAAAAACGTTGATAACGTCGTCATCTTCTTCTGTAAGGCAGAATACAGGCTTGCCACGCAAACGACCAGGGTTCAATCTCTACTCTCACTCGGGATTTATTCATCGTTTTTATTTTACTTGCAATCCTCTCAATTTTTCGGTCACGCGTAAGATGATCTTTCGCTCACAAAATTCACATAGACACTGGCACCGGAATTCCTTAGAAACGAGCTCTTTAACGCTATCACGTTAAAATTTGTTATCGCTGCATCCATTGCAGGTGTCACACTGACACTATCGTGAATGCTTTATATGGTGAACTTTCCGCCACGCGTTCATCATGGTGCCGTAACTAGGCTATATTTCTATATTTTAATTTGATCGGACATAAGCATGCATCCCCGGTATGCAGGTTCCCATTACAAAGTGTTCTTTATTCTTTTTTATAGGCCCCATTACGTATGTAGTTCAACTATTTTTTAGGGTAATGAAAAAAATTGTGAAAATCGCCTAAAGTTGCTTATGATTTAGGTAGTTAATTTCTGACACTGTTTCCCAAAGCAAAATGAAAACATCGCAAAATGAATTTGTATTACTCGGTAAAGCACAAAAATTGCAATACATAACGTTTTATACATCGATAATTAAGAATAAATGAATATTTGTTCTGCGACTCGTGTATGTTATTCTAACCGTGTAACTAAATAAATGAAAGAAGATGATTTCACGATGAAATCGGCTGGGAATCATTGCAGCTTCTCCGTGGCTGTCTTGGTGATCTATCAGGTGTGCGATCCTCCATCTTTTAATAAACACTGACCACTTGTAACAGTTCATTGATTTGCGAGGTTTAACATCCCGAAACCACCATATGATTATGAGAGACGCCATAGAGGAGGGCTCTGGAAATTTCAACCACCTGGGGTTCTTTAACGTGCACCCAAATCTGAGCACACGGGCCTACAACATTTCCGCCTCCATCGAAAATGTAGCCGCCACAACCGGGTTTTGATACCGCGACCTCCAGGTCAGCGGCTGAGTACCTTAGCCACTAGACCACCTTGGTGGGGCCACTGGTAACTGTTATCTGGGCAGCTGCTGGGTATGAAGTCCATTACCTTTAGTACTGGTATCATAATCAGCTAAAGTAAAGCCACATGTTTGCAGTAGCAGAAAAAAACGGAGCTAGGTGGCCTGAGTAGATTGCAAAATACCAGAATAGGTCGCGGGATAAGAACTCGTTTGTGGCGGGTCCTCATGGCTGCCAGTGAAACACCACTAATGTCATTGTTTCTTTGCTTACTCAGTGTAGCATGAAGTGGACCAATAAGTTATCCACTTGTCTAGCACCAAGAGATGGGCCCCCAGACTCCCCAAGCATGATGCCGAGCCAGCCCCGAGGACACTCTCAGGGGGGAGCTTACTGGAACAGAACATAAGTCAAGTGGTAACGTTAATGGTATTGATAACAAACTTCGTATGGCATGACATGACTGTACGAACAACATATTTGACTAGCTATAACATGAAAATCAATACATGTATGTCATGAATATCATGATTTACATTTCATGGTCCTGCAGCTCTTGCGGTGGTTTTGTTCACATGGCATGTTGCAAAACTAGTATGGTATGGCAAGATTGCATGGCGGACACAAGCCACAGACCCAAACATAAAAATCATGACATGCGTGTCATGTAAACTCTTGACTACATTGGAGTGTATTAAGCCCTTCATGATGCGCTCGCGGTCGTTTTACTAACTCCAAGTATACCAAATTTGGCGTTACGTGACGTCGATGGATGACGAAATATATGACTAGTGCAAACATAATAAACCTGACACGCATGTCGCGTTAGAGCATGATAACATACCACATTCATAGCGTGCTCATGGCCGTTTCGCTAGCTACACGTATACTAAATTTGCTATCACGGGACGTGAATAGATGAAGAAGGTAAACGCCACATCCATACATGATAATCATGACACGGAAGTCATGTACGGCATCATTTACTTCTACCTCGTAACGTTGTGCTGACTTTAAAGCAACGTATCAACATTTCTCACTCGAGCTTCGCATAACATCGATTCTCACTGTACCTGGGATCTGCCAATTTTTTAGCAGTCTTAAGCATGAGATACCAGAAAAGTTACCGCAAAAATAACATCACCTATTTACACTTTTTTGGCTGTATTTATTTAGTGCACATATTTGATACCAAATTTGAGAAAATCAAAAGATGGATCACAGCACAAATTGTTGATGTAACACCACATACTTTTATGGATATACGCTTTAGATTTCGCTTCTTGAAGAAGGATGGCCTTCTAAGCTTGTGCGAAATTTTCATGTTCTTAGCAGTGCGGATACTGAGAATATATGCGTTTTTTTTGTTCGGCCCACCAACTGTCATTCACCGATTACATATATTTATAAAAATAACTCATACAAGCATTAGATTGATGTTCAACGGAATAGTTCCTTCCAATAGCACATCGCGTAAAATATCGCAGTCTGTCTCCTGGTATCACACAGCCACGTTTGTAAGTCTAACCTATAGCTGCGAAGTGAGTGCGTTCAAGTACATTGTAAAGCTTATGTACAAGCCTGAGAGGCTCACCAAAAACGGGTAGTGATTAGCAGTTCACATTTCCATTTCGTGCCAGATGTCATCAGTAGCTTCTCCGGCATACTATATACAATGTATTTACAAATTTGCACGTGAATAAAATACTGGCCACCCTGAATTATTCAGTTACCAGCGACACGTTCCGCAAATGAAGGCAGTGCCATTAGGCATTCGAATCATGCATTTGTAGAGTGCTCGACTTGTCAAAAAAGGCACGTCTGAAGTACAACTGTTTACAATAACGAATGCGGGCTTTTCGCGCACTATAGGAGTGCATCCATTGTTGCATTATCATGCCTTGCCAATCTCGTTAACAAAATTAGCTGTTCAGCCATGTAGAATCCGCAATCACATGAAGGAATAAATAAAATGTTGTAATAATGTCTTTCAAATCGCCTCACAGTACAAACTTTCAAATTCATTAGTGAGCAGGACTTATGACCTGGTACTGTACCTTTACAACACTTGTGTACGATGACCATCGGACAGGGCCTATGCAGTAACCGTTCAACAAAGTGCAGAGCTCGAAAAAGAGCTCCTGTATATCTCATTACTCGCGTTTATTGACTGCGGGTTGTGATCTCATAAATCAAAACAGGAGCATCGAGGCACTCCTCAGAAACCATCCCTTCTAGCAGCACAAACAATTTCGTTGTCACCCGTCAGCGCTATATTTTCTGTGCAGTGAGAAGCGAAAGGCTCAGGCTTCTGGACGCGCTCGGCTTTCAGCAATAAATACTTTAACTTTACGCACACTGTAGCAGATGGCCTGTTGCTTACACAATTGAATTTCTACGCTAATATTATGCACGGTTCTACTGAAACCTCTGAAGGCGAGTTAACAACAGATATGCTCAGCTGCGCTAAGAATACCATTCAGAACTTAAGAAAGGCGTCACGTACAGGTCTCAAAATTATTAGATAACGTGTAAACATATGGAGTATACGCCTCATTTTCTGTGCTTTCAATATTACTGCACGATACTTTTAAATATTAGTGCACGATGCTTTTCAATATTAGTGCACGATTTTAAACTTTTCAGAGTTTCCAACATTACTAAGAGATTTTACTAGTCTTAGAATTGCCGCTGCCACCTCTATAGTGCAGATATCCTATGCACGCGGTATGGCTTAACGACCAGTCACATATCTATCGCTCTGGAGAAACCGTTCAAGTTATGTGTGTTCCGCAAGAGCTATCGTAAAACATTGCTCGGTATTGCCAAGAGTGCAAATTCGAATTGAATACCTCGAATTCAATAATTATATCTAGTTGCAGCACTTATCGTGAACATAAAAGGAACACTCTCCTAAGAAGTAGGCTGCGTAACGCCAATGAGTCGCCAGGAACATAATGTTATAAGCCTCCAAAAGATTCAATAGAACACGAGAGTCTAGCCACAGGTGTAACTCCCCCAGTTTACAAGTTTCAGATACTAAACCTGTCTTCGGGATTATTAGGAGGCTAATCACGAGAGTGCCATCAATAAAAATGTCTCTTCGTAATTTTTTTTTTCAACAAAAGTGATCAATGCCCTCTTTTATTGCGCTGCGTGAAATGTGCTAATACTCAACAAGTTTGCGAGGACCCTGCACCTTGTTCCTGGTCAGTACCATAAGGTAGAAAAACTTTCTGTGCCGATGTTACTTTAGAATACGCAAATAGCAACGGAACGGAAGTCTCAGCAGGCTCAGTGGATGTGCTTTTGCTAGCGTTCACACACGATGAAGCTAACCGGGAACGCTGCCTCTTTGCACTGCACCGCACTCCTTTCAGCTGCTTGGTGAGTCCCTTCCTTGAAGTACCTATTCATTAACAGCGTTGAAGGAGCCCATGCGTATAACCAAGGTAAACCGGCCATTTCCGCGCTTCATTGTCGAGTGGCTCATTTTGTTAGAACAAATAATAAGACAAAACCCACTTCATTTCTGGTGTGTGAACTCTCTTCCTCCTGGGGATCGCACATTTTCTCACTTATATTTATGCACGGTTACCTTGTGCAATGAAAAAAAAATTTCTCGCGGTTGTTTGCTTGAAGCCTAAAGTTTCAAAACTGTTCACCTGAAAACGTATTATACTTAGAGTCACATGTAGAAATTACCCTTAATTGTGGAGTAGTTTCAAAAACTGCCCTGATTTCACCTTCTATCTCACCTTGTCACGCAGTCTCATGTGTCGCGTTGCAACGATGGAGGTTCTACCTTTGATACAGATAAGCCGAGTTAGCTACATAGCTACAATGTCACAGCTGGCTTGCCCATCAATTTCAACGCCACCGATCGGCTAACATGTCGGTCCGCGCTCGTGAAGTCACAAGCGAAAAGGCTAGGGTTGGGAGATACACACCGATATTAACTAGAAGGAAATGGAGGCGAGGCGCCAGCATCGTGACTTAGACGACTTGGGAGCGGATCACGAACGAGTATTAACACTAAATTGGAAGCTATATGCAAAACAGAAAGTAGACATTCACAAAATAATTAACGTTTAAACAAAAATACTATAAAAAAGGCAGCATATCCTCGGAGTGAATGATGGAGAGTGGGGCGAAGCATATTCATTCATCCATTTGTTCTTGCTTCCGTCCGTCCACGCGTCCATCTGTGTGACCATCCGTGCGTCCATCCGCCTGTCCGTACTGCGTTTGTTCGTGCGTCCGCACGTCCATCCGTGCGTTCGTTCATGCATCCGCCCCTGTGTCCGTCCATGCGTCCATCCGTCCATGCAGCCACCCTTGCGTCCATCTATAGATCTGTCTGTGTGTCCGTTCGTCTATCTAGTCAACACTCCAAGTACAACCCTCTCGCATCTTTTCATCATATATGCGTCCATCTGTGTGACCATCTGTGCATTCATCCGCCCGTCCGTGCGTGCGTCTGCTCATGCGTCCGCACGTCCATCCATGCGTCCATCTCTGCGTTCGTCCATGCATCCGTCCCTGTGTCAGTCCATGCGTCCATCCGTCCGTGCAGCCATCCGTGCGTGCGTCAATGCATCTGTCTGTGTGTCCATTCGTCCATCTAGTCAACACTCCGAGTACAACCATCTCGCATCTTTTCGTCATATATTCCAGATATAGAAGCACTGTCATCCAGCGGACATTCCAAGGACAAAACGAGAGGTGGCGCACGCCCCCTTTTTTTACGGCTTGCGCTTCGTGTCTACTTTCCACCTTTAACCACCTCGAGTTCATCATATACTAGTTCACGGTATTCATGGCACTGTGGCCCAACGCTCGCTAAATCTCTCTAAAACCAAGGAGGTTACGCACAGCGAGTATAATGTAGCAACCCTTCCTTGTCAGATAGTGCTTAATGTACATGCCAATGGCTGCTAATGGGGAATGAGAAACAGAATAATTCGGCTTTCAGTTAGAGCACGAGCTGCGAATTTTTTATTGTTGAACAACGCACAGGAGAAATCTCCCACCCGCACTACCTTGAAGGTGAAAGCGTAAGACATGTTACGTACTACGACGAGAAACGAATGAATGCTGCTTCAAGGAGCTTCGCCCCTCTAACAGATGCGGTAGCGGAGGTCCCTAAATGATGTGCACTGAAATGAAACAACAAACGATCCTCTACAATTTAAACTTCGCTTTAATCCGACCGACACGTTTTGGACGAAAACGCGGCTTTGAGACCAGCTGCTGGCCCCGCCGCGGTGGTCTAGTGGCTAAGGTACTCGGCTGCTGACCCGCAGGTTGCGGGTTCGAATCCCAATAGCGGCGGCTGCATTTTCGATGGAGGCGGAAAATTTGTAGGTCCGTGTGCTCAGAGTTGGGTGCTCGTTAAAGTACCCCTGGTGGTCGAAATTTCCGGAGCCCTCCACTACGGCGTCTCTTATAATCATATGGTGGTTTTGGGACGTTAAGCCCCAAATATCAATGAATCAATCAATTGAGGCCAGCTGCTCAGCACAATAACCACTGACCCATCATGGTGGACTGCAAATAGCGGGATAAGTAGAAGAAAAAGAGAGAGAAAAGGCATGGAGGTCAGCCAGTTTTCAGACCAGCTGGCAACCATGCTTTGGAGAAAAGGGTAGGCAAAAAATGCTTTAAAATACATGTTATGAAAAATAGGAAGCATCGAAACAGAAAAAAAGGTGATTAGAATTATCGATGTTGCTTAAATAATACCTCCGTGACCATTTGTCATCAAGACACTCGCATATTCTGCGCTGAGAATGGTCTCTGGCAGTGTCCTCAGTCTCTTTACTTGAAAAATGAGTAACTATGAGGTACACCAGTCACTTCTAAGTTTCTTTCTTGGCGAACTGAAGCGAGGACATCCACTGAGAAGGTGGATAATTGTTTCCTAGCAGCTACAGTTGTGAAATTGTGAAATCAGTAGACATTTTAGAAGGCCACTTCAAGCTTCATGCTAGCGCTGGACCGCTTTCTCAGTCCTAGTTATATCAGCTGGAAAGTGGAGATATGGAGTATGGTCCAAATGACACAAGGGGGAGCTAACGGGGCCTTCTGTATTCTTCTCTTCTGAAAAGCAATCCAAATTTTCGTGAGTTATGAAAGGCATTCATTACAAAACCGAGAGGATTGTGAGTACGTATAGTGGCCTCTTCTGCATGGTTATTAACGCAGACAAAATATAAATGAAATGAAAAAATAGGCGAATCAATGCTTTCCACTTTGTACCGTTTTCTCTTTGGGGTATTCTTGTTTTTTTTCCGACTACCACACCTGAGACTAGTGCTAGATTAGAAAGCAGATATACAGTTACGTGCGTTAATGCATCGTGATATTGCTTTCTTATTAACTTTTGATGTGTAGCTGAAGAAGTAAGGTTTAGTGCCAGAATTTAGGTTGTTTTTCATTTACAGGCTATTGATGGCACAAATCAGACTGCCTAAATGTACCAAACGAGTAATTCATTATCTATGCAATCATGCTATGTATTCTGAAAACTATGTTTATAAAATGACTTAACTGTATACTAACTACGAACGAACATGACTGTCTGTTAGGTTATGCACTGAGTGTCCTATGGCATGGCTGGCGTCACGCCATTTTATTTCGAAATTCTGCATGGTTAATACAAGAAACATGGCATATTATGCTGACGTTGGTCACACAAAATGGTTCATGATCTACTTCATTTATCCAGGCTTGACTTTTCCCGGTCATTCGCTACAGTACATCAATTTTCTCACAAGTTATGCATTCACTGAGGCCTTAAGTGGCCTGTTATCGTATTTTCAGCCTACGTGGACAGCCTCTGCTTAAAAAAAAGGCATCTGGACTCAGTGCCGATGTCGATGCAACGCATGATGTTGCCTATGTGTCTTCACGTGAGACGTAGTGTGTAGCTAGTGGTCCACTGAAGGGAACGCCCTCTGTTTTTGTTTTTGTTCAGATCTCCGAGACTTGTGTTTTGGGAACATTGCTTCCGGGTATGGACAATTTTATTAGTGAATATTACAACACTTTAATCATCAAAACGCAACACCACTTCCTTTTCTCGTGGCATTCGTCAGCCTGTCGGCATACTTGTACCTAAAAATTATGTTTTCAGAGAGAAAACACGTCTTGAAGACTGGCAGTGTAATGCGTAAGATTTAGGAGGCTTCCTAGGTCGTTTTGCACACATAATGGCCGATGTTCAAAAAAAACTTCTCATTGCGAAGGATTTTTTAGCAACCTTTGGCGAGTTTGACCATATATGTCTATCTAGCTTCCAGCCACTTATGACTTTTAGCTCTCCTGGCCATCTGGATAACAGGATCATACCAAAACTGGTATGTCCTTGCATGACTGTTACGTGCAGAAGTGAATATTCATAATATGATAATAATGACATGTATGTCATGACTGTCATGATTTATATGTAATGGTCTGGCTTCTCCTGCGGTGGTTTTGTTCACATGAGATAGCGCAAAACTTGAATGCTAAGACATGGCTGCATTGCGAACATAAGTGACAGGCCCTCACGTGGAAATCTTGACATGCATGTCATGTAGGAACATGCCACACATGATGCGCTTGCGGTCGTTTCGGTAGCTTCACATACACTGAATTTGGTGATAGCTGACGAGAAGTGATGACGAAGGTATGTGACAGGCGCAAACATTATAATTATGATATGCGTGGCATGTAAAAACATGAATACATGCCATGCTCACGATGCGCTCATGGCCGTTTTGCAAGCTTCACATATACAAAACATGGTATTGCATTACGTGAACGGAAGACGAATGTAAATTAGACGTCCAAAGATGATAATCATGGCATGTGTGTTATGTATAAACGCCAGGCCTGCGCGTGAGGCGCACCACAATCACATCGAAAGCAAAAAGAGCGGCCTTTCAGAGCCTTTTATAAACACTCATTGGGTAACTATACTGCAAGCACACTTGCTTGATACCCACTATGGCAATATTAATAAAGCCTTTTGGTGGAAAACCGGCGTTCGCTATGCTATTTTTCGTCATTCTTCTGAAAAGAGTAGTATCCGTTAAACTCTTGCAAGAGATAGAAAAAATAAGGAGAAAGGCAAGGAGGTTAGGCAGGGCTGAGCCCCAGTAGGCTACCCTGCACTGGTGAAAGAGAAAAAAATGGCAGCATATCCACGGAGTGAATGATGGAGAGTGGGGCGAAGCATTCGTCCGTCCATGCGTCCGTCTGTGTGACCGTCCATGCGTCTGTTTGTGCGCCCGTCCCTGCGTTCTTTCATGCATCCGCCCCTGCGTCCGTTCATGCGGCCATCCATGCATCTGTTTGTGTGTCCGTTCGTTCATCTATTCAACACTCCAAGTCCCACCATCTCGCATCTTTTTATCATATATTCCCCATATAGAAGCACCGCCATCCAGCGGACATTCCAAGGACTAAACGAGAGGTGGCACACGCACACTTTCTTACGGCCTGCGCTTTGGGTCCACTTCCCACCTTTAACCACCTCGAGTTCATGGTATATTCTAGTTCACTGTATTCATGGCACTGCGACCAAACGCTCTCTAAACCTTTCGAAAACCAAGGAGGTTACGCCAAGCGAGTATAACGTAGCAACCTTTCCCTGTCAGATAGGGCTCAATTTACATGCCAATGGCTGCTAATGAGAAATGAGAGACAGGAGAATTCGGCTTTTACTTTCTTACGGCTTGCGCTTCGTATGTACTTCTCATTTTTAACCACCTTGAGTTCATTCATGGTATATACAAGTTCATTGTATTCATGGCACTGCGGCTCAACGCTCGCTAAACCTTTCTAAAGCTAAGGAGGTTACACCCAGCGAGTATAATGTAGCATCTCTTTCTTGTCCGATAGTGCCTAATGTACATGCCAATGGCTGCTAATGGAGATCGCAGCGTGCGCGTTGACTAAAAGCCGAATGCTCATGTCTCTCATTCCCCATTAGTAGCCATTGGCATGTACATTGAGCACTATTTTTTATTGTTAAACAACGCACAGAAGAAATCTCTCACTGGCACCACCTTGGTGGTCAAGTGTTATACCTATTTCGGGTATGTGCCACTGGTGGTTACATACGAGGGACGCCCAAGCCACGCCATAAGGAGCTTCGCCCCTAAAAAGTTATCATCATCATCATCATCATCATCATCATCATCAGCCTGTCTACGTCCACTGCAGGACAAAGGCCTCTCCCATGTTCCGCCAGTTAACCCGGTCCTGTGCTTGCTGTTGCCAATTTATACCCGCAAACTTCTTAATCTCATCTGCCCACCTAACCTTCTGTCTCCCCCTACCCCGCTTCCCTTCTCTGGGAATCCAGTTTGTGACCCTTAATGACCAGCGGTTATCCTGTCTACGTGCTACATGCCCGGCCCATGTCCATTTCCTCTTCTTTATTGCAGCTATGATATCCTTAACTCCCGTTTGTCCCCTAATCCACTCTGTTCTCTTCTTGTCTCTTAAGGTTACACCTAACATTTTTCTTTTCATTGCTCGCTGCGTCGTCCTCAATTTAAGTTGAACCCTCTTTGTGAGTCTCCAGGTTTCTGCTCCGTAGCTAAGTACCGGCAAGATACAGCTGTTATATACCTTCCTCTTAAGGGACAGTGGCAATCTACTTGTCATAATTTGAGAGTGCCTGCCGAATGTGCTTCACCCCATTCTTATTCTTCTAGTTACTTCAATCTCGTGGTTAGGCTCTGCGGTTATTACCTGCCCTAAGTAGACATAGTCTTTTACAACTTCAAGTACACTATTACCTATCGCAAAGCGCTGCTCCTTTCCGAGGTTGTTGTACATTACTTTCGTTTTCTGCAGATTAATTTTAAGGCCCACCTTTCTGCTCTCCTTGTCTAACTCCGTAATCATGAGTTGCAATTCGTCCCCTGAGTTACTCAGCAATGCAATGTCATCGGCGAAGCGCAGGTTACTGAGGTACTCTCCATTAACTCTTATCCCTAACTGTTCCAATTCTAGGCTTCTGAAAACGTCCTGTAAGCACGCAGTGAATAGCATTGGGGAGATTGTGTCCCCCTGCCTTACACCCTTCTTTATTGGTATTCTGTTGCTTTTTTTATGAAGCACTATGGTAGCAGTTGATCCCCTGTAGATTTCTTCCAGAATGTTTATATATATTTCATCTACGCCCTGATTCCGCAATGTCTGCATGACGGCTGATATTTCTACTGAATCAAACGCCTTCTCGAAATCTATGAAGGCTATGTATTGTGGTTGGTTATACTCTGAGCATTTCTCTATTACCTGATTGATAGTATGAATGTGGTCAATTGTTGAGTAGCCTGTTCTAAATCCTGCTTGTTCCTTTGGTTGATTGAATTCTAATGTTTTCTTTACTCTGCTAGCAATTACCTTTGTAAATAGCTTGTATACTACAGAGAGCAAGCTGATCGGCCTGTAATTCTTCAAGTCCTTGTCATCTCCTTTCTTATGTATTAAGATGATGTTCGCGTTCTTCCAAGACTCTGGTACTTTTCCCGTCAAGAGACACCTCGTAAATAGAGTGGCTAGTTTTTCTAACACAATCTGTCCTCCATGTTTCAGCAGATCTGATGTTACTTGATCCTCACCAGCAGCTTTGCCTCTGTGCATGCTCTCCAAAGCTTTTCTGACTTCTTCTATCATTACCGGTGGGGTGTCGTCTGGGTTACTGCTAGTTCTTATAGTATTAAGGTCGTGGTTCTCTCGGCTACTGTACAGATATCCATATTGGTAGTTAATTTGCCTTCTTTGTCCCTTAGTGCATACATCCGCCTTTTGCCTATCCCAAGTTTCCTCTTCACTGCTTTGACGCTTCCTCCGTTTTTCAGAGCGTGCTCAATTCTCTCCATGTTATACCTTCTTACATCGCATACTTTACGTCTATTAATCAGCTTCGAAAGCTCTGCCAGTTCTATTTTGTCTGTTGTACTTGACACTTTCATGATTTGACGCTACTTAATTAGGTTCTTCGTTTCCTGGGAAAGCTTGCCGTTGTCCTGCCTAGCTACCCTGCCTCCAACTACCACTGCACACTCCGTGATGATACTCGTCAGATTATCATTCATTGTATCTACGCTAAGGTTGGTTTCCTCGCTAAGAGCAGAGTACCTGTTCTGCAGTGACACTCTGAATTCCTGTACTTTCCCTCTCAGTGCTAGCTCATTGATTGGCTTCTTGCGTATCAGTTTCTGTCGTTCCTTCTTCAAGTATAGGCGGATTCTAGCCCGTACCATTCTATGGTCACTGCATCTTACCTTGCCAACCACTTCCACATCCTGCACGACTCCTGGGTGTGCAGTCATTATAAAGTCTATTTCGTTCTTATTTACGCCATTAGGGCTCCTCCATGTCCACTTGCGGTTTTCTCGTTTTCAGTAGAAGGTATTCAAAATACGCAGATTATTGCGTTCTGCGAATTCTAATAGTAGCTCTCCTCTGGCGTTTCTAGTGCCGATGCCATAATCTCCTACTGCCTGGTCTCCAGCCTGCTTCTTCCCTACCTTTGCATTAAAGTCGCCCATTACTATAGTATACTGTGTTTTCACCTTGCTCATTGCCGATTCCACGTCTTCATAGAAGCTTTCAACTGAAGCGTCATCATGGCGGGATGTAGGCGCGTAAGCCTGTACTACCTTCATTTTGTATCTTTTATTCAGTTTAATTACAATGCCTACCACCCTTTCATTAATGCTATAGTAATCCTCTATGTTGCCAGCTATGTTTCTGTGAATTAGGAACCCTACTCCCAGTTCTCTTCTGTCTGCCAAGCCCCGATAGCAAATGACGTGCCCATTCTGTAGCACAGTTTAGGCCTCATCTGTCCTCCTAACCTCACTCAGTCCTATTATATCCCATTTAATGCCTTCTAGCTCCTCGAATAATACAGCTAGACTTCCCTCACTAGATAACGTTTTAACGTTAAACGTTGCTAAGTTCAAGTTCCAATGGTGGCCTGTCCGTATCCAGAGATTCCTAGCACCCTCTGCTGCTTTGCAGATCTGACCGCCGCCGTGGTCAGTTGCTCCGCAGCTGGTGGGGACTGAGGGCCGTGAGTTAATTAACGAATGCCTACGGGAGGGGGTGGCCAGATACTGCACCAGGGTGGCCAATCCTTCTCTGGTGAGATCATCGGTGCGTACCGGCTTTAAGCCGGTACGATCAGACAGTAGTGGGAATGCTCCATGCATGTCTTCCTTATTGTTGTTTAGCAGCGTTGGCGGCCACCGACCACGGAGCCCAACGAGGGGACGCTACAAGGTTACAAATGCTGAAACCTGCAGACGCCAGCCGTACAACGCCACTATAACCCAATGCGCCTAAACCAAGGTAGGCTATTTGCACAGGGTTAACCCTAGCCGCCAGGAAGTTTGGAAGTAAACGGAAGAGAGTAGAAGACAGGACAGATAAATAGTAAGAGATAAAGACGAAGATGTAGGGAGAGAGAGATAGGAAAAGGCGACTGCCGATTCCCCTGGGTGGGTCAGCTCAGGGGTGCCGTCTACGTGAAGCCGGGGTCAAAGGGGTGTGTTGCCTCTGCCGGGGGGCCTTAGCGGTCCAATCACCCAGCGTCGGCTCAACCCCCAGGATCCCCTTTTCCTCGGACATGGCAAAGCCACGCACGGTTAGGCGTGGGAGGGAGTCGAAACTCCCCCGTTAGCTCGGGTTCGTGGTGTCGCTACACACCAAACGCCTACTTGCGCAGGCGCCCCTGCGGTGTCTTCCTGCTTATATTTTAATTAATATAAAACACATTCCCAGTACTTTTCTTTGTTTGATTGTCTGTTAGTTCTAACTAAACTGGCCAAATCTTGTTTGATGAGTGTGGCAACATCAACGAGCATTATATAACGTCAGTGCCTTGCAGACATACTGTAATGGCTCTTGAGTCAATGGTGTTTAAAAAGAACTCCGGCAATTTTTTATATTCACCAATTTTAATAAAAAATTCATCATGTGTTCTGTTTGGTACCTTGATGATGTGTGCCAAATTATGCAACTGTATGTCATTCAGTTTTTTAGAAAACAAACTTTAAATTTGGTAGCCGATTCTGCAACCACAGTTGATAACACAGGCCACCTGGTGTATGTGGCATAACGTGTCTACTTTTTTCCAAACTTGCCTAGCCCAGCAGACAGATGCAGCATGTGCTTTCTTTTACGATGCGATGACGACATGAGCACAGTTGTAAGATTTTGTCACCTCTGTACAGCGTGTTAGTCATTGTTGACATCGGTCTTACATTAAACACGAGAAGATAGATGCGGGGCACTTCAGTAGCTTCATGCACCAGTTGCTGTAAATCAAAAGGTGATGCTTCCACACTCAGACAGAAGGTACAATCATAGCTGAACTCGTGGCTGGTAAGTTCAGATGAGCTGGCACAGCTTGATTCCATTTTGGATGACATAACCAGCTTGCTTTTGTGCGATAGAAAAAGCATGGGTGCTACGTTTACAGCCTGTCCACTCGTTCTGGTTTTGACTCATTGTTTATTGGTTATTTGAAATTGTTGATGAGTTTCTCACCAAAATGAACCCTCCTGGCTTTCACAGGACAGTTAATACTCTTTGAAAACGTCATTATCTCAATATAATTGAAAATGCACTGGAATTCTTTTTCAACGGTCTTGGCCTTTGTAACAAAGCTAAGCTGAATTACTGCCACAAGATGCAAGTTTATGGTAACTTTAATGTTTCTGAAATCTTGATACCCAAATGTGTGTCATTCCTGTCTTTTACAATTACTCTACTGCATGATGAACTAACCTTACGATGCACTTCAAAGAATTATGCAGTTAAAAGTAGTCTAACTAAGGATGATGCTACAATCTACTGTCACAACAAGAGATTGTTTTGGGAATAGCAACTGCTGAGGCACATACAAACTGGTACAATGCCAACAAGGTCAGTTCACGTCATGGCTAACAAAATTGTGACTGAGCGTCTTAAAGTGATACAACTTTTCAAAGTCTAGGTTACTCTGCCATCAACATCTCATGTAAACATAGATGACTTCAAGCAAGCGTGAGGCTCATTAAATGTTGATAGTTATTTTATTTTGATTTCAAAGGCAATTTTAGCATGGCTGACACACTGACATCGACGCTAGCATGTTGTCGAGGTACAGTACAAATCCTGATGAATTCACACAGAGGTATGGCTAGCTCCAACGGCATATGGTATAAAAAAATTACAAAATGGCCACTTGTGCATAACTAATAGAGCCAGAAAGTCGCGTGCTTGTGGAAAGGTCTCATGACATCTTGCACATGCATGCGTTGAGAAGCTGGTAGAGTGTTGCGACATAAGAATAGAGTAGGATAGAAACTAGCTTTTAAAAACATGCCTTAATTATGTTTTCCGAGTGCTTAGAAAATGAGCTTACCAGCTCGTTTTCTAGGCCTTTGAGGGCATCTCACATGATGAAACAAAAAAAAAGGTGCCAAGTTCCCATGTTTGTGCCCCTTCAACGCTAGAAAGCAGAATACAAACTGTCGCACCAAAAAGTTATGAAGGAGAAGACAAAAATGGCAGCATATCCACGTAGTAAATGACGGAGAGTGGGGCGAAACATCCGTCCATCCATTCGTTCTTGCTTCCGTCCATCGATGCGTCCGTCAGTGTGACCGTCCGTGCGTCCGTTCGCCCATCCGTGCATTCGTATGTTCGTGCGTCGACACGTCCATCTGTGCGTCCATCCCTGCGTCCGTCCTTGCGTCCTATCATCAGTGCAGCCATCCGTGAGTCCGTCCATGCATCTATTTGTGTGTCCGTTCGTCCATAGATTCAACACTCCAAGTACCACCATCTCGCATATTTTCATCACATATTTAGCAGATGCACCGTCATCCAGCGGACGTTCCAAGGACTAAACGAGAGGTGGCACACACACGCTTTGCTACGGCTTCCACTTCGTGTCTACATCCCCTCTTTAACAACCTCGAGTTAATGGTATATACTAGTTTCCTGTATTGCACTGCGGCCCAACGCTCGCTAAACCTTTCTAAAACCAAGGAGGTTATGCCCAGCGAGTATAACGTAGCAACCCTTTCTTGTCAGATAGGGCTCAATGTACATGCCAATGGCTGCTAAGGGGGAATGAGAGACAGGAGAATTAGGCTTTGAGGTAAGGCGCACGCTGCGAATTTTTTATTGTTCAACAACGTACAGAAGAAATCTCTCACCGGCACCACCTTGGAGGTCAAAATGTAAGACTGGTTACCCACTACGACTACTACTACAACTAAGAGGGAGGAACGGGTGCTGCTATAAGGAGCTTAGCCCCTAAAAAGTCAGTAAGTGGGCCGACGCGTAACATATTCACATCACAAACGATGAAACTGGCCGGTATCTTTGGGAAAACGCAACAGCGTTTTCGTTGCCTTTCGGAATTGGGATGGGCAGTGCCATGGTCCTAATACTTCCTCGACAGGGAAATTGCTTCTGTCTGATTGATTTAGAACACTGCCAGGAGAAGACTCTCTTTCGTGTATGCCAGGCAGTGACATAAGAGGTGTTCAATAGTCTCATCGACGGCGCAGTCATTGCACTCCGCGCAGTCGGTCATCCGAATGTTAAATGAGTGGGCACTGGTGAAGGCCATGCCTAGATGCAGACGGCACCACACTGTACCTTCCTTCCTGAAAAGACCAGAGGGCACCCGCTGTCGTAGAGATGGGTCGAGAGAATATAGTCGAAGATGTGCGAACTGTGATGATGCCACATCTGAGGTGTCATGTTCTGCGCCAGCTTACTTAGGTATCTAGTCGAGTCAATCCTAAATGAAGGTACGCAACCAAAGTTTCTTTGTACGTGTGCATTTCTGGCTGCTTCATTGGCGAGGTCGTTGTCGTAGATGCCGCAATCACTTGATATCCGCTGGAACACAACGTTGTGTCTTTGTTCGGTCGCATAGTGCAGGATTACTCTGATCTCCCACACCAGTTGTTCGTACGACCCGCGACGAATTGCTGACGATAGAAATTGTAGAGCCGCCTTGGAGTCGCAGAATACTGCCCATCGATTAGCCAGCTGTTGCTTGATATAATTAATGGCACCTCGCAGGGCAACAATTTCCAAACCAGTCAATGTACTCACGTGACAAAGTTTGTAGGTAATGTTGAAGTGTCGCGATAGAACGACGGTGGTGCCGGTTGAGCTCGTCTTGGTGGTAGATCCATCTGTGTATACGTGGATTCTGTCAGCGTAGAAGGTGTGAACAGTCCACAGTTGCTTGCTTCAAAGCCAAAATAAAAAGGACATTTCTATTTGTTATTCCTTGGACGGAAAGGCGCACGTGGGGTTGTCGTAGGCTCCACAAAGCGGATGGTGAACACGCCAAGGGTATAAAACTGGATGGTAGCAAAGCGTGGTGGGAGCTAACGACTTTAAAGAACGACACCTGCCATCATTGTTCTGAAGGAAATGCCAACTGGCTCAATACCATCCGTGAAATGTGCCAAATACGTGCTCTCAGCACGTCGGTTGTGACGTAGGTCATAACAGGATAATCCCAAAACTGTTCCAGCGGTTGAGGTAGTTCATGGTAGGCTGATACAAACACGTAGTGCCTGTGCTTGCACGCTCTGAAGCGCTCAAATGTTTGTCTTGCAAGTTTTAGAAAGCATAGGAGAACTGTAACGCAGTACACCAATGAAAATTGCTAGGTAAAGCTGTAGCATGGAACTTTATGACGGACCCCATCTTTTTTCAGTGATGACTTTCAGGGTGTGGGCAATAGATACCAGTTTTGCATTCAGGCTACTCAACTGAGGGCTCCTGGAGAGGTCGCGGTAAACAATGACACCTAGAAAACAATGACTACATTGTAAGAAATGGGCTGGCCATTAATGCTTATTGGGTAACTTGTGATCGCCTTGTGCGTGAAGGCCACCAGTGCACATTTTTCTGTTGAGATTATTAGACCTTGCGTGCTAAGATATTCAGATGCTTGTAACGCTGCTCTCTGTATCCTTTTGAAGGCGTGTCAGTGCTGATACCAAGATACAGATGTCATCAGCCTATATCGACACACTGGCTATTTCCAGGATAGGTTCCGCCAGGCCAAGCGAAACAAGGTTCAAAAGAACTGGGCTTAAAAAACCAATTTGCAGGACGCCACGGCACTTGTAGTGGTCTGAGGTTGGGCCATCTTCAGTATATACAAAAAAAGGATCTTCGTGTCAGGTAGCTTCGCATCCATCGAAACATTCGCCCTCCCAGTTCAACTAACAGTAGTATGCCTAATATAGCTTGATAGGAAGCATTGTAATAGGCACCTTTCGCATTAAGAGTGCACGTGCTAGTCGTCTTCTGAATTTATGTTGTTGTACTGATCACACAAAATCGATGACGTTGCCAATTGAATAACGGCCTCTTTTAAATCCCGCCAAGGAGTCAGGTAAATGTTGTGCTGTTCAAGCAATCATTCCAGGCGCGTAAGAATCGTGCGCTCCATGAGTTTCACAATGGAACTGGCGAGAGCTACAGGCAGGTATGATGTCAGCACCAGAAGGAATTTTCCTGCTTTTATAAGTGGCACAAAACGGCTCCCTTTTCAGTTTTTAGGTACAGCGCCATCTTCCCATGACCGACTACATAAATTTGGCAGTTGTCGTCTAGCTGCTTGACCTAAGTGACGCAGAACCAATTACGTTACCCCATCGGGCCCTGGTGAAGAACGCCTACACATTCTTAGTGCAACTTCTATCTCTTCAATAGAAAATGGAGCTTCCATACTTATATCTCGCGGACCAGAGATATCGCATAAAAGCATATCGGATAATAGGACTCTCCCGCCGGTGATGTTCATGCAAAAATCCTTTGCAACGTCAATTTCATGGTGGTTTAGACGAAGTGCGAGAAACTTGAAGGGACAACGTTGCATGGCGCCTGAGCGAAGATCCTGTAGAGTTCTCCAATCATGAGACAGTGGCTTGCGTGGGTCTAAGAATTTCTAAAAGCTTTTCCATTTTCGATCTTGCAGCTTGTCTATTCGGCTCTGTATTTTTTCTGCATACGCATTGTTGCTCTGAGATCAAGATATTTTTTGCCAATTATTTATGCAGTGGCTGACGACGATGAGAAGTAATGCTTGAAGTGGGTATGCGCCACAGTAAATAGGTGAACAAGAACAAGCGTTCGTAATGGCTGGAGCATTGGACGACCCATTCGGTACGCTATGCAAACTGTGCGACGACAAGGTGTTCGTTCGCTGTTTTAAAATGCTTTGTGCGTCGTATTAGCGCGATTGCGTTCCCCACATCACACCTGCCTAAGGGAAGTTTGCGAACAACTCCCAAGCACCGGGCGTAGCTAAGTGGTAGATTACAGGGCTGGCACCCAGCGAACCCGCGTTCGAGTCCCAGTGTGATTTAGCGATATGATTTTTTTCTAATTTCGTGCGAAGTGGTTACGGTCACCGTCGGCGGTGGACAACTGCGTTGGCACGTGACCCGAATTATGATGATAATCATGGCATGCGTGTCATGCAAACAACACTACATGCTACGCTCATAGTGCACTCACGGTAGTTTCAGTAGCTTCTCACATGCCAGATTTGGCGTTACAAAACGTGAGTGGATAATGAAGGTAGATGCCTGGGGAAAGCATGACAAATATGATATGCACGTCATGTAAGAATTTTACTGCATACCACGCTCATGATGCGCTCGTGGCCATTTCGCTAGGTTCACGTACAGGAAATTTGTTATTGCATGACGTGAATAGACGATGAAAGATAATCGACTAGTTGAAACATGATAATCACCACATGTGTGTAACGTAAAACATGACTACATGCGTGTTACGTAAAACATGACTTCATGCTACGCTCGTAGCGTGATCGAGACCGTTTCGCTGGGTTCACATATACCAAATGTGGTATTACGTGACGTTATTGCATGACGAGCACACTCCCAGGCGCAGGCATAGAAATCATGAGATGGAAGCCATTTGCGGAACATTTCACGTCCACCTCGAAACATTGTGGTGATTTAAATGTGACAATTGAACCATCCTCCTTCGTGCTTCGCATATCGTCGATTCTCACGGTACGTGAGATCTACCAATTTCAAAGGCGATAGTCTTTCTTGGGGACCTTCGACGCCAAAATTTTGATCAATCTGTCTGTCTTTCTTTCCGTCTATCTGTCTGTACATTAGTCTGTTTATCCGCGGCAACAATTTCTCTAAAAGCACCAAACGATACCTCAAACGGCCAACCCCATTCACAGCGCCCACCAATAATGCTCAAGTTTCAGCGTCATTCTTGTGCAATTGTCAATTAAAAAGCAATTATTGCGCATATCTGAGGCACGATAACAACACGTCGATGTTTTGTATGTGTGCTTTTATACAAGGGAAGGCACACACGAGTAATTATGTGGACCGTAGCGTTTATCACGCTGCGCTGACAGTGAAACGCGATTGTCAAAAAAATTGGTGACAGATCCACTACGTGAATGATGATGAGATTGGGCGAAGCTCCTGGAAGTAATACCTTGAAATTTTCTTCCGTTAACTTGCCTGGCAATATGCGCGATTCCTCGCCGCTTCCCACTGTGGAACGTTTTCAAGATCTGCTTTGCGACGTTGACGTGCTGCCTCGGCCTCTCGTTCCCGTACAGAAGGATCTTGCCGACGCTGACGTGCCGCTGCAGCTTCTTGTTCACGTCGGGATCTTGCCGAAGCTATCTTGTTGATGTGGCTTCTTGTTCCCGTACAGCAGGATCTTACCGACGCTGACGTGCCACTGCAGCTTCTTGTTCACGTCAGGATCGTGCCGAAGCTGCCTTGCTGATGTGGCTTCTTTTTCCCGTACATCAGGATCTTGCCGACGCTGCCTTGCTGATGTGGCCTCTCGATCCCGTACGGAAGGATTTTGCCGACGCTGACGTGCCGCTGCAGCTTCTTGTTCGCGTCGGGATCTTGCCGACGCTGCCTTGTTGATGTGGCTTCTTGTTCCCGTACAGCTGGATCTTGCCGACGCTGACGTGCCGCTGCAGCTTCTTGTTCACGTTAGGATCTTGGTGAAGCTGCCTTGCTGATGTGGCTTCTTTTTCCCGTAAACAGGATCTTGCCGACGCTGCCTTGCTGATGTGGCCTCTGGTTCCCGTACGGAAGGCTCTCGCCGACGCTGACGTGCCGCTGCAGCTTCATGTTCACGTCGGGACCTGCCGACGCTGCCTTGTTGATGTGGCTTCTTGTTCCCGTACACCAGAATCTTGCCGACGCTGACGTGCCGCTGCAGCTTCTTGTTCACGTCAGGATCTTGCCGAAGCTGCCTCGCTGATGTGGCTCCTTTTTCCCGTACATCAAGATCTTGCCGACACTGCCTTGCTGATGTGGCCTCTCGTTCCCGTACGGAAGGATTTTGCCGACGCTGACGTGTCGCTACAGCTTCCTGTTCACGTACGGCGGGATCTTGCCGACGCTGCCTTGCTGATGTGGCTTCTTGTTCCCTTACAGCAGGATCTTGGCGGCGACGTCGCGCAGCTTCCCGGCGCGCTTCAGTCTCGCGTGCTCTCACTTCAGGGTCCTGTCAGCGAGTGCGCGCCGCCGCTGCCCTGCGCGCCCGCCTTTCGGCATCTTTATCCATGCGAGCACACACCGACGGCAACGAGCATCGGCAACTACAAACCTGTATTGATATGGTTTTAATTATATAACCATTGCTTTAGAACACACCGGGAATCTTTCGTTAAGCAGCTGGCGTCTTCTTTTTGTTTTGCTTTAGAAACATCTAGAATCTTTTCATTTTGCTTTTAGAAAACATCTGGCGTCTTTCATTGATTTATTTCATCAATCAATGGCGTTTTGAACAAACATTTTTCATTGTTTATTCACGCGCAGGAGAAATCTCACCAGGTACTACCTTCGAGGTAAACAATGGCTGCTACTGGGAATGAGAGACAGCAGAAGTCGGCATTTAACACTTCTACTTCTACTAACGTTTCCTACTGGAACATGTTAATGGCTGCTACTGGGGAATGAGAGACAGAAGAATTCGGCTTTTAGTTAACGCGCACGCTGCGAATTTTTTTCATTGTTCAACAACGCACAAGAGAAATCTCTCACCGGCACCACCTTGGAGGTCAAAGCGTAAGACTGGTTACGCACTACGACTATGACTACGAGGGACGAACGGGTGCCACTATAAGGAGCTTCGCCCCTTAAAAGCAAGTGCTTCTAAAGTTTTGCTAAGACGAAACGGTGGTGGCACCTGCCCGTCGGTCTGCTTTCTACACCTTGTCTTCTCTGAGACAAGCGCTCATCTTTCTCCGCGAGCGCACATGCCTTCCTTCATTTTATAAGATAACTGCCAGATAGCGTTCGTGTCTAACGTGCCTCGTTGCGCTGGTTCATCTTTGCTGCACGGATCTAGAGTCTCTAACGTAGCCTGCCAGAATAAAATTTACTGACTTTCTAACGCAGAACATCAAATGAACGTCTTGTTTACTCTCTTCACACGCAAGACTATCGTCTTTTGAATGACATTTGCAGTGAAACATGCACATAAGAGGCCAATTATTTTCTTGAAATGAATGCAAGTCAATGTGTTAGTCCTTGACTGAGGGGCGCTATGGCGTACAACATTACAACAAACTTTCAAAACATGTTAATTTTTGGCCTATGATGATAGTCGTGGCGGTATTGAATCAGGCTTGTTGATCTGACCTAATTTTAGTCGCTGAGAAGGAACAGTGACACCTGAGAATCTTATAACTTCAGGGGTGTGTCAACATGCCCTAAGCTGTCCTTTGTTGTGCTGAAGGGCAATCGCCATTTCTTCATCTTTACTCGTGATCGTCGCAAGTCCGGGAAAAACGTCCTCAAATGTCCGGTTCCCCAAGAACAACTGTTTATAAGCTCCGAACGACCGCTTCTCTTTTTCTATTGAACTACTGGTGCCATTAAGCTAAGTGCTCAGTCTGGCCGATGTCTCCGCCAGGCGTACAAGCGGGCAAGCGGCTGAAATGACCGAGTCGGGTTGTAGGGGCAGCTGGTCTCTGATGCGCTGCAACTTCTTGGCGTTCTCGCCAGCAAGTACGGGGGTCGCACATGCTTGATTGATAATCTAATGACTGGTAAATAGCGCGAAAAACGAAGACACAGGCACAACAGACAGAACTGAATGCCACCAGTTTTATATAGTCTGCTTTACAGCGACTGCATCATCATTTACATGGCGCCTCTTAAGCGTATGATAGGGTAGAGTAAAATTTTATTGGATCATAGCCACGTTGAAGTAAAAGAATATAAAAAAGAGGTTTCTATTTCATGCAACATACGGACGCGTATCTCTGTTCTACTCGTTTGGTCACCGCTCTATAGGTATTTTCAGTAATTCACCTGAAAAACTCAGTTTTTGGGGGGCAATTGGCAATGTTTGGGTGTTCTTCGTGATGCGAAAGACTGCGTTGTTATCAACATAACACTCGTGCAAAATACTCCATGCTCTGCAGGTGGCTTTGCACCTTTACTTCGTTGTCATCCAAAAAACAGGACACGTTAAGGAGCTTCAACACATTCAGCAAGGCCACACTTGTACCACCTGGCTGCCGAAAATTTACTACACCCCAGGCGTGACCACAAATATCACCTCCATATTTTTTTCTGGAGGGCCTTTAGTGACATCTCTGCGAAGAGTCATGATCTGGGTATAGTACGAGTGTGAAAAAATAATGGGTACAAAATATCGTAAAGGTACTTTCTATCATGATTGTCCAGTAATTACCTTACAAGAAATATCAAGCGCTAGCCTTCTCTTATCACTTATCACTTCACTTCTCAGCCAATGCTTAATAATAAGTAAAAAGCGAGGTGTGCTATCAGCCTGTATTTATCAATCCAAAAGCAAGCCATGGTTGTCCAGATACCTGCTTTCTATGGAGGTGACACGACAATGTGGAGCAATGCTATGCTGCTTCTTTATCTAGAGTGTATCTGGTTGCATTAACACCTTTTCCCACGAGGCCAGAAATATTTTCATGACGAAACAATAAAATTAAATGTCTTTTTGATAGCAGCATATTATTCAGAGATCTCAAATCCCAGGGAAGTCCTTGCAATATAGGCAACTGCGGAGTGTCTGGTAAATCTCTTAGTTGCGTGAGCTCGTTTATTACTTGATCAAAAAAAAAGCTTGCGCAGTAGGAAAGAAAGGCGGAAGTGCTACCTCAAACGAACAGTGTCTATTTTGTGTGCTCTTGTCTTTATTGTTGTTTTTTCTTGATTTATTTGTTGAACAAAGACGTGTGGTCAAAGAAAAGGCAGTGGTACAATACAGCTTTATCTCACGAATATGCCATAGTTTGGTTTACGAGCGCTCAAGTGGAAATAACGCTCACTCTGCATTGAAGGCCACGAGGTAAAAAGCACAACAACGTTATGCGGAAACATGCACTAAAAAAAACCCTTGCGAAGTTCTTTATTTGTTAAGAATGTCACGTTTATGCATTTATTTTATTTTTTCTTCGCACCGCTCGTTGAATACCACGTATAAAATTTTGCAGGCATTATCTCACAGCTTTATTGTATTACCAGGACATTGAAATACAGAAATAAAACTTTTAATATTTATACTTATTTTTTGGTGAGCGGCTGCTTTCATCAAAATAATCCTGTGCCGACGATATAACTGAAAATATTATAGCACAATAGGGCTGACAAAGTAAGTGCCGTAAGCTAAATATAAAACCTACAGTGAATTGCAAGAGCCCCATTTGGCTTCTTCCCCACTAGTACTTGGAAAGCCGCCGAGAAGTCAGGGCTAACCCGACTATGATCCGCACTTGCGAGCTGAAACCCTGTGTCGGACATTTGCCAGGTCTGAACTAGCTCCACCACCGCCGCTTTTTTTTTAATAGTGCATTGGACCATTTGTGCTACAAGAGTCTCACTTCACGTCATTCTGCGAGTAAAGACGCAATAAGCCGCTTGTGGCATTTTAAAAGAAGCGCTGGGGCGTTCTGATACGACGACCTGGAGTCCACTGTTTTTTATTTGCACTTGGCTCTCTACAGTTTCATGCAGTGGAGTTGCCCATTCAGTAGCTTATTATTCGACAGGAGAGAAATTTAGTAAAAAGGAATAAGTGCGAAATTGAAAATTATTTGCACATAAAAGTGTCATATATTTTTTGTTAGTTCGTATTGCACAGACAGCAGGCGACGCCTATAGTTATCGATGGTGACGCACTGGTTAGCAACTACAACAGAAATGCCACTACTTTGTTAGTTACTCACACTTTATTCTAATTCTGCGGTAATGAGTTCACTTTATACAACAGTATCACGGATGACATGTTTGCGTTGTACGTCCTCACTATATTGCGCACCACTAGGTGCCGTTGATGCCGAACCGCGCATGCATTTGCTAGCCTCTTCAAATAAATGGTTTACAATTTTCAAGCCTGTCTTCCCTTGCTGCATCAGCTGACTGTGTTGGAAAGGCAAGCTAGTTTTAGAAGAAGTAAAACACACAGAGCGAACAATGACTGGTCATAAAGAAGAAACACAGAGCCCTGAACTTACCACAGAGCAATTAAGGGCGTGTTTGCGAGGCGTAATGAAACATACCACGCAAATAACGTCATAATTTGCGCTGTGTGTTTCGCTATACTTCGACAATATGCCCAAGCTTACTCTATAAGTTTTGGTTGCGGAGGTGCCCTTAATTAAAATACGAAGACTTTCCCGTCAAATTGTGTCATCGCATTCATGTCGAGGGTGAAAGGAGCGATTTTGCTTTCACGAACCATTCTCTCTACGTAACGTCCAGTGACTTTAGCTACTGGTAGCAATATTGCAAAGCAAAAAAAGTCGCTGCATAATATACACGCAGAGTGTGCCCGCGAACTTCTAAGGTATTTTTGCCAGCATACAAAAATGACTGTTCCTTTCTAGCAGGCAAAATAAGCACCTCTAGCAGTCCTTTGTGAGTGTGTTGATATTTACTGAAGTGCCTTGAATTCATGCAACTGTGGTTGCTCTATTCGTCCATTTCTCACCCTTGTTTTTTTTTCAGAAAACAGTACTGCAAAGCTAATGAAATCATATCTATTGCGCTTCGTCCTTGATTCATTGGGTTCTCCGTTATGTAAATGAAACAACTTTTCACGGCTCAGCCATATATGTCATAATCACACAATGTGATGTGTAGTACTCACCCAGGGTTTCTAAAAATAAGTTAGTGAGGCGACAAGCGGGTGTTTTTAATCAATAACACTTATGTCTGGGCAGTTGGGACATAGTTACGTGTAAGAATATATAGGCGCAAACCAAGAACACGGGCGACAAAAAGCACGCCATGAAGTGCGGACTCGCACCTGAGTTTTATTAAAGCAATTCTTAACATTCTGAAGCCCAAATACTGCATGAATAAAAAATGATTCTTAGCATGTAATATAAGAAGCAAACACAAGGTGGTACGAGAACTGCAAGAGCGAGATGATGTACTTTAAGCGATATGAACACCACTGCGTTAGCGCCTGTTTTAACTGAGTGAGTTTTTTATTTATACGTTGTACAGCGTTTTCTAAATGTAATCATGCGTTACGGTCTCAAAAGCTAAGCTTTGTTGCAATAAAAGTTAGTTATGGGTGTGTATGTGTTCGTGTTGTCTTTGCCGATTATGCTCTAAAAATAGCGCTTATAAACTTTTTTTAAGCTATGCATAAATTTAGCTAACTACTCCAAATAACACGCAGGAAGTTTAGCACGTATACTTAGGAAAACAGCAGACAGTAGCTTTCAAATGTTGTGATGTTTTACGCATGGTGAAAGTGGACTTGTGCAAAAATTGCTCGATTCGATTGTGAGTGGGTGTTTCAGTGGAAATCAGTCATTTCAGGGAGAAACAAGATAGTAAGGGTCACTTTCTAACGTGATAGTGTTAAACAGCTTGTTTCGCAGAAATTCCAGCGTCAGCTTGGAGGTCACTGATTATGAGCAAAAAATCACCATCATTGCGTGACCAAAAAATCGAGTGTCTTTGTGTGGCGGAAAAGTCAAGATCGATGCAAGTAAAATAATGATAAAGGATTTTGACTCTGATTGAAACTGGAACCTCGGTCGTTTGCTACCTCATATATATTATATTAAACTATATATTATATAATATATATTATATATTATATTAAACTATATATTATATAATATATATTATATATTATATTAACCTATATTAAACATGGTAGGAGTACCCAAAGAGCACATTCTGCTCGTCTGGGCTCCAGCTCACAAAGGACTTAGAGGGAACGAGGAGGCTCATTCCGTCGCCCGAGGTCTCACCTACCGGTCGACCCCTGGAACCCCCCAAGTTACCGAACAAAGAAGCGAGTATATGCGCACATACCATGAAATCGTCGCACACTACAGGCTGAATCGGCAAGTATACCCGAGAGCGGACAACTCACTAAGCAAGAAAAACGAGGTTTTGTGGCAAAAGTTACAGACGGGTGTTTTTCCGAACCCCGCACTTTACAGCAAGTGGCACCCCGCAGTTTTCCAGTACCAGTGTAAATTTTGTGATGGGTTAGCGAATTCGGTCCACATGGTGTGAACATGTCGAAGTCGAAACGATGGTTCTCACACTGTAGAATCCTGGGAGGCTCTGCTCTGCAGCCCAGATCCCAACGTCCAGCGCGACATCATCAGTCAAGCCCTTGCTGCATCCGAGTCCCAAGGGATTCCGGCCGACAGCTAGGGACGACGGGCCATGCCTGAACAATTGACTTACTTTTTAATAAAGTTTTCTCTCTCTCTCGGTCGTTTGCGTGGCAAGCGTATGTTCTACGGCACTGCAACGCCTCCGCTGGTGAATACAGTGGAAGCAGCTTTTTTTTCTTGGAAATGCATTGAAAGTCATTTTCATGCTTTACAAACATACGCGTCCTTTATACAAACTTCACCATAACATGAATTATTGTCGTAGTAATGCGCAGTACAAAGTTACACTGCCTTCGAGCGTCAGAACATGCGATAATAAATAATGTTGGGCTCAAGACTCCATCTAGAGGCACATCACTATAGACGTTACGCTTATTTGTGTCACCTTCGGCACTAGACATGAATGTAGTTTTTTCTTGAAAAAAAATGCTACACCTGGAATATCGCACATACGTTATTCACAATATATGTCACAGCCTAGTAACTTTCAATTCAAAGGTGATGAGAACAGTTGTCTGTGAAAACAATAGAGACTTACAAAGCTTCGTCTGGTTCTATCTCTATCTGCGACACGCTCCTCGATTTTTACCGCCCTCTATCATGTACAGCTGTACTTGTCTCACTAATTAGAACATTCAATTATGCAGGGGAGGTGGAAGGGTGTGCGTGGAGAGTACTACATCGTACCTGCTTTTGACGTCTTCAGTCAGTTGCTTCAGCTTAATGCATGCCAAGCGTGCGAAATATTTCGCACGCTTTGGTGTGAAGCAAAGTGTTTTGACACGAGCTGCGTTAATATAAAGGGGGGACATGGCATTGTTTGAGATGTGACAAACCAAATGCCACCAGCAATTTTCTAGAAATTCTGGTCCAAAAGCCAGTCACAAAACTATTTGCGAGAGGTTTTGTCATAAGCTTTTTATTCTCTACTTTGTGAGATCAGGCGAAACTTCAACTTGATGCATGAAATGAGCTGGTTGGACCAGCACGAATAAAACAATGTCTGTGCATTGCAACCAGATTTTACATCACCGTAGGCTTTTAGAGGTGTTGCACGCTTGTCAAACTGCATAATGCCTTAATTAAGCAGTCATCGATGCTTCTGGCAGTCACTTATATATCTCGTGGAGTTATTGGTAGGTTAACCCACAGGCGTTTAAAATTTCTCTCATATAAGTCGAGTCACTTTTCAGGCATTTGGGCAACCTTCGCCTGGCGGGGTTAAGAGAATAAGCAAAAGAATTGTAGTAAAAACGTCTCGAGAGAACGAAAATAATGTGCGGTGTTCATTGTCATACCTATATCTGGAGCCAGTACCAGATGAAATATCACCGGAATCTCCGGTGAATCATTCATGCAAGAACCATTGAGTTTTTAGCTCACGGCATTCAAGCCCCTGCTGAGCACTCTCTTATTGAAGCACTCTCAGCTTCGTTTAAAATAAACGAATTAAATTTAGTCCAGTAGAACCTCGACCCCGATTACACAACTGTAGAGGGGGGAGCGGTCCTAGTCCGTAGTTGCTGGTCGCATTCACGCTGATTATGGAAGACCGTGGCACTCCACGCAATCGAACGCCACCTCGATTGCCGAAAACTGGACAAGGGTATCGCTACTTTTGACAGCCCCCAGCTCAAGCTGTTCTGAGCTGAACATTCCATTATTTAACACAAGGCAATTTCGGAGAATGTCAGCGATTCTACCGCACAGCTAGGCCAAAGTTACTGAATTTGCTGCGAGACTAAGGAAAACATGCCTGCAGCATTCGGAAAGACTACTGCAGTCTAGTGAGCAAGCAGTGCGGAAGGAGGTGCCTCATCCTAGACAGTTGTAGCGAGAAGTAACTTTTTGGCTCTTTTTATCATGAATTCAGTTAGAAAAAACTTCAGTCGCCCGTAGTGCCTTTCCTGCTTTTTTCTTCGTCTCTGTCTCATTTATTCATTTCTGTGGGTTCATTGAGAGTAACAAGCCAACAAGCAAAAAACTCGGTTCTTATCAATCCCCGAACATCTCTCTGCACCCGCCTCCAGACCCACGAGGACCATCACAGCTTGCCAACAAGCATGCGTCACACACGCTTATTGGCGACATCGCTGATGTTGGTAACATTTCGCTAAAACCGTGAGAAAATGTGCACCGGAACCAGATAGCATGTGTAATGCTACTAGACGCTTTAAACTGAGAATATAGTTACGGAAAAGAAGAAATGTCGTGTCGATGAGGCTGGGGATTAGATGTATTTAAAACCAGCGGTAATGGCGTGACCAGTGATCGAGCGGAGACAACCCTTCGTCTTCCTCGTCAGGCACACACGCGCGTCGTCCCCTAGAATAATAATATGCATGCATGTAGCAATGTAGCGTTGACCCCCGGCGGCACAAGTACCGTCTTGGCGCATCTAAATGTCAACGTCACAAGAAGAGTGGCAGGGCTTCAAGCGCGCAACATGTACTATATCGGTAGCCTGTTGGGCACATGAAGGCGACGGGGTGGCAGGACCAATTTCGTATGTTACAGGGCTGTAACATATGAAACTGCTTATTGTAGCAAGTAAGCAGTTTTTCTTACAAGCCAACATGACGGATCGGAGACCAGAGCAGGACCAAAGAACTGGGCGGAAAGTGTACGTCGCGGTGTCGTTGGTCATACAAACCCCATTGCTTCTTTTGGGAACACAGAAGGCCAGTACGGGTGATTTCGCGTGCGTGAGCGGCCCGAGTGATAGCGTCGATTGCATTTTCGCTGTTCGGTACTGCAGGGGATAATATTACGGTGTATAGAGGCAATGTTGGTTTTCAGCCAAACAGTAGAAAAATGGATAGTAACCGGCAGTGTCATGGCGCGAAGAATTGTAGGCAAATGTGACGTACGGCAACGCGAGATCCCAGTCAATGTGGTTGGTAGAAAGATACTTAGCGTGCCTGTCTGTAAGAATTCGATTTAGATGCTCCGTGAGTCCATTGGTTTGCGGATGGTATGACGTAGTCAGCTTGTTTCTCGTTTGACAGGACTGCAACATGTTGGCTATGACCTTCGGCAAAAAGGTGCGGCCATGGTCTTTAGGGTCCTAGTTGCAAAATCACGTCCTTAAGGAGGAAGTCGATGACATTTGTGGCGCAGCTTGTTGGAAGAGCTCGTGTGATGGCATACCGCGTGGCGTAGTCTGTGGCCCCGGCTATCTACTTGTTACCCGAGGAAGACAAGGGGAAAGGACCAAGTAGGTCCAAGCCAACGCGGAAGAATGGTTCTGACAGAATGTCAAGTGGTTGAAGGCATCCGGTGGAAAGTGTCCATGGTGTTTTGCAGCGCTGACATTTCTCACAAGCCGCAACGTATCTTGTGACTGAGTTTGGAAGCCCCGGCCAAAAGAAGCGTCAGCGTATTTGGTTGTACCTGCGTGACACATCAAAGTGACAAGCAGTCGGAAGGTCATGAAGTTCATGTAGAACTTCAAAGCGAAGGTGTTTCGGAATGACAAGCACCAGGGCTGGTCCATCCGGCTCAAAACTTTAGTGGTATGTTAGACCATCGTGGAACACGAATGAGCGATAGAACTGATTGGAAAATGGTGATTCGAGGCACTCATTGATAGCACGCAAGGATGCATCATGGCGCTACTCGTCACGATGCATTTCATTTGCGAAGGGGAAAAGACGCAAGGCTCGGTGTCGGTGTCAGTCACAGTGCTCGACTCAGCAACCGAGTCTCGGGACAGGCAGTCTGCGTGCTGATGTAGGCGTCCAGACTTGTACGTAACCATAAAGGTATACTCTTGCAGTAGCAGAGGCCAGCGCCCGAGCCGGCAAGCAGGAACATTCAGGGACGTAAGCCAACATAGCGCATGATGGTCAGTTATCACAGAAAATTTTGTGCCATATAAATATGGGCGGAACTTTGAGACTGCCCAAACAAGAGCAAGCCATTCACACTCTGTAATGGAGAAGTTGCGCTCAGCAGCCGTGAGGAGGCGGCTTGCGTAGGCGACAACTCGGTCGTGTCCCCGTTGGCGTTGGGCTAGGACGGCTCCGATTCCGTGACCACTAGCATCAGTTCGGACTTCTGTCGGAGCAGATGGGTCAAAGTGAGCCAATATAGGTAGAGTCGACAATAGCGTGATTAAGTGAGAAAAAGCAGCAGCTTGGTCGGTATCCCACTTAATGTGACGTCTTTCTTCAGAAGCTCGGTGAGAGGTCGAGCAATGGTTGCTAAATCTTTCACAAACTTTTTAAAATAAACCAAAGTCCTACAGAACTCCTGACGTCTTTCAATGACTGGGGTATAAAAAACTGGTGACTGCACGAATTTTCTCGGTGTCCAGCTGCACACCAAAGGCGTCGACAAGGTGGCCCAACACTGTAATTTGCCGGCGTCCGAAGAGGCACGCGTCCGAAGAGGCACTTGGACGAGTTACATTGAAGGCCGTCAGTGCGGAATATGACGAGAATAGTTGACAAACGCTGATGGTGGGTGTCAAATGTTGGAGAATATACAATGACATCGTTAAGATAACAAAGACATATTGAACATATGAACCCTTGTATCGAAAAGTCCATCATGCACTCGACTATGGCTGGGGCGTTGCATAGCCCAAACGGCATAACCTTGAACTGATATAGGCCGTCTGGAGTTACAAACGCTGTCTTCTGTTGGTCTTTTTTATCGACAGCGATCTGCCGGTAGCCAGAACATAGGTCTATTAAAAAAAAGTTTCGGGTGCCGTGGAGACAATCGAGAGGGTCATCGATGTGGGGTGAAGGGCGAACGTCTTTTTTCGTGATTCTATTAAGATAGCGGTATTCCACGCAGAAGCGCCACGTGCCATTTTTATTTTTAACAAGCACAATGGGGGACACCTAAGGGCTCGAAGAGGGTTCAATAATTCCTTTGGCTAGCATCTTCATTTTTCAAGCACCGTAAATAAAACGGAAACATGGCGGCCGACATTGCTAACACGAGCGGTAGATATTCCAATGGTGGCCACAGTTCCACCATCAGTGACATGAAGGCTTTAGTTGCTGCAGGCGTGAGGACTTTTTTGAGTAGGCGACACAGATGAGCGCTCATTATGGACACTTGAGCTCCGGTATCAACTAATGCCATCAAAGAAATACCGTCCACATGCACCTCAATCAAGTTCGTACTAGTGGGGAGCATCAGCAGAGGATTTGGATCGGTCGCAATTGATGCAGCACTACCTCCTAGAGCTGCATGGTCTAGTTTTCTGTCCGAAAGGATCCATTTTTGATCGACGGCGGATAGCGGCGTAGTTGGGGCGATGGGGAGTGGCAGCGTTGAGGTGATATTGAACGAGCGGTGAAGCGGCTGTTAGGAACTCGGAAGAAGGGTTCACACGACTCTTTAAATACCGACGGGAGTCCTGGTATGGGCGAAATGAGGGAAATAGGCTCCAGTTTGAGGGCGTGCAAGTGCTGCAGCAGTATCGGGAGATATTGCGAACTCGGTGGTAGCGGAAGCAGATCGGTTTGTCGTTTGTAGCTCTCTATTCCGTCGGATTGAAGGATCGCGGAAGAAAATGAGAGTCATGGCGTGGTGCATTTATTGTCATTGGTCTCGAGGTGGGTCGGGAGACATAGCAGGTCACACTAAAATTGAGCTTTGTAATTTCCTGCCTCGCGATGACTTGAAAACCGGAGACTGCTGGAGGCGTTTGTGCGGTGCCATGGTCGAGTGGAGGTGGAGGAAATGGTGCCGGACTTGACGCCCCAAGCTCCCGTTGAACTATACTTGTCACGCTGTCCTGCATTGGTGGTGTGGCACAAAGATTGGTGCTGGTTGATGTAATAGTCGTGTTTGGTAGCCGCAAAAATTGAGGCAGATCACTGCGGCTTTTGGCCATTTCGAAGCTGCAGAAATATTTAATAAGCATATCTACGGTCGTGACGTTGGTGTACACGAGCAAGTTGAAGGCGTCGTCCGCGATGCCCTTGAGTATGTGGCTCTCCTTGTCACTCTCTGTCATTTGATCGTCCATTCTCAGGCACAACGCGAGCACGTCGTGTATGTACGAGACGTACGACTCAGTTGAAAACTGCACACGAGTGGCGAATTCTTTTCGCGCTTCCATTTCGTGACTGGAAGGGTCCCCTAATATGTCGCGTAGTCACTCCTTGAAGATATCCCAGCTGGTGAGCTCGGTCTCATGGGCGTCAAACCAAACACGTGGGGTGCCGTCCAAGATAAAAAATGGCAGCATATCCACGGAGTGAATGATGGAGAGTGGGGCAAAGCATTCGTCTGTCCATTCATTCTTGCTTCCGTCCGTTCCTGTGTACGTCTGTGTAACCGTCCATGCGTCCATCCACCCGTCCGTGCGTGCGTCTGTTCGTGCGTCCGTCCCTGCGTTCGTCCACGCTTCCGCGCCTGCGTCCATTCATGCGTCCATCCATGCATCTGTCTGTGTGTCCGTTCGTCCATCTATTCAGCACTCCAAGTACCACCATCTCGCATCTTTTTATCATATATTCTCCATATAGAAGCACCGCCATCCAGTGGACATTTCAAGGACTAAACAGGAGGTGGCACATGCACACTTTCTTACAGCTTGCGCTTCGGGTTTACTTCCCACCTTTAACCACCTAGAGTTCACGGTATATACTAGTTCACTGTATTCATGGCTATGCGGCCCAACGCTCACTAAAGCTCTCTAAAACCAAGGAGGTTACACCGAGCGAGTATAACGTAGCAACCCTTTCTTGTCAGATCATGCTCAATGTACATGCCAATAGCTGCAAATGGGGATCGCAGCGTGCGCGTTACCTAAAGGCCGAATACTCCTGTCTCTCATTCCCCCTTAGCAGCCATTATTATGTGCATTGAGCACTATCTTTTATTGTTCAACAATTGCACAGAAGAAATCTCTCAACGGAACCACCTTGGAGGTCAAAATCGTAAGGACCGCTATTTCGGGTATGTGCCTCTGGTGGTTACGTACTACGAGGAACGCACAAGCCACGCCATAAGAAGCTTCGCCCCTAAAAATTACGTTGGCGAGCATCACGGTAGGGTCCCATCGGTGTGTTTGGCCAAGACGCTCGTACATACGGAGCCAGTAGTCAACGTCAAGTCCAGATTGTGAGGAGAATGTGCCGGGATCATGGGGGCAGGGCATCGTCAGGTATGTAGTGACTGGAGCTGCAGATGGAGACGCTGATGGGTTGTTGTCTTTGGTTGCCATGGCCGGAGACTGAATGGTGCGGCCACTTCAAAGCTTCGTGGTGAAGACGGAGAACGTTCCACCTCGGTCAAATATGTTACGGAAAATAAGAGACGCCGTATCGACAAGACTGGTGGTTAGATGTACTGAAAACCAGTAATAATGGTTTGACCGGTTCACCAGCAATAGAGCGGAGACAACCCTTCGTCTTCCCCGTCAGGCCCACACGCGCGTCGCCCCCTAGAATACCGATATGTATGCATGTAGCAATATGTTCAGCCCATCTGAAGATTAGCCCGTAAGTGAAGGGTAGGATTGAGTGATGGAGTCAGTAGATATCTCGATGCGCGAAGGTTAATTCATCGCTTGAGCTATTGCTACTTGCCCTGCTGTGGTTACAGGCACTTTCCTGACGGTATCTGAGGTGAGTATGTCATCGCGATGACCAACCCCAACGACCACCAAATATCAAAGTGGCCGTACAGCGCCGCAGCGACGAAAGTCACCTTTAGCCGAGATTAAGCGGCAAAATCAAGCAGAGATTTTGCCCATACTATTCGCAGGTCAACATTGTACTTCGAAACATTTCTACATATGAAGGGTATCACCTCATACGTATTCATCATTACTGATAATAACAACTCACCTTACTTCCCATATGGTGTTTCAGCAACTGTAGGAGACAATGTTCAGTCATGGGACAGGACGACCACACGACTTGACCGAGCGTCTGTGGCTCAATCAAATAGCAAGAGAATAGAAGTCTATCGTGCGGCGAGCCCTACGTTCTTTTCCGCCATAAGTGTGAGACCTCCTACGAAGAGCTCGGGCATTGGCTGTGCCGAATGTTAAGCAATAAGCTCCATCCCCCTCCCTTCCGGCATTTCAAAGAGGTCAATTCTGGCACCCTAGTAAATATTTTTACCACGAAGCTGTTTAAGGTAGTCAAAAGTTGAGCGGCCTGTCGTGTGTGGCGTAGCAGCGTTTCCTATAAGAATTGGGTAAGTCCAAGGACTCACCACTGATACAATGAAACTAAATAAGCCACAGCCCCACAAACGAGCACGTGCCAGAAATTTTTCAACTATCAAAAACATTGGAGGGTGTTTTATCTTTGCCTCAAAGAATACGTCTCGATTGCGTTATTGGGCCTCCTGCGCATCGGCCTCTCAACTACTAACTTGTATTGGCTTTAGGTGTGTGGGTTAGCCTTACCGGGAGGAACCGGACGACCATGCGCGTAGCATATTCATTTCAAAGTATCAGTAAACACCGATTCTAAGTACAGTTGTTAAGTGCACATATGCCCCCGTGGTTTTTTTCGCGAATTCATGAAAGACACACTGCATAAAGAGAGGATGATCTTCATTTCAGGTCTGGTAATTCCATGCCGTGAAATCACCACAGGGTGGGTGCCCTTCCAAACGACTATGAACTTCGTCATGCCGAGCACAATGCCGGAAGTGTGTCCATACCTATTTAGCCAGTAAGTGACTGGTGGCAGCAGTACTCCAGCTTCCACCGCAGCAGTGGATGCTGAACTATTCGACTAAGGCTTTGGTGAATTAGGGCACAACCAAGGGCCTTTGCAGAACCTTACAGGGCTACCATTGAATATAAGTACAAGGGACAACCAAGCGTCAGGCACTTCTAGGTGGCCCAAAAAAAAGTGTGGCTGTCATACTGTCACCCTATTTATTATCATAACATCAGCAATTCGGGAAGAAACGGGAACGTGCTCTCCACGAAATGCTATCAGCGCGTAGCTGCCTGAAAGAACGGTTACATTATACGGACGCTTCAGTTACTGAATCTGAAAAACTGTAATTTAATTGTCAAAATTGCACGCACCTCTAACATTTCATCAGCCGAAGACATTTCAAACCATGTGCTGTTGTTGAAAATTGAGGGACGTTGAATTTATAAGAGAACAACTTACGGCAAAACAGTTTTTGTATTATTCTTGAGCTATGGCATTCCTTCTCTTGTCTAGATAAAACATACCAGTACTGAAGCACATTCACTACCTCGTGGGATGACATGTAGAATCGGCCACAAGGCTAGACACCACATATATTATACTAAGTATTAAATATATCGTGTGGCCTAAGTAAAGTTTTCATCAAAGTATGGTGCACTTCGCTTGCCTTGGCTGCCAGTCCTATAGCATCCTATAGTAGTTGGCGCTGCCGAACAAAGAATTAGTGTAGCCTGTCGACCTGTCCTCCTCCAATATTTTGATTTTCGGCAGCAGAGTTGCCTTGCTCCCTCACAGAAACCAAAAGACAGTGACCTCTCACATGCTATTCAAGAAAAACTTATCGACGCCCCCCCCCCCACACACACAACTGGTATTGACCGCATAGCCGGACACGCGGTAGAGAGAGCAAAAGAAGAGGCAGAGAAGAAATTGGAGAAAAACTGTCCATGGAAAATCGGACTATAAAGCAATAGGGCGTTTGTACAAATTCTAGAAATTATGACTGATGGCAGTTGTACACAAAAGATGCAAGTCGACATTAAACCGTGTCAGTAAAAATAAAGACTTGACACACGTTTTCTCAAGGCATGCCGGAAGACAGTGATTGCATAAAAAAGTAAAGGTACCAATTTTGAAATCTATGAAAAAGTAAGTTCTTGAATATTATCAAGAAACCTTCCGTTTATAAATGAAGGATTCCCGAAATGGCACTGTTAAGTTCGGCCTGGGAATTCGTCTGGGCAGACGCCATTGTGCGTATGCCGGTCCACTGGGGAGGCTCTCAATCCCTTCGGCGTCCAGTCTGACAGACGCTGTCGAAGATTTGAGCAATTATCCAGACCAAGCAGCAAGCAAAGGTGAGTTCCCGTCTTTCAAATGCAGACTCTTTTGTCGTCCCTTCAAGCAGCAGTGGTGCCTGATGACCTCGGTGATTCACTGGTGACGGGGAAGCTGCTGTGACCGGCACCAGAGCTGAAAGGAGAGCGGCGCTTTTTTTAATCCCCAATCAAGTAGACGACCGGCCGGCTGCCTATGCTCGTTAGCCATTGTACGTGCTAGCCGGAGGACAAGACGTCGTGTCGCCAAGACGCCGTTAACCGTTCGAGAGAGGCCAATAAAGACAGCATCTTCCTGGAAGAGACCGCGGCGGCCACCGTAAATCACCCCGCCAATTAGGTGAGCTGTGTGGCAGACCGTTTGATGTACGCTGTCAGGATCGTGGGAATTCTCGACTAGCGGCACACACACGACGAGGAAGAGCCCTGCTGGCGCCACCTTGCAGTGCTTGGTTCACAACTCAAAATTGGACGTTCACGTGGACCGTGCATGCTCGTCCCCCTCACCGGTTGTGTGTGTGTGATTGGTGTTCCACTCAGAGAGGAGGAGCCCGACAGGGCTTAAAACGACGCCGCAGAGGGCTGGACGTCGCTCTGAACCATGTAACGGTTCAACCATCACGCTCGTGGTTTGTGAAACCACTAACCTTTCTTTTCTGTAAATATGTGTAAATAGTGCCATAAACCTGTTTGTTTTCCGTATCCTCTTGTCAGCGTTCGTTTCCTCCACCCGGTTACACCACGCTACCACAAGAGTCCGGGTAGTCTTCAATCCATTACAACTGGTGGCAGCGGTGGGATGCCATCAGCGACCTTTGTTCCCGACCCATAACAACTGGTGGCAGCGGTGGGATGCCATCAGCGACCTTCCTTCCCATTCCTTACAACTGGTTGGCAGCGGTGAGATGGACTTCACGACAAGGTGCCGTGCTGTGGTGAGCGCTTGGTCTTTGCTATAACTTTCCAGGCTCATTTCTTGAGTGCGCGTTGATTAGAAGCTGGATTGTGTGTGCGTTAGGGTGATCACCCATTTGTGTGTTAGAGGGATCCCCTACATTTGTGTGAGATGCAGGACCAAAGTACAACGGCAATCATGGAGGTAAAGACACTGCTAAAAGATGGTCTTTTGTACATTTGTGAAGACCTTGGTATTAAGATTAAGGAAGGAATGGGCAGGTCAGACATTTTAGAGCTAATTTTGGAAAGTGCCAGTGAGGAGGATATTGGGTACATGTTAAAAGCTTTAAAGAAGTTGGAGGAACGAAATCAGAAACGAGATAGAGAAGAAAAGGAAAAAGGGATAGAAAAGAAAGAGAAGAAAAGGAAAGGAGGGGTAGAAACAAAAGAGAGGAACGGGAAAGAGAGGCACGGGAAAGGAATAGAAAAGAGCGTGATCGAACACGCGCCTTGGTGCTCGAACAATTGGAACAGAAAATTGAGGCAATGAGGCGGAAGTTTCAGCTAGCCGTAACTGTAGCGCACGAGAAGTGCGATGACCAAATAAGTGAGGTGCAGCCCAGAGCTTTAGAGAAGGGTAGCACGTTTGATGACAGCAGCAGGTTCGACGATGAATGAAATCTGAGTGCTGCGAAAGAAGCTGCGTTGAGTAGAGAGGCCGACGAAGGCCAGAGCGAATGCGACGAGGTGCTGTGCCAGTTTAATACTAGCGAGACAGCTAAAATAGCAGTAGACAGGCTGGTACAGACCTCAACTGGGTTTGTCGCAACGGTGGAACTTGCAAACAGTGTGGAAGTACGCAAGCACACCGAAGAAAGCTCAGAAGCAGCGAAAGTAGGTAGTGGGGATATGATATCAGTGCAGTCGGAGACAGCTCTCAGCAATGCGAGCTAAAGTGTTTGAAGGAAAGCAGCTGCACTGTTCCTAAGAGCGTCAAGCTGTCCGCCAGTATAGAGTGTGAAATAGGTGATTTTTTCGAAATTCATTTAAACGGCGCGGCGTCGACCGCTGACGAATGCTGTGAGAGGGTGGACGAGCTTGAGATACGATCGGGAAGCTCGGAAAAGAGTCGCAAGAAGCGGCGCCGACGTAAAAGACGTCGGAATGCCGCGAGAGAGACAAAAAGTACCACGTGGGTAAAAGAAGGGACAAAAGCTTTTAGCGTAGCAAGTAAGACTAGGAGTTCTTTCTGGATCGGCATCAAAATCGGTTTGCATGCGTGCGAGCAGCCGGGCCAAAAGTAGAAAGAACGCCGGTTCGCAAATTGAATCACCAGGAAGGTGCCAGTCTTTCCGTTCTATTAACAGCAAGTTCCATGGTGCGCCCTTGAGCTGTAATACCACCGATGACTCAACCCGTGACCGATTTCAAAGCGATGAGGGAAAGGTCGGTCGCAAACGTCGCCGAAAAATATTGAAGCGTACGCGCGCGACTAAGCAAAGGCAAGAAAAGGGTACCATTGAGCCGGGCGAAAGAAAGAGGGGTAGACCATCGGCACTTTCAACGAAATGTCCTTTGTGGCCTACAGTAAGGCACAGACAGCCAAACGGTAGGCCATGGCGCAAGTCCTCGCGATGGTATGCGCGGTGGAGATTCAGAGCTTTTCATGGAAAAGAGTGTCGACGTGGTCCTAGAAGAAAAACCACAATAGCTAAACACCGCTCGGGAGCTAGACCAAAAAGGACACCGTCACTCTTTCCCACGCGTTGCTCGAATCCCCTCCACCAAACTAACAGAAGACGGCCGAAATCACAAATGAAACGTAACGCTGCAGTTCAGCTTCTTGCTCGTGCACGTTGTTGTCTCGCGCATTTTCAGAATCGAAGACCACGACCGCCGCGTGCACGACTGAAGAGGGAGCGACAGCTGCAAGCTGGAGAGTCGGACACAGGAGTTTTTTTGGAAACATATGTGTTTGGTTATGTTTGGTTTTAAAGTAGTATTCCTTTGTCATCTCCCCAGCTAGTTCGTGTAGCAGAAGTTTTTCCCTTCTAGATCTTTTTTAAAAAAGCATTGCAAGTGTTTTTAGTTGAGTTACAGGGAAGTGGCCTACGGTTAGGTGTTCGATTGGTGTGCTACCGTTCTTTGAATGAGAGTATGATGTCGTGCTAGGGCGCACAGCATAGTCCTGTGTGTTCTTCAAAAACATGGGCTGGCATGAGGCTACATTCATTTAATGAGCGTGTTGGTACATGAATTGCATTTCCCTTTATTATTTTAGTATGTGCTCAGGGATCAGGTGAATTCTTTAGCTGAGCGTTATGTTATATCGAACGTTGAGATTAGAGATACGTTTTAACGATTTACACAGTTCGATATATTGAGAAAATAGAAAATACGCCCAGATACTTTTTGTAGGTTCAGGCTGCATTTGTGTGGAATTTAGGCGGTTGTGTTTCATGAAATTAGTCATGAAAGTAAATGTCCGTTACAACTTAGTAGTGCGGGTGGTAGGAGAAAGCTAGTTTTGTAAAATTTGGATTACGGATATATGGGGCCAAACTTTAATTTCCTTTATGTACTTTTCTCGCACGGCAATAGGTTCCATCTTTGTTAGGCATCTCCACGTCCAGGATTGTTGTAACTTTGGCGGCACCAAATTCTGTCATAATTTCAGAGTAGAATTCGTTTGCGTTTCTTGAGAAGCCTGGAGGGTCCTAGGCGAGTCCAATGTGCTTGACTGCAGCATGGTATTGTGTTGTGTGGTTCGCCTTGCTGTTTTCGATCATTGTGGGCTGCTTTGGAAGTTGGTTTCGAGTTCGCAGCTGTAGGGTCAAAGCCAGGCCATCGTCCTCGTCAACAGCCATTCTCTTCGTGCCCAGCGGTTGGGAGCGCTGGCCATCCGAGATTTTCCGGGCGGCAAAGGAGCTGTTAAGTTTGGCCTGTAGATTCGTCTGGGCGGACGCCATTGTGCGTAAGCCGGTCCAATGGGGAGGCTCTCAATCCCTTTGGCGCCCAGTCTGACGGACGCTGTCGAAGATTTGAGCAATTATCCAGACCAAGCAGCAAGCAAAGGCGAGTTCCCATCTTTCAAATGTGGACCCTTTTGCCGTCCCTTCAAGCAGCAGTGGTGCCTGATGACGTAGATGATTCACTGGCGACGAGGAAGCTGCTGTGACCGGCGCCAGAGCTGACAGGAGAGCGGCGTTCCTTTTTAATCCCCAAACAAGTAGACGACCAGCCGGCTGCCTGTGCTCGTCAGGCATTGTACGTGCTAGCCGGAGGACGAGATGTCGTGTCGCCAAGACGCCGTTAACCGTTCGAGAGAGGCCAACAAAGACAGCATCTTCCTGGAAGAGACCGCGGCGGCCACCACAAATCACCCTACCAATTAGGCGAGCTGTGTGGCAGACCCTTTGATGTACGCTGTGAGGATCGTGTGAACTCTCGACTAGCGGCACACAAACGACGAGGAAGAGCCCTGCTGGCGCCACCTTGCAGTGCTTGGTTCACAACTCGAAATTGGACGTTCACGTGGACCGTGCATGCTCGTCTCCCTGACCTGTTGTGTGTGTGTGATTGGTGTTCCACTCAGAGAGGAGGAGCCCGACAGGGCTTAAAACGACGCCGCAGAGTGCTGGACGTAGCTCTGAACCTTGTAACGGTTCAACCATCACGCTCGTGGTTTGTGAAACCACTAACCTTTCTTTTCTGTAAATATGTGTAAATAGTGCCATAAACCTGTTTGTTTTCCATATCCTCTTCTCAGCGTTTGTTTCCTCCACCCGGTTACACCACGCTACCACAAGAGACCGGGTAGTCCCCCATCCTTTACAACTGGTAACAGCAGTGGGATGCCATCAGCGACCTTCCTTCCCGACCTATAACAACACGTGCTTGCCTGATATAATGAGCATCGTCATGGTGTCGCTAGTGTTATGGCCGATTGGTTTGTTGAGTCCAGATTTTTTAGCATATGTTTCATTATTAGAATTCGCCGTCATGCTATCATCTGTTGTTTTTTTTATTTTGGGGACAGGTACATCTCTTTTTTTCTGGTACTGAGTGCCATAGATAGTGAAGCTGTGCTGTGAAGCTAAGCTGGCATACATTTCTTAAGTGAGAACATTAGAAGTAAAGTGTTGTAATTGCGCCGTCTGTGACTGAGAAGTGCCATTTCCGGTTCTGGTAAATGTTGCAATAAGAGAATGACACAGATCTATGTCAACAAGAACAAGATGCTTGACCTCTTTTTGTAAGCATAAAAACTTTTTGTATGCGGCATTTTACGGCAGGATTCTTTAGCACTCTCTATGGGATACGTTTTCATGTTTGTCGTAAGACTTGCTTTGTTTCATAGTACAGTTTGGCAGACAAATATGAAGGCGCAGTAACACTGAAGAAGTAAACACAACTTGTCAACATCTTTTTCAGGTCTGCATATTGATAAATCAAAAATGATTTATTCAATAAACAGGCTGCACATAAACACACTTTATATATAGAACGAAGACGGTTTCACCGTATAAGAGTGAATAACTGCATACGATACAAGCTGCACGGCGATGAAAGTTCATAAAGATACGCACAGTCGGGAATAGACATCTGCTTCGAGGTCAAGAAGAAACAGGTAAACTAGAGAACACAAAAAGACAGATGCATGTCAGGTTAGCAGCCCTACGCTGTTTTCCTGGCGAGAAGGAGTAGAAAAGTTAGAAAGCGAGAAGAGAGCAAAAGAATCGAACGAACAACTCACGTGCTAACGTGTACACATTCAAACATGCCTGTCATATTCAAATTAGGTGATAGCACAATTACTGCGACCGAGAGATAGGGAGCGTGCTTCAGTGCCACTTGTATTCACAGTGCCTGTTCCTCGAAACATTTCTACGAGCCAGAAATTGTTCTTCCTTTTAATGCAAACAGAACGCAGCTATAGGAAAAGCTCTATGCTGTGAGCAACGTGGCAGGCGTCACGTGGTGCTTTTTGTGCCACTTAAATTGATGCTGTACTACATGCTTTCGTGAAGGCAATCCACTGCACAGCTAAAAAAGAAGCGAAGCTTTACGCCGACGAAGTCTGTGTGGAGCTCGCAGTTTCAGCGAAGAGGTAATATAATCGAGTACCTTATGTCTTATACTAAGCGTAACTACTGGAAAACAACTTCTTGGCGTTCTTTGTAGGGCGATGTGAAGCAGTTTGACAATTTCCTGCGTAAACTGTTCTTGAAATGCGCATCTAAGGACTGACTGCACACAACAAAACGTCCCTTAATATTCAGAGAACATAGTCCATATGCTCTTTCTCTGAGAGTAAATGAGTTCTAGGGCCCTGTGCATAGCCGTAATTGGCGCAGTCGTCGGCGTAGCGATGTGTGTTTCTTTGAGTCACAGCGTTGTTAATCGCAGTGGTATCGAGATGGTGTGGCGGCGCCTGCGGCTGAAGTCGGCGTGGCACCGACTGTCTACACCAATACTACCGCTCCACTGCCTACGTTCGAGGCCACGCCGGTGTACCTTCGGCCTGCTATACCTTCTGCCTGCTATATTTTTATGGTGTGGGCTGAGAATTTTTTTCTACCTCACAATAAAGAATGTCCCTTCGGACACCATACTGTTCACGACTGGTCTCCACTGGTATCCATGGGTGCTCTATGTCTACAATCGTAGGCCCTATGGTAACTACTCTAATCGACGCCAGAGCATCGTGGCTCTGCTGTGCCACATCGAACGGTTTTGCACCTATCGCCCGTGCTAGCCCGGCTGGACCCACCCTCATTGATTGATATGTGGGGTTTAACGTCCCAAAACCACTATATGATTATGAGAGACGCCGTAGTGGAAGGCTCCGGAAATTTAGACCACCTGGGGTTCTTTAACGTGCCCCCAAATCTGAGCACACGGGCCTACAACATTTCCGCCTCCATCGGAAATGCAGCCGCCGCAGCCGGGATTCGAACCCGCGCCCTGCGGGTCAGCAGCCGAGTACCTTAGCCACTAGACCACCACGGCGGGGCTGGACCCCCCCTCAAGTGTATCTGTCTGCACCTTAAGCATTCGTGACAATCCGTTACCCGGAATGGGTGCTGAAGCGATGACACCAAGCGGTCACTTCAGAGAATGTCTATATAACTGCTATAACAATTATGATACCCCACCAAGTTTAGTAGCGCCACATAGACGCAATCTTAGTGAGAAATAAAGTATGTCAACTTTAGACAGTCACTACAGACCACATCAAAATACTTCCCTGGCCACTAGCGTCGTTTTAATTGCATGAGAATGGAGGTGTTCGGAATGTTCCAGAAAAACTACCGTGGTTTTTTCAGGAAAACTGGGGCTGCTTGTCCTCGCAAGTAGCGGCTGTGTGGCAATCTAAAAAATTACCAATTAGCAATTTCTTCTTCAGTGCAACTTACATTAAGGGACAGTAACACTGCAGTCACAGACAGCTAACAGGGAGTTCAGTGCTCTCCCTGCAAATCATAAGATAATAAATCGTCAAAGACTTCCTTACGCACTCACCTAAAATGACTGGAAGGTGACGACGTGCTTTTCCGCTGTCTCCAGGATAGCAGGCATTTCAACTGTTTTGGCACTGCCTCTATTACCGCTCCACCATTCACCACTGTGCGAAGTCATGTATTGATGTCACTGCGCGACGTCCTGCCTCGTAACATCACTTTGACGTCATACTGGCAGCAAAAGTTTTTGGGGTGTGTGACGACCCGATGACATGTGGATCATGGGCATTATGTGGCGACGGTGACACTTACTTATGAATTGCTAAATCACTTGAGTAGACGCCAATGTGAATGTGTACCTTGTCGCCTCTCAAATTTTCTTCTATTAGAGGCAACAATTGGGCTAGCTGGTGCGTATCAACTGCGGACATAACCACTCAGCGCAAAAAAAAAAACTGACAAGGTAGAAACGTGCTTTGTTGTTTGTCGTCTTATCTTCTCGGCTCTTATCTTGAGGTAATTATGTATAATAACAGCGAATTTAGTGTTTTATGAGACATGTGAGGCTTTCGACATAGTAAAAATGTCTGCAGTTTTACGAGCCACGACCACGATATCACTCTGTGGCATGCTGTAATACAGGACTCCAGTTTAACGTTCACCACCTTATACATAAGATCATCGTCGTCGTCATCATCATCATGAGCCTAACTGCGTTCAGTGCGGGACAAAGTCCTCTCCCATGTTCCGCCAATCAACTCGGTCCTGTGCTTGCTGCTGCCACATTATACCAGCAACCTTCCTAATCTCGTCGGCCCACTTAACTTCCTCTCTCTCCTGAGCCCGCTTGCCTTCTCTGGGAATCCAGGCAGTCACGCTTAATGACCAGTGGTTATCCTGCATCCGAACTACCTGTCTGGTCAACGACCATTTCTCTGTCCTGATTTCAACTATGATATCCTTTATCCCGGTTGTTCTCTGCTCCACTCTGCTCTCTTCGCGTCCCTTAAGGTTGCACCAATCATTTTTCTTCCCATCGCTTGTTGCCCCACCTTCAATTGAAGCTGAACCCTGTCTGTAAGCCTCCAGGTTTCTGCTTCGTATGTAAGTACCGGCAAGATGCATCTGTTACATACCTTCCTCTTGATGGATAGTGGCGATCTACCAGTCAAGTTTTGAGAGTGCTTGCAATGTGCTACACCCCATTCTTATCCTTCTAATCACTACAAACCCGTGGTTCGGCTCCGGGTTTATTACCCGTCCTAAGTAGACGTAGCCTTTTACAACTTCAAGTTCACTGTTACATACACCGAAGCGCTGTTCTCTCCCGTGGTTTTTGTGCATTACTTTCGTTCTCTGCAGATTATTTTAGGACCCACCTTTCTGCTCTTTTTGTGTATTTAAGTAATCGTGAGTTGCAATTCGTCCCTTGAGTTACTCAGCAATGCAATGTCAACGGCGAAACGCAGGTTACTAAGGTACTCTCTATTAATTCTTATTTCTAAATCCCCCCAATTTAGGCCTCAGAAATCCTCCTGTAAGTACCTGGTAAAAAGTATTTGAAAGATTGTGTCTCCTTGTTTTACACTCTTTTTCATTGGTATTCTGTCGCTTTCTTTATAAAGCACAATGGTAGCAGTTCATCCTCTATAAATTTCTTCCATGGTGTTTATGTAAGAATTGTCTACGCTCTGATTCCTGAATGCCTGCATGATCGCTGATATTTCTACTAAATCAAATGCCTTCTCATAAAATGTGAAGGCTATGTATAGCAGTTGGCTGTATTTTGAGCATTTGTCCATTACCTGATCGATTGTATGAGTGTGATTGATTGTTGAGTAGCGTGTTCGAAATGCGGCTTGGTTCTTTGGCTGAATGAATTTTAACGTTGCCTTAATTCAGGGAGCAATTCCCTTTGTAAATAGTTTGCATACAATGAAGAGCAAGTTGATAAACTTGTAATTTTTCAAGTTCTTTTCATTTCCTTTCTTATGTATTTAGATGATGTTAGCATTTTTACAAGATTCTGGTACCCTCCCCGTCAGGAGACACTTCGCAAACAAGATGGATAGTTCTTCTAACACAATCTGTCCTCTGTGCTTCACGATATATGGTGTTACCTGATCCTCACCAGCAGCGTTGCCTCTTTGCATTCCCTCCAATGCTTTCCTGACTGGTGGGATGTCATCTGGGTTACTGCTAGTTTTTACGTTAAGGTCGTGGTTTTCGCAGTTACTGCACAGATCTCTGTAAAACTCGTCGGCTGTTTTGACCATCCTATTTGTACTGTTAGCTACTTTGCCTTTTTAGTCTGTTAGTGTACGCAGCTGGTTTCTCATATTCGAAATTTTCTCTTTACTGCTTTGACACTTTCCCCATTGCTTAGAGCGTGTTTAGTTTTCTCTGTGTTATACATTCTCACATAAGATACCTTGCGCCTATTAATCAACTTTGAAAGCTCTGCCAGCTGCATTTTCTCTGTTGTGTTTGAGGCTTTCATGCGTTGTCGTTTCCTAATAAGGTTCATCGTCGGTTGGGACAGCCACCACTACCCTGTCTAACTACGGTAACTACAACTTTCACTGCACACTCTTTCAGGATACTCGTCAGGTTACCATACACTGCGCATTCGCTAAGGCCGGTTTTCTCAAAATAAGAGCAAAATATTTTTTCTGAAGCGAAACTCTGAATTCCTGTACTTTTCCTCTCAGTGCAAGCTCATTGATTCGCTTCTTTCGTATCAGTTTTTATCATTCCTTCTTCAAGCCTTGGTGGATTCGAAGAATTACCATTCAATTATGACTGTATGATTTCTTGCCAAACCCTTCAATATCGTACACAATGCCTGAGTTCACACCAGTATAAAGTCCATTTTGTTTTTACTATCGCCATTAGGGCTCCTCCATGCCCACTTACAGTTTCTTTGTTTTTGATAGAAAGTATTCAAGATCCACAATGTATCGCTCTGCGCATCCATTATCTCCTAATGCCTGGAGTCAAGCCTGCTTCTTCCTTACTTTGATATTGAAGTCGCCGATCGGTGTAGTATATTGTGTTTTTACCTGACTTATTGCCGATTCCACGTCTTCATAGAGGTTTTCAACTAACGCGTCACCATGGCTGGATGTAGGCGCGCAAGTCTGTACCACCTTCATCTTGTATCTCTTATTGAGGTTAGGTATGATACCTACCACCCTTTTATTATTGCTTTTCTTATTGAATAGAGGAATACTATGTTACCAGCTATATTTCTGGGTATAAGAAACCCCTCGCCGAGTTTTCTTTTGTCAGCCAAGCCGCGGTAGCAAAGGACCGGCCCATTTCGTAGCACTGTATAGGCCTCAACTGTCCTCCTAACTTCACTGAGCCCTATGACGTCCCATTTACCACCTTCTAGATCCTAGAATAGTACAGCTATACTTGTCTCACTAGATAAGGTTTTAATGTTAAAATTTGCAAAGTTCAGGTTCCAATGATGGCCTGTGTGGCCCAAGAGATTCTTGGCACCCTCTGCTGCGTTGCAGATCTGACCGCTGCTCTGGTCAGTTGCTTTGCAGCCCCTGGGAACGTATGTATGCGGAAAGTCGTGGCCAGATACTTCGCCAGAGTGGCCGATCCTTCTCTGGCGAGGGAGTGCGTTACCGGTGGTGGTCACCAGTGGGGCCACACCCCTGGCTTCTCAATGAAATTTTATCATCACACAAATAATTTTTATTGCAATAGCAATTAAATGGACACGCTCAGCTGAATTTTGCCACCGCCATAGTCAACATTCACCGTGTATATATATAATGCCACAGAGATTGCTCCTACTAATTATTTTACAAAGAGGACAGTGCCTCGCAACCGACGAGACGCTATGTGGGCGACTCCTGTGCCTCGCGCCTGCTCACGCATCTTGGGCAGAGCAGCGCATGCCTATTGTGTACGAGCACGAGCCGGGAAGACTGACGGAGTTTTTGTTCAGAAAGGGAAGTGTAGGCGGAACGCTTTTAGCAGACTCTTTTATGTGACATAGCTACTTTTTAGGGCACAAATTCGCCCTCAATAAATCATTGTGTGTGTTCCCCCTCTTGTATTACGTGACATTCTGGTGGAGGTGCGGGGGTGACAATATAAATATAAATAAACAATATATATATATATATATATATATATATATATATATATATATATATATATATATATATATATATATATTGATTAAAACACGAGAACAAGAAAGAAATAATTCATAAAACTGTGGTACGTGGAAGATCACGTCGGACTTCTTAACTGTGAGTGCGAAGCTAAGCCGCTGAGCATTGAAGAAGTCTCTCCAACAAAGTTCAAACGGCAAGCTATTTACATCTACCACTTACCGCTGGTTATGGGCATCTAGTGGGGAACTATAGTGTTTATAGCATTACTAGCAAGTAGGCGCAATGATTGCGCGTTGCCACATAGTCACGACGCGATGGCGCGTGCTCTCTATCCACGCGTACTTTGCCGGGCAGAGAGTGGGCAGACTAGATGCCCTAGCATGCGCTTGCTTATCTGGTGGTGTACACACTCGTACGCCTTGGCTGGCATTGGGCTTTCGCCATAACTATATTGTTGTTGTTACCAGGCGCACAAAGGTCAATGCAATCGTCGCACAGTTTTGTTAGCGAAAACATTGTGGTTTTCAGGCACATTGAAGTAACAACTCTGTCGCTTATCTATGTTTATCTGTACCTGTGAGTACGTTTCGTGTGTCGTTTATGCGTGAAAAATGCTGGGCACGTTTCAATATGCTTGCCATTCTGTCCTTAATATTCCAATTTGTTGCTGTCCCGTTCATTGCTTCGTTTTTGTGGTGAAGCTGTGATTTTTTTAATCAGGTAGATAACTGCACGACATGGCGATTTGAGCCATGGACCCCTTAACCGCAACGCCAGTATTCTAACCACTACGCCATCCATGCATCTCTAGCTAAAATAGCATATACTCCAGCCAATATTAAAGAAAAAGGTTTTAAATGAGAAGCATTTTCTGGCGAACATTAGTGCCTTTGAGCATATCTATCTATCTATCTATCTATCTATCTATCTGTCTATCTATCTATCTATCTATCAACTCATGACCTTTAGCTCTTCTGGCCGTCTTGGTGATGGTATCGTTACCAAACTGGGTATGGCATAACATGACTGTGTAACGAGCCTAAATGTCTAGTCATGAAGTGAAAATATTCACATGTATGTCATGATTGTGATGATTTAGATTTCACGATCTTGCCGCTGTTAGTTGTTCCATTCCAACGACGTGTTGCATAAATGGTATGGTATGACAAGACTGCATGGTGTACACAAGTGACACTCCCCAACGTGAAAATCGTGAAAAGCAAATCATGTAACAACTAGGGTGCATGTTACAGTTGGAGTGCGCTCGTGGTCGTTTCGCTAGCTTCACGCATACCAAGTTTGGTGTCACGTGATATCAATCAATGGGAAAGTATATGACTATGGCAAACATGATAATGATGAGATGCGTGTCATGTCAAACATGACTACATGCTACGCCCACACCGTGCTCGCGGCCATTTCGCTAGCTCGACATATACCAAATTTGGTATTACGCGGCGTGAGCAGACGATGAAGGTAAATGGCACCTACAGAAATGACTACATGCTAAGTTCATAGCATGCTCGCGGTGGTTTAGCTAGTTCCACACATATCCACTTCGGTATCACGTGACGTGGATAGACGACGAAAGTAAATTACATGTTCAAACATGATAATCATGCTATAGAAGTGATGTGTGGCATAATTTACGTCCGCCTTGTAACGTTGTGCTGATCTTAAAGTGAAAAATCCACCTTCCTCCTTCGTGTTTCGCATATCACTGATTCCCGCTGTATGTGGGATCTGCCTATATTTTTTCTGTGTTTTGCCTCCAGATATCTAACTCTTGTCACTTATAACATAGCAACCCCACATCCCACCTGCTCAGATGCTACGGCAGTGAAAGCAAAAGTGATCAGTCAAGCTCCGATGTGACAATTATAGGAGAAATCCCCACAATGCCATGTCATGCTTTCGGATGAGATTTATACATCTACCGGAGTGAAAACAAAAATGAAATCTACTTTCGGATTAAGCGTATCTTCTATAAACCCGTTTAGGTATGTGAATGCTTGAGCATATAAACTTAACTGGGGCACACTTGCCTTGTCGACATTCTTCCTTTGCTTACATTCCTTACTATCCTCCTCATATGTGTATTAGGGGATATTTAGGACGTTAAAACTATGACAAGTAAATTCTAAAAGCGAATGCGCCGCAACCAGGACGTGTGTTTCTTTAGCAGCGAGAATAAAGTTAAAAGGTCACGTTCCCATAAGCATTCGTCCATGTCAAAAGAATATACAAGCTTTCAGCGCAGTGCCTAATGGCCGAACAAAATAGTGAAATGCACAATTTTTCAGGTTCGTCTGTAACCTTACTCTCATTAAAAATTTCTGCCAAGCCAGCTAGCCTCAGCTCATTAATCATCTTGAAACTTTATAATAAATTCTTGGGTACACATCCCCTCTATACCGAAGAACTGGATTATTCATGAAAGGCTAACATCAAAGACATGCTTGAGTGAGGATGTTGTAGAGAACACTGATGTACCTGTCAGTAAAAGCTAATTACGGTCAATATCGCGCTTTTTAATTACGAGATTGAGCACGAAAAGAAACTTCTTTCACCGCTTCACATCAGAGAGGGACATAAGCAGGCGAAATCGGCTTATTCTATCCTTTTCGGTGTTTTTGTTATATTATCACTTTATTGCTATTGAGTCGATCATGAAAATGCTTGGCTTCATTTGAGTACTGCCACCCCACGAAGTGAAACAAAAACCAAAATTTACTTCCAGATTGTACTCATTGAGTGTAACAGAAAAGTACATATTCATAACGCACAGCACAATAACCAGAGTAGAGCTCATGCAGCCGGAGGTAGATCAATAGAAAATGGAAATCAGATCACCCGCAAGGGCATGGATAAACACGTGTCTGATCATTGCAATCTATATGCCTAATCAGTGCTTTAATAGGGCACGCGAACGGGTACCTGGGCAAAATATACGAGGAAAGTACCTTATACTTGCAGAATGAATTCGTGGGCATACAAAGCCATTGTTAACGAAGTTTAGCAATTTATGCAGATACGGCAGCTCAGCCGGTATTGATAAAACGTGTCTTTCCAAGCTGTTCATCACGGCTCTAATCATGAAGATAAAAAGAATAGCGACGTCTCGGACATACAAAGAACTAAAGCAGTAATAAAGCAATATAAGAGAGTGATGTGGACGTCGCCGAAAGGATGCAGCCTCTATAATGTCTGATATATTATGTTTGGTAGAAAGTGCCCAACGTGCGAAGCGCGGTCACTTGCTTACAAACTTCGACGAACCTGATTGCCTTCAGACTGCAATTTATTGATTTTAGCACACACTTTGGTCATTTAACTGATGCATTGAGCAAGTGGCACCGAATTATTTTTGAGGACAAGAAAAAACAAAAACGAATGAGGCAATACAGTATGTATTCAATGGTTCTCATCGGTATCTGAAGTCTCAAAAATATTGCACTTAATTGAGCCAAGTAAGAGCGAAAAGTTTAACAAGTCTAAGCTTTAAGGTGTAGTGCACATTAACATATTGTTACGTACAATCCAAATGGTGTACGAATAACTGTTTATTGGGGCGAACTTGTGCCCAAAAAGTAGAGGCGTCTCTAACAGGCGATCAGCAAAAAGGGATCAATCTCCGAGAAAAACCCTCGAGCAGTGGCCCGCTTCTTTTTCATCAGAATCCCGTGCTGAAGAAGCGCGCGCCGTCACGGCCTTTTCTTGTTTGATCATCAAGCCGCTGATCTCTTGGGGGGCGCACGAACTAGCGCGCGTAGTTTGAATACTGCGTTTGCCTTGCGTCATTATCCCTCCTCCGAAAACGCATCGTCCCGATGCGCAAAAGCAGTGTTGCTGAGATGGTCTGAATGCGTGATTTCCAATGGAGAAATAGGTGTTCCTCATAATCGGGTGTGTTTAGTTCGATGTTCATTGCCTGTCATAGTATGGCTTCATTCTGACAACATGCACGATTTCTGTGCTCCTTCGGCATCTTGATGAGCTCACTTGTCCTTCCAGTGACACCTCGTAGTTCAAGGAGCTGACGCGACGAAGGCCTCGGTAAGGGCCGAAATAGCTGCGCATGAGCTTTTCGGAAAAGCCAGGCGTCCGCACAGGAGTCCAAATCTAAACTAGGTCACCTGGTGCGTAGTCGACTTTTCTCCGACGAAGGTTGTAACGGTTTGCATCCACGCGTTATTGTTGTTTTATGTGATGTCGCGCCAACTGCCGTGCTTCTTCGACTCGCTGAATGAATTCACTGATGTCAGGCTTGTGCTCTGTATTGTCGCCTACAGGCAGCTTTGCATCTAATGGTGTGGTAACTACTCGACCATATACTAGCTGGAATGGCGTCACTTTAGTAGTCTCCTGCACAGCAGTATTGTAAGCGAAAGTGGCGTACGACAGTATCTTGTCCCACTCACGGTGTTCCAAGTCAACGTAAATGGACAACACATCGGTTAGAGTTCCGTTGAGTCGCTCGGTTAGCCCATTCGTTTGGGGGTCGTAAGCCGTTGTTTTCCTATGACTTGTGTGGGTAAGTTTCATAATGGACTGCGTCAGATTGGCTGTGAATGCAGTTCCTCGATCCGTGATAACCACCTTTGGGGCGCCATGCCGTAGTACAATGTTAGCGAAAAATTTAGCTACTTCTACAGCCGTGCCCCTGGTGAGAGAGGCTGTCTCGGCATACCGGGTTAAGTAGTCTGTCGCCACTACTATCCATCGGTTGCCCATTGATGACGTAGGAAATGGACCAAGTAGATCCATTCCTACTTGTTCAAACGGAGACTCAGGTGGCTCGATTGGTTGGAGAAATCCTGCAGGTTTCAATGGAGGCGTTTTGCGTCTCTGGCAATCTCTACATGTCCTTACATAATGCTGTACAGCATCCAGTAACATTGGCCAGTAGAATTGTGTGCGGATGCGAGCCAATGTTCTACTCACTCCGAGGTGTCCTGCTGCTGGGTCATCGTGGCAGGCTTCCAGGATTTCGGGGCGCAAGGCCAAAGCAACGACGAGTAGGAATTTTTCCTTGCTGTGCTCGAAGTTTCTCTTGTGTAAAACGTTGTTTCTCATGAGGTACGAGGACAATCCCCGGACGAAAAGTCGAGGAACACGCACGGGTTGCCCTTCCAGATGCTTGATGAGTTTAAGCAACTCCGCGTCAGATCGCTGATATTCAGTCATGTCTGCAGTGCTGACAGCCCCAAAAAACGGAAAGTCGTCTCCATCTTCCCCAGGTGCAGATTCCATTGGTGCGCGTGACAGGCAATCAGCATCGCTGTGCTTGCGACCCGACTTGTATAGACTGTTATGTCGTATTCTTGCAACCTGAGGCTCAGTCTATCAAGTCGCCCAGAATGGTCCTTTAGGCCTGCGAGCCAGCACAACGAGTGATGGTCGCTCACTGCTCAAAATGGTCTACCATATAAGTACGGTCGGAATTTCTGTATGGCCCATATTACCGCCAGACATTCTTTTTCCGTCGCCGTAAATTTCTTTCAGCTCTTGAAAAAGTGCGACTAGCATATGCGACCACTTTTTCCTGTCCGTTTTGCAGCTGCACAAGGACGGCGCCTAGTCCCAAATTGCATGCGTCCGTGTGAATCTCTGTTTCGGCTTCTTCGTGGAAATGTGCCAGGATGGGGTGGTGTAGGAGTCGCTGTCATAGCTCATTGAACGCCTCTTCTTGCTCGCTTGCACAGGTGAAAGGCATGTCTTCTTTCGTCAGTCGGGTTAGTGGCTCCGCAATCTTCGAAAAATCTTTAACGAATCTTCTGTAATAGGCACAAAGTCCAAAAATCGTCTCACAGCCCTTTTATCTGTCGGTCTAGGAAACTTTTCTACAGCTGCTGTCTTTTCGGGGTCAGGTCGAATGCCTTCAGAGCTAACCACATGACCGAGGAAAAGCAGTTCATGAAAACCAAAATGGCACTTTTGGGGTTTTATCATCAGCCCTGCTGAACTAATCGCTTCGAGCACAGTCCGTAGTCGTTCCACATGCTGATCGAAGGTGGCCGAAAAGATCACGACGACATCTAGAAAAACAAGGCAGGACTGCCAATTTAACCCGGACAGCACAGTATCCATCATCCGCTGAAATGTGGTGGGTGCGGAAAACAGACCAAATGGGAGTACCTTGGACTCGTATAACCCATCTGGGGTCACGAAAGCAGTTTTCTCGCGATCTCGTTCGTCCACCTCTATCTGCCAGTATCCGCTCTTGAGGTCTAGAGAGGAGAATTATTTCGCGTCTCGTAGTCTGTCAAGGATGTCATCAATCCTTGGAAGGGGATAGACATCCCGCTTTGTGACGACGTTCAATTTTCGGTAGTCAACGCAGAAGCGCAATGTCTGGTCCTTTTTCTTTACCAGTACTACAGGTGAGGCCCATGGGCTGGCCGACGGTTGAATTACGTCGTCCCTGAGCATTTCTTCAACTTGGCCTCTGATGACTTACCTCTCTTTTGGTGACACTCGGTACAAGTGCTGGCAAATAGGTCTTAAAGATTGATCGATTATGATGCGGTGTTTGATGATAGATGTTCTTTGCACTTTTGATGACGTGGAAAAACATGAGGCGTACTCCCGTATAAGGCTCTCGATTTTTTGTTTCTGGTTCGGTGATAGGGCTGCTTCTATGTAGATAGATGCGAGTATGGAATCTATACCGTCAGGGTGCAGTGGTGCAGTCTCGGAAGAATTCAAATCCGTAATCGGAACGTAATCGTGCAAGTGACCAACAACAGTTTCCTTCGCAAGGTGCTGCACCTCATTTCGGAAATTTGTCAGGAAGACACTCGTACACCCATCACGCAGTCGTACAATACCTCTTGCTGCACAGATTCCTTTCTCAAGTAATAGCCCAGTATTGCTTTCTGCCATTCCTTCATAGTCATTGTACACAATGCTTTTTACGGTGACAACGATGATGGATCTTGCAGGTACTGTTACATCATCACCTGCAATCTGGAGCGCATCGAATCGTTTTTCACTCTCGAATGTCGCGATGGCGTGTTTCGTCGAGAACGAGACGCACGTTTCCTGCAAGTTTATCACTGCGCCATTGGCCTGCAAAAAGTCCATTTCGATAATTACATCTCTTGAACACTCCGACAGGACAATGAAGCTGGCGACGTAGGTGAAGCCGCGTATCCCAACTCTAGAGGTACACATGCCTGCCGCATCGATTAGGTGTCCCCCGGCGGTTCGCACTTGTGGTCCTATCCAAGGGGTCAGCACTTTTTTCAGCGTTCTGGCAAGTCCCCTGCTCATGACGGAATAGTCTGCGCCTGTGTCTACTAAAGCATTCGTTTCGTAGCCGTCTATAATTACCGACAAATCAGAAGCGACGTTACCATTTCCGCACGTAGTCTCGTGTCCATCATCACATTTTGAAATCGGCACTAACGGTTGTTTCCTTTCGTCGGCAGCGGCCTTATCTCCCAAGGTCACCGATTCTAGTTTTCCCGAAGTGGGCTTTGAGGAAGTCACCTCGGAGAGTTTGAAGATGGGCGCGGACTTGGTGACCGATACCTCAGTGGCGCTGTCGACCGAGACTGATGCTGCTGCAAGGAGTGAGCACCTTGACGCGTCGACAAGTACTCCTCGATTTCAAAAGGTCGCTCCCCATTCCGTGGACAGGCAGCGTTTACGGGAAAACCCCGAAGTCCAGCTCGGCGATATGCACACATCCGGTAAAGGTGGCCAGCTTCGCCGCAGTGATAACAAAGCGGAATTCGATCAGGAGTGCGCCATATATCAACTTTTCGTATCCTAGTCTCGGCTGGGGACGGCGTAAATCGAGGTTTCGGCAGATGAGTGCTTGCTGCGGCGAAATAAGGTCCAGGGGCGGCGAAAGGAGGTCCAGGGACGACGAAATGAGGTTCAGGGGTGTTTCTCAGTACCACGGCGTACGAGACTGCGGGCTGCATCGGAACCGACGCTTGAACAGGCTGGGCTTGTGACTGCTGCTCACGGACTGCCTGTCTCACCTCCCCCGAACAACTTCTGCTAATGACGAGACCGTTGACGGGTTGCCGTTTAGCTTCTGGAGCTCTTCCCAAACCACCGATCGAATGAGCTCTCGTAATACGTCGATGCCATTCCCGAAGACTACTGACACCGCGTCTACGGATGCGACGTTAACATCTCGATTGTAGTGCCTCGCTCGCTGTTGCGGAGTCTTTTCAACCGCTGTCGCCTCGGTGCGATATTCAGTGACGTTCCGCGGGGGACATCGGAGCAAACCAGCAAAAATCTCCTGCTTCACCCCACGCATCAGGTGCCGAAGTTTTTTGTCCTTGCTCATATTTTGATCAGACCGGCGGAATAACCGGCACATGTCTTCCACATACATTGCGACGCTTTCATTGTTGCGCTGGTTTCTTGCTTGCAAGGCAGCTTCAGCTCTTTCCTTGCGGTCTGTACTCGGGTATGTGGCCAGTAGCTCCCGTCGGAAATCATCCCACGATCGAATGGAACCTTCATGGTTTTCAAACCACGTTCGTGCGCTGTCCTGCAATGCGAAATAAACTCGGCGAAGCTTCCGTTCTTTGGTCCATCCGTTGCAGTTGGTGACGCGCTCAAAACCCTCCAGCCAATCCTCGGCGTTTTCATGAGGATCGCCATGAAAAGGGTCCGGCGTCCGTGGCTCATCGACAACGATGTGCGTGGCAGCGACTGGAGACGAAATGGCGTGTGGGGCAGCGGTTGGAGATGACGTTTCGGCACTCTCACCGGAGACAGCTGGAGACACTCTGGGCTATGGTGGCAGGGGAAATTCCGGCGGCTCACCACGTTGACGACGATGGAGCGCTGATGAACTGGCGTGAGCTCAGTTGGTTCGACTGCTCGTGGTTCCGGGCTGCTTCCTCGATGTCCAACTGGGTTTTGGATCATTACCCAGCACCTCCACGAGAATTGTTACGTACAATCCCAATGGTGTAGGAATAACTGTTTATTGGGGCGAACTTGTGCCAGAAAAGTAGAGGCGTCTCTAACAGGCGATATGCAAAAAGGAATAAATCTCCGAGAAAAACCCTCGAGCGTTGGCCCACTTCTTTTTCATCAAAATCAAAATCCCGTGCTGAGGAAGCGCGCGCCGTCACGGCCTTTTTTTGTTTGATCATCAAGCCGCTGATCTCTTGGGGGGCGCACGAACTAGCGCGCGTAGTTTGAATACTGCGTTTGCCTTGCGTCAATATGTTGAAGCCACGCTTATAAGTTGGTAATTCGCTAATATTCACACCTCCTCAGGAAACCCTTTGTAGTCTGTTATAATCCACAATGAAACGCAAGCTCTTCTTCAGCCCTTGGATTGTCCAGAGGCCGCTTGTATGTGTTTACAATGCACAGTTGAACATTTAGATCCTTATGCACACGGCATTAAAAGAGATGTTAGGTAATGTGGTTTTTAATTCAGAGCATTAACTTCATGTTCTGGACTCCTGAAAGCACTAGTGTCCTCACCAGAGAGGTTATTATCGCCATTTCGAACCATGCCACTGTGATTCGTTTGTTTGCGTTCAGTCATTACAGTGACATCAAGCGCTACTTTGAGCTCGAAATAGCTCATTTTCTTAAGACACGTATATGCATGTGGCACTGGCTTTGGCATACAAGCTTTGAGGTTAAAAAATTTAATATATTGTGAAACTGATGCTCCACCAGACGTAATATTTGAGGTAGCAACGGCAAACATATATATCTTTAATCTAAGAAGTGCTAGAGAAAGAGAGGGAAAATATACGTTTCTCCACAAAGTGAATCATGAACAGTGCTAGAAGAACTGAAGATTGTTATTATCGTAAAGCAACCGTGACATTGTCTACTCAAGCAAATAAACAAATGGCGGCGCTCGCGTATCCTATATGTACCGTTTTTGTTTTTTTTTTCTGAGCCACTGTTTACCATGCCCTCAATTCCAGAGTAGCAGCTTTCCGTTGGTGTTGCTGTTTTGTCTCTTCTTCTCGAACTCACATCTCCGGGGAAGCTCGCTGTTTGCATCGAGGTTGAGCTGCCATAAGACGCGTTCTGGTCTTCGTTGAAGCAGCTTTTTGTCGGAGTTCACACCTTGCATTTCATGAGCGAGAGCGTTTTACAATCATTTTTATACATGCCAGAGAACGAATGTGCCTTTTCGAAAGTATTTATTCATAATTATCATTGTCATGAGTATGTGGTCTGTAACGCGCGTAATCTTCATCGTCATCAACGTTTTCGTATTCATTGGACAATAGACAAGTGTAAATCTTAAGGTGCTAAACCACTAAAAGTTCTCAGCGCTTAATCCAACTTTCCCCAAAATCTGAACGACATGTGCACTATAAGTAGTTCGTGCAGCATATCCACTTTATGGGAGAAAATTTCGTCTTGACTGCACCAGCCACCACCATCAGTTCACAGTGCTCTTATGTGCGGCTCGTCGGGGAGCGCCTAGCAACATCTCGTGGAGCTCCGCCCACGTACGCGCATGGTGACATGTGATAATCAACATTTTGCCTCCTGCTTTCTTCAACAGCGTCTCCATCACCAGAGGCGACGGCACTGCCCCTTTACAGGCTGTTACAACGATGCCCGAGCTGGTAGTAGGACCCAGTGAATTGGTGCCCTAAGCAAGGTTGTCATGACAACAATGACCAGGAGGGATACTGGTAGATTTGGGATATACAAGAGACCTGCAAAGCCAGGCCTTCTACCTGCAGAGCCTAAACTATATTCGGGCTCGCACACCAGCCTGCTTGCTCTCTTCGACCTCTTTCAGGAAGGTGGAGCCAGGAGGTCCCCAGTAAGGAGAAGCCGCAAATGCACGGGGTTCCACTGGAGGAACGTTCGCCAGCCTTCAAAGATGTGTTTGGTGCAGTCTGATAAAATAAACACCCTGACGACATACGTTAGATAATTTTGATCATCCGCATAAACACAATTAAATAACACTGGAAAGATGGCCGATACCTCAACGTGATACGTCATGTCGCCCTCTCTTTTTAATCATCGTCTTCATATGCTCCGTTGCTCTCAGCTCTATGCTTTCGGCCAACTCGTCTTCCACACATCACTTGCAGTACCCGTATTAGGACATGAGTTCGTCATTTAGTGCGAAAACTTTAACGGACTAGTCGAGTGAATTTCACTTTGTATAATCGCGTGACCTTAAACCGAAGAACGAATACCCGTCGACAACTTGCACAAAATTGTGGAGTTGCAGTTGCACAAGCATCCGCAGCAAATGCATTCGGCGTGTCGTCTGTATACCAGTTCACTGTTTACAAACACAGCCCCTTCATAACATCGTGTTCTGCCCACCGATGTCCTGATATAGCATGGGGGGGAGCAACAATACCTTTGCAAAATAGCCCACTAGTTTTCTACACCTTACTTTCTTTATTTGGCAAATTATATTTTAAAAATGCTGTTTTGAGTTACACAAAAAGTGAAAGAGATTTCGTTGAACTTTAAGCACGTTCCTTTTATCTGAAAAACTAAAAAGATACTTTTCTTCCATTTAAAAAGAACTTGAAATCGTGCCGTCAGTTTTGACGTGAGGAGCCGGTAAATTAGGTAACCGAAAGTTTTTTTTGGGTACAACGCTTGTGACCTTGAAACCATCTGTAGGTCTTCGAATGTTGTTCCTCGGTGTCTTAGGTGAAAATGCAAGGGGTGCGCGCATCCAGTGGCTGTTGATCACGCGAGTGCGAGCAATTATTATCAGTTTAGGGGCCTGTTATTTCCTTTCCGGAGCACACGTACTGGGCGAAAATGAAAATTGCGAAACGCGAAGATTTATTGTTGCATAACTTTACGAAATTCAATGTTCAATGACAAATCGAAAACATCAATTTACAACAAAATTTTGTCTACTATCAATCAGTAATTTTTCGAAATCATTTTGCCGCGTATGCAGGATGAGAAACATTTTTGTGCTTACGTTATTCAACACTAAAGTATACGTATTTTGCGCGAGCATCTGGTCACGCACGATCATCACTACGTGAATTCTCTCTCTCTATGGGAGGCAATCATCAATGTATATATTTCAATTGTTTTGGCAGCACTTACAATTTTCGTAGCAGGCATTGAAACACTAATGCGAAAAGTGTGCAGCTGGTACTTCTGCTTCATTAGTACGAATATAGTGATTGTTCCGTCAATGAAATATGTTCACTTGAGGATGCTTTCACCAGTGGGGTCACATATATCACGTTGATGAAGACAATCGGAGATGTCGGTGGAGCGAAACTACTCTATGTCTCCGCTTCCTCCGCTTCAAACAACCAGGGCTGTGCGTATCTTGCGCAAGATATTTCTGGTAATTTTCGCATCAAATCTATAAAGCGTAAAAGGTGCTGTTGGAGCACCAGTATTGTGACAGAGCAAAGTTACAATGAAACACACACACAAACTTGTATAGCAGATTAGCCTTTACACACACAAAGTCTCAATAGAAAAATAAATACGCGAAAAAATTTCACCCTTCTTGTTCTTGTACTGCATAAAAAACGCGTATTTTTGATCTCTTCTTCCTTACTACCAAAATAATGTAGGTGTGAACAACTCAATAACACATACAGGTGATGTTTGGCTCTTTCCTCATCTAGTTACTCGGCCCCCATGTCGCAGCGCCCCCACCATATCTACGGCCAGCGCATATTCTAATAAGGTGGGCTGTGGGCGTAGCGTTCATAAAGGTGTCGCACACGTGAGAAATAGCCGTTAGAAGTATTTATTTTTTTTCGTTTGTTTTTGTACATGTTGCAACTAATAGTGGCGTTCGTCGCACGTGTCGTTTTTCGGTCATGAGCTTGTTAGGGTGACCGGTTACCAAAAAAAAAACCAATACTTTGAGGTGGAAAAAAGGCGCGTTCGTCTGGTAACATGATGTTTTTCAAGCCCCCATGTCGCAGCGCCTTCATTAAACTGCGGAAAGTGTACTAAAGCCGAACATTATCTGAACGCGCTCTCTGTCGCCATGAGCGAAGAGTACCCCCACCTAAATTATTTTTCTTACACCGTGCATTATTATAACTCAAACCCGTATATGAAGGTAAGTGCCTCATGCGATATTTACCTAGTGTCCTGCCGACTAGTTACTGCATGTATTAGAAGAAAGAAAGAGAATAATTTCACTTTCTCTACCAAAGTGTCTATGTAAATTAGTTGCATAGGCGATGCGAATGAATGCCCTCCCAGCTGATTTTTCTCCAATTCTAACTATTCCCGGCACTCTATGATTTCCCATTTGATTGCCACTCCATCACTTCAGGAGCGATGGGCTTATGAATGCGAGTGCCCCCGTTCAACGGAACGTCAGTAATCGCCAATGCGGCAACTTTCTGTTTCGCCTTTTTCGACCACATTCCTTTTATTCATAGATATTTCTTTTGTTTTTCCTTTCTTTCTGTGCTAACTAATTATCCTGTCTGCTCTCTGAAGCACGGGGGTCACTCACATCTGGCATACATGAATACAAAGTGGAGACAAGTTCGTCAGCTAGCCCCTCGCAACTCCCCGTGATAACTATCGTGCGCGTGTGTGCGACAGTATAACGGGGATTTATAAAGGCCTCCACACTCAACTTGGTAGTAGAAGATAACGTGTTCACTGCGTCGCTGTTCTCACCTTTGCACCCAATGTTCCGCACCTGTTTACATTGCTGTAGTTTCACCGAAACTTTTTGAGTCTTTCGTCAATCGACTTAATTCATCATCAGTGTGCTGCAGGGCCAGCGAAATGAACGTAATCGGGACCGTCGCGAGGATGAGGTAGGAAAGAGAGAAAGAAACGTTGCGGAGATACAATGAAGCCTGCCGGTCCACTTTAAAGTATAAGGAGCTAACTGTATGGGCCCAACATAGGAGAGGCCGTTGTGCAGCAGCGGGTGTAATTGGGTTGATAATTATTAGGATGAATTTGACGGAACCGTAGGATGGAAGTCAGTGCACAGTAAGGCTGACTGATAATGGGAGGGGGGAAGGGTTTCCGGCGAGACAGACCAGATTCATTAGGACAAACGCAGACTATGAGGCGCCACAGTCTGCATTGCCATGATTCTCTTTCCCATCGCCCATTTTGCAGCAAACCCGGAAGCGATCATGTCCCTCTCTTTATCATTTCTGCAATATACTAGGAATTCCTGAATGGGAGCCTGAAATAAATAGAAAAAATCTGGACTTGATATGACTAGTGTGGCGTGCTATGGTTGCCGGGCAGGAAGCCAGGAAAACAGGAAACTCCAGTAGACATCAGTGCTCGCTGGCAATATTTGTGGCAACCGAAGCGACTGACACACGTGGCGTGGTTATTTCCTGATAAAGAGAGGAAGTCGTGCAGAGACCACTCAATGCAGAGATAATTGGCCCGAAGACCTGCGCTGAAGACGAGGATGTCGGAGGTCTTTTGGATTGTACTTTTTATTCACTTATCGTGTTGTGGGAACACCTTTTGATGTGGCTTCCCTTTTAGCTATATCTAGTCATTCAACCTGGCAACTGAAAAGAACGACATTGACCGTGTCTGTTTATTTCAATAAACGAGAAACTTTCGCATACTCGGCATCAATATGTAGAGATGCCGTAACTAATGTTTGATCTCTGAGTGGCCGTAAGAGTTCGGGCACTCAGCTGTTCTTCTTCCCCAGGGCCAGCAAAAATGAGTCGGCTCTCGCAAGGCGTTAGTGGCATTCGTCACTCGAGCTGTTTTCCTCTCGCAGCTTGAAATACAGCACGTTCCGGAAACTCAGTTAGTGCGCCTAGAAGGCTTGCATGATGGCATACGCATGTTGACGCGTCTAGCACCCGATGATTGCACGTGCTTCCAAGTGACATCCTTACGAATGAACTTTCTAAAGGCAACCGGCCATTCACCTATCGGCTTCGAGGGAGACAAAGGCACGCATTATTTGCAAAAAGCGACCCTTACCGATGTGAAAAGAGCGCGTACTAACCAGGATGAACAGACAAAAGAAAGTATACACACACAGGCATTTTCGCTTTGGTATGCCAACCTCTTGGTTCAAAATGTGTTATTTCAAGCGATACTCCTTCGTTTGAAATTCCCATAGTTACGCTAATCACGAGTTAGAATGCAGCACAGCCAAGTACATTGGAAATGTTAACATTGTTGTATGCCATCACTCCTTTGATAATGTACAGGCAAAGAGTCGCCATTGACAAAATATATTTTTTATTTATTTAGAGTATCCCAGAAACACGATGGCTTCATAAAATTGCCTTTCGTTTTATCGTAGAATTTATGTTTCGTAACTGACATCAGTGTCATTTCACGAACACTTTCGGAACATATGAAGAAGTATTTTTGTACTTCCTGATGTTAAGACACCGTTGTGTCATCATGCAGGCTTACATGGGCTGTTTCTTAACAGTCGTTTAAGGTAATGCAAAGACAATGTTAGTGTGTCCCTACGTTGCGCAGCATCGTTTGATATATAAAGAAGCTTCGCCATTTTATTTCCTTGCTTGTTATTTTGCTTTTTTCTCGGGCTGTGACAAAACGTTTGTTTTTCAGGTCGCACAACTCATCCGCGTGGGGCCTTTGTAATAATTGAATGTGGCAACCGCTCTCAGAGATCTTGCTGTGCGCCTTCATTAGCAATAAATAGTGGTTTAGAATCTCTTGTTATTCGTGTTCAAAAAAGGCTATTGCACCATCTTGTCTGATGTGCATAAAAGGAGTGGCTGTCCAAGCAAGCACAATATAATGCAAGCAGCGTGTTTTACTAACAGTCATAATTAATAAAATATTTGCTCTCCCCTGAATCATACTTGCTTTTTTAATTAAGGAGTACTAGTCGCACGTGGAAGCTCAGCCCTGTTGACCGCTAAATAAATAAAACTACAGCGAGGAGTGCTTCCTGTTTACATTTTTGTTTTTTTTTCCTTGACCTTTGTCTGCAAGCACCACTCTCGTCCCTGTGTGTATGTAGGCAAATCGAATCTTCAGTTTCTTTCTTTGATATAACAACAAACAAAAATGGCGAAGCTCACTCGAACCACACCCGCCTTGCAGTATCGAAACTAGGCCATTCTGAAAAACAATGTGGCGGCTACTTTTTAGCCCTTAACTACGTTGTGCAGGTTGCTGCCAGGTTTTTTGTGGGTCGTTAGTAGGGGATGCGGAACTGTTTTCTACGATGACACACAACGCATAGACGTTCAAGTTAAACCACCGATGGCCACAGAGATGACATGGACACGTCCGACGCCCAGCCATCGCTTCAGGCTGTTCTTGCAGCCGCACGAATGTCTGTGGCACAGATGCATACGATAACTGTTGCGTTCTTCATTTCTAGTCAACCAGTGGCTAGTAGTAGGGTTTAGCTGATTTCTGTGGCACGTATATGTTTATGATGATCCATCTTTTATGATTACTTGTTACGAGCTTAACAAGGAATGGTTTGCTAAATAGTTTTGTTGCTAAAAGCTGCAAATATGTGGTAGAATAGCAAGGTATTTTCAAGGACTGGCGTTAGCATCCACATTTTTACTCTGGCGCAGTTGGCTATCGATCACGGTGTGGAAAATGTAGCCTTTTTTAAACCAGACAAACCTGTAGACATATCGGAACAAAATCACTGCATGATTCCGTAAATCATGACTACGCTGTTACGCTCGCTGATAATGAAGCCATACAAACACAGAAAACATAGTTTTTCGGGTGTTGGTTAGCGAGGTTTGATATAGGGATTCGCAACCGTAAGGGAGGAGTTTTTTCGGTAAATAACTATTCGTCACTTTTCACTCCTTTTTTTTTTGTTTAGGCAGCGTGAAAACACGTAACTTACTCGACAAAAAAATCACAATGGCAATTTTGTGCAGTGATGATAGCTGAAACGTACAAAAGAAATTCGTCACATACACTTTAATAGTTGGATGTGCTACTTCTTGTACGGTATGGTATAATATAACTTTATAAAAGTCCTGAGGATTAGTCCAGGACTGATGCTGGCTGCTCCCACGTCGGGACAGAGAGGCCAAGCCTCTCTTGAATTGTGTTTAATTTCCACTTCAGGGTTTGATATTATCACCGCAGCATTACCGCTGTGCAGCGCTAGGTGCTGTATTCAGATTTTTCGGTTCGCAGATGAACAAGCCCTAATCACCTCGTTCATGCAGAGTGCGCACTAGGGCATTAATGCAGACCAGAGCTTGCTGCCGTTGCTGGCGTGCAAAGGTAAATAGTACTTTTAGCAGGAGAAGTGGCTAAAAAACGCTCGAAGATGCGCAACCATGAGTTGTTTCAACCATATACTTTTTTTTATTTTTTATTCATTCATTTTTACAACGAAGGCCAGTCTGCTGGTATCCACACACACATAAACAAAGTTCTTACGCCAGAAATGTACGCAATATGATGTGTCAGCCACTCATGGCACGAGACCCCCTTTTAAGCGAAGATTTTTCGCTTATCTAAAAGAGTATTCGTGAGATATTTATCCCATCTGTCTTTACCAATACACAAAAGAAAAAAAACATTCCTTGCTTGTCAGGATACTCTTGATATTCTCGCAAGTGCTACAGACCAATTAATATTCTTCCTTCCTATAAGAATGATTATGACTTCAATCGTGATGAGCGCTCTTTCACCTTTTTTTATTTGCACGCAGGAGTGACATTGGTTTTTATGATATCACCAACACCAAAGGGCCAAAGCCCAGTTGCGGGATAGCCGAAAGTTATATGGTAGGTACAGAACGATAACTGCACCTTTCGTTATTATTTACTATGGCAGTATTAGGCGCTGCGTCTAACTTCAAACGCTCGGTGTCCAGAACAGCACGCCTACGCTGCCTGAGAATGTTGAGATGCCTGTCAGGGTTCTCCAAAATAGTAGCTGATCATCTTAAGCACCTTTTCAGAACAACGTATTCAAGACAGGAGCACGAAGCTTTGTGTTAGAAAACCCTGCATCTATTCGCATTACTTGTAGTTATTATTCAGTTACAGATACTATACACACAGTTACTGCATATATACAACGCAACAATGTTTTTGCCACGTTAACTTCAGAAAAATTCAACTGGTATATGTTTTCATCTAGAAAGGTAATAGTAGACTATGTATGTTCACAGAAAAAGCACTCACACAAGGCTCATCGTCTAATGTACCACAAGACAGTGTCTGCAAGCTAAGCGAATGCCTTATTGAATCGATCGTGCTAGCCAGCAACAACAATCCCTCACTTTGCAGAGAGGCTTCTCGTATTTCCCGTGGCCATGAATACATAAGCTGGAAAGAAGAGAGACAGAATGAAATGAAAGTGATTTACAAAAAGAGAGAAGAGAGGAAAAACATCACAGCATATCCACGAGGTTAATTATGTCCAGTGGGGCGAAGCATGGACGGACGGATCGACGCACGAATGGACGGACAGACAGACTGACGGCCGAATGAACAGACTGATGGACGGATGCACGGACGGATGCACTCATAGACTCACTGACGGACATACGAGCGCTCCGCCCCGCTCATCATCATTCACTCCGTGAACATGCTCTGACAGCATCTTTATTGACATGGAATCTAATTTTATGATCTTGAGAACTGGCTACTACGATGACACGGGACGACATGGGACGTACGACCCTCGGCGTAAAAAGCTTCCCCCCTTAAAAATGCACAGCTTTGCCGCAAAGGCGAAGCAATGCACGTGATAGCAACAAATTGGAAGGTCACGCACAAAATGGCAAGCATATCGAAATGTGCCCCATGTTTCTCACGCACAAATGACGTACGAAACGTACTGACAGGTCCGTCTCCGTACTGACAGGTACGAAGACGCAAATAAGCGTCTCCGTTGTTACTTCGCTGTGTCTAAAAAGCGCGACCTTTTTCAAACTTAGACTGCGCAATGATTGCAGTGAGCTTTGGGTGCCCTGTAAGTACAACTAAATTGTTCCAGGGAAAGCCCGACGCCAGCCAAGACGTGCGATCTTCCCCGCGCAGGATAACGGCGCGTGAAGAAGCATCCACCCTCCCCTTCTGCGCGGGGCAATGTACGCGTTGAAGATGAGAGTGCACGCCACCGTGTCGGGACGATGTGGCGATGGGCGCTCATTGCGCCATCTTGCTGGTAATGCTGGAAACACGATAGTTCCCCTGAACGAGATACTCGTCAACAGAGCAAAGTGGTAGCTATAAATAGCTGGCCGTTTGGACGTCGAGAAAGGTGCTCTTTCGTGGCTCAGCGGCTAACACCTCGCATTCTCGATGGCGAGGTCGCACGTTTGCTTCCGAGCGCCGGGCTATTTTCCTCGATTATTTTCCTTTCTTGCGTTTAATATATAAAAGTAAGTATATACATGCGTTGAGTGATGGTGACCCTGACGTCGACGCCTATGCCTGCGGCAAAATCCAGCGGAAATTGTCCTCACAGTGGCTATTGAAAAAAAAGAAAGACACGAGGGTGCAGCCTGGTATCGAAATGTCGGTAGCTTTGTGCGCACCTACAGCCTGTGTACAGTGTGCAGCTTGAGCTAAAGACTGCACACAGGCTGTAGGTGCAAAAGCTGCAGCTTTTGTAAAAACATGGGCCACTTAACAGGCGGGCTTGGCACCGCTCCTGTGCAATTGTTAACACAATGTTCGCAGAGAGGCGCAGTGTAAAATAAGTATTAATCACGAACGGTGGACTAAATACAGCGGATGAACAAGACGGAAAGTGCAACAGTGGTTTTGTGCAGCACCACAAGAAAAAAGATTCGAAGGGCGTTTTGGACGAACACGAAATGACGCTTTCAAGCACAGCCCTGCTTGCGTAATCTTGTGCACAGCCGCAAGGCGCCATTTGCTTCCGAATGGTCTGGCCAGTTTTGCCTCTTCTGGCTCTTTTATTCCTGTGGAGCCCAATTACTTAGTGCGTTGTCACGTTTCTTGTTGGTTTTTCTGAAGATTCCACGGAAAATATTTATAGTTATTGAGCTCTGTTATAAATGAGGCCCAATTTATTAGGAAGTGCAATGAGCCGAGCGTGATGAGAGGCTGGCGTCAGGGTATGAAGAGCTGTAATTTCACGTTCCTGTACACTCTCGTGCAGCGCAAGAAAAAAAAGAGGGAGTACGTGAATGAAGAGATACTCACCCATGTCCTAATGACCGGCTTCTCTCAGATTTAATTGAATTTCAGAGTAACATATGGAACTTCTTTTTTCTTCAACGCCTGAGCCACGTTTTTTTTATTGCCTTTTGGGCGGGAACACAACGACCGACTACTGGGTTAATTTGTTTTCATTCGCACAGTTGTGCTTGATATATACTCGCAGGCGAGCGCCGCGCTGCGTTGCTTTGACGCATGCGTGTTTCAGTGAGTCCGGCGTCCCTCCGTCTCGAAAAGAGGGAGACGCAGTGTTGTCTGGGTAACGCATCGGTGCGATATGCAGCATGTCGCATTTCGCGCCGGTTGTCATTGAGCCGCGCCGACGAACGCTGGTTGCGCCGGTCGCGCCTGTCGTCAGACTATAGAGTGCTCAAGTTTTGCTAACGTAGCGTCACTGTGCCCAGCGTGCACGCGCGTCAACGCTACATTGTAGTATATTGGGCCCTTCATGATGCGCTCGTGGCCATTTTGCTAGCTCCACATATACCAAATTCGGTGTTACGTGACGTCAATAGATGACAAAAGTACATGACTGGTGCAAACATGATAACCCTGATATGCGTGTCATGTAAGAACATGACAACACACCACGCTCATAGCGTGCTCGCGATAGTTTCGCTAGCTCCACCTATACTAAATTCGGTATCACGTGAGTTGAATAGATGACGAAGGTAAACGACACATCCAAACCTGATAATCATGACACGGGAGTCATTTACGGCATCATTTAGCTTTACCTCGTAACGTTGTGATGATTTTAAAGTAACATGTCAACCTTCCTTATTCGTGCTTCGCATAGCATCGATTACCACGGTACGTGGGGTTTGTCAATTTCTCTTCTTGTTGTTTCATTCTCGTGGTTCCGCTGCGTGGTTACCTGTCTTGAGTACACACAATACTTTACATCGTCCAGTGTCAAGCCAGCTACGAAAAAGTCCTGTTCTCTGCCGAGGCTGTTGCACTTTAGTTTTCCTCATGATAATTTTCAGACCTGCCCTTTATATCCATGTAGAGTTCAGTAATCATAAGCTGTAACTTATCTTTAGAACTCCTCGACACTCAAAGTCATGAGCGAATCGAATATTACTAAGATACTCTCCCTTAACTTTTATCCCTAACACTTCCCAATCGAGGGCCTTGAAAGCCCCTGTAGACACGCGGGGAATATTGTTGGAGAGTTAATGTCTCTTTGCCTTACAGCTTTGTTTATTAGGTTTCGGTCACTTTCTTTTTGGAGGACTATGGTGACTGCGAATATGCTGTAGATTTCTTCCAGTATGTTCATTCAGGCTTCATCGATGCCCTAATTCTGCAGTTCCTCCATGACTACCAACATCTCAACCATATAAATACCTTCTAATAAAATATCGACACTACAAGGCGTAGTTGTTTTTCGCGCATTCCGCCATCACCCGATTGATGTCAGAGAGTTAAAATATAACGGGCCTACCGGGATACCGTAATCGAAGAGCGCATGCGCAGATACGTACGTAACCCGTACCGCTTCCGGTACGCACGGTATCTTTCACATTTCACGTTACCGTGGTAGCGCAAGCGTATGTATTGTGCGTAAACATGGCGGCGCTCTCGGACGCCCGCTTCGAAGTGATTTTGGCGTAGTCGTTAAAAGATTCACCTTGTTCGCAGCAAACGACTGTTTAAAGTGGCTTCGCTTGCGTTCAGTTAGCTTCGATCACTGATTATTACGGATAAGTTGGCGTAGTTTTTGAGATAGCTTACCATTTCGAACACGTTTAGGCCTAACTACAAGACTGATGTAAACAAATCGGCAACATAGATGTTTTCGCGTTTGGTGCGTCATTCATATTTATTTACTTTTATTAGTAGTAAAATAAACTTCTAACAATGCTTCGCGTATTGGCATAGGCAAATATTCTCGTTTTCTTTTCATTTTCACTGTTATTCACCTTAATACCCATCTAATAGGTGGTGCCACTATACCAGCTGGGGCGCGTAAACCACGTAAGCGCTATCCTGCTAAACTATACGACGCTGCCCACAACGAACGTTTGCTGCACGGTAACCTAACCTATGCTATCACGCTAACGCTAAACTATAACTGCCTATTATGAACATGGTCTATTGTTGACTTGTCTCCATGCCTGTATAAAAACTTCTTTTGTCCTTTGGTTGCCTGAAGTCTCTTGTTAGCTTAATTCAATTAGCTATTATTTTTGTGCATAGATTGTAGACAACAGACAGTAAGCTGATCCGCCTCTAATGTAGCTAATTTAGCATCTTTTTTTCTATTGAATATGATTATGTTGGCATTCTTAGAAGACCTGGTGCCCTTCGCACCAAAAGACAGTTCGTATACAGGGTGGGTAGTTTTTCCTGTATCTATCATCTTTCAACAGGCCGGCAGTTACCTTATCTTCACCAGGCGCTTTACCCCTTTGCGTGCGTTCAAGGGTTTTCTTTACTTTTCCCATCTTTACTGGTCGGATGTAAGATTCCTCTGGACTATTCCTGGTACTTGCGATTATGCGATATTACCCTTGGTTATCTAGGTTGCTGTACAGATCTCTGTATAACTCCTCCGCTACCTCAACTATCCGATCCACATTGGTTTCAACTTGACCTTCCTTGCGTCTTAATGCCTACAAGTAATTTCTGCCTAAGCATAGTTTTGCCTTCAAACTTTTTAGGTCGCTTTAATTGTTCACAGAACACTCAATTATCGTTATTCTATACCTTCTTATGTAGGCTAGCTTACGCCTATTGCTTAATTTCGAATGCACCGCCTGCTGTATTGTATTTTTTGCATTTCAGGCTTGCATAATTCGACGTTTCCTAATGAGAATATTCGCCTTCTGTGATAGTGTGCTAGTGCCCTGTTTAATAACTCTCCCCCCGACTACCATTGCGCACTCCTTAGTTATAGTGGTCAGATTACCGTTCTTTGCGTCAAACGTCAGTTTGTCGGGTAACAGTTGAAATATATCTTGAAGCGAAGCTCTGATTTTCTGAACTTTTCTTCTCAGCACTTGTTCATCAACCGCCTCATTGCGTATCAGTTTATGCCGTTCTTTTCTCAAGTGTAAGTAAATTTGAGGCTTCACCATTGCAGCCTAGCGTCGAAGATATTTGCTGAGAAATGCTGATTCGCTATGGTTACAAAACCGTAGCATTTGTCAGCAAATAATTCGATCGGAGGCTGCGCTAGAGCTATTGGGCAAGCTGAAAACGATGATCCTAATAGTGTGATGAGATAAATGCAAAGAAATCAAAATTGATGATTCCTTTCAATTTTGAATGCACTGACTCTGCCATGTAAGCTAAAAAAATTGGGACATAATCACTGCCATATTTCGATATTATAGTCCGCTACTCCCATGATTGTACAGTCTGTTTCACACTTAGGACAAATTCGCAGCGCAAAGGAACACTCGGAGCTGCCGCAGCGTGCCAGCAGGAGCTCACTCAAGCATTAGCGCTTGAAGAACATGGTGTTGAACCACATCATCAGTGACAGCGGTGCACGCTGGCCTCATTGTCTGCCAGCCTGTTGATTTCACCGTTTCGGTGGGAACTCGGTCAATATTCCGTGAGATGCCAGTCTATCAGCTTAATTGGCGATATTGATGTTCTAGAAACAGTATTTGACTGCGTACTTTATTTGCTCTTTTGAATTGCCGTAGTACAGAGTGCGTTCACGTATATTTATTCTTTTTGTGTGCACTGTCGTATACGCTGTGACTTGGCAGAGCATAATGAGCGCGTACTGTGCATGATATTTTTTTTTCACGCCAAAAAAAAAGGAAGCACTCCACAGCAACTGACGTGCAGCTTCGCGGGTTCAACCCAATAGAAAAGCTGAAAACGAGTTCAGGAAGGTTGCAGGTTAAAATAACGACCTCAACGTGGTCCTTCTTGACGTCATTCAATACATAAGGCACTACTCACTCGCCGCTGCTGAAATGGACGCGGCAAGCTTTGGACTTCATTTTATATCTTGTCACGTCCACCACGGCCGCGTTCACGGCGCTCATTTTGGATGGTAGTGACGCGGAAAGTGATATCGAACGAGTTCCCGCAGTAACAACGAAATTCGGGCACTGCCAGACAATGCGGCCAGTTGACGCCGTCGTAGCAGACGACGCAGTTCAAGCGTTCAGCATTACACATCTTAAGCGTTTGCGCACGCGCGAGCAGTTGCCGCGCTGGTCACATCATGCCCACATTGCGATGCCACGCGCTACGGGATCTCCCCTAAGTGTGAAGGAGACTGTGCAATGGGGCTGGTCTCTCGCGCATCACTGAATGAATCGATCATTCTTTTCGCTGTTAGAGCTTCGTGGAATCAATTTATGAAACAACCCACTACAAAAAATGTGGTGTCGTTCAGCTCGCAATAGCATGTTCAGAGTTTGGTTCTTTGGTTAATACTTGCACAGTTGGGCGTGTATTCCGTTTAGTCTAGCATTCGTCCAGTAAGTAAAACTTCACTTAATATTGAACTCCTTTATATCTACCTTCAAGTTCAAATTAACGACTTTGATTTTATTTGCTATTATATAGAAAACACCATACGCAATTTCTTTCTGCCTAGCTAAACATTCCTTGTTTGCTATTAGATATATCAATTTTAGTGTTACAGCAAAAGACAACTAAGGTAAAAATTTATTTGATGCTTAATGGAGTGATTCAAGATGCTGAGTGCTTTTTCACAGAATACTTTGATAGCTAAAAGAAAGTGTAATTTTAGGGGCTCGTTTTCTTTTCTTTTTTTTGTAAAGCACAGCATAATTGAGAAGTAACACACAATATTGTCAGAGAAAGCACAATGAATAGTATAATAAGTAATTGCATTGTAAATGAAAAGAAACAAAGTGGATGAAACTATAACTTGCCATCGGCAGGATCCGAACCTGTGACCTTCTAGAGAGTGATTTTTTCAATGAGGCAGGCACTTCACCTAAACCTAATTCAAGATTTTGTGTTTTCGACATGGTCGACATTACATCGCTTGGGCATCGCAGGTCTTTGGTATAGCACCCACCTGTTGTTTCCCGCGCTGAAAGTACATAATAATGTCCAGCCTGAGCGCCCCTGTTGACAAACCTAATTGATTTGGGGCTATCAATATTTCTCTGGTAGCTACGAGAAAGCGCAGTCGTTAGAGATGCTTTATGAGCCGTGCTTTTCAGACATGTACTTGGAAGTCAAGAATGTTATACACATTGCTATTAAATTTGTAATGCAGTGGTGCTTCACATATTGTGCTAAAATCAGTGGCAACTCAACGAAATGGATCAAGCGAGCAGCTTGCGTGTCTGTACCAAAAAAGAGTGAATTAAGGGCACGAGAGTGCATACACAAGTGCACTCGGTCGGCCTCGCTCAGCTGCTGCGCCTAAAAAATCACCCCGCTGACCACGCAGCCGGTGGTTGTTTAGCGAGAGTGCCGCAAGCAAACTGAAGCACATTTGGGTTGAGCGGAGCGTGGAATGCTTCATTGCAGTATACATACAGGCGTGCAGTGGCATGCCGCCCTGCTGAGCTCAATAGGGTGCACATGCTGATACAGTGGTGAGCTGTCTTCATTTCTAAATATGTTGAGCGGAAAGGTATACAGTGCATACAGACATATACTGCCGGCAAGTTGATTTGATTGATTGATTGATTGATTGATTGATATGTGGGGTTTAACGTCCCAAAACCACTGATGATTATGAGAGACGCCGTAGTGGAGGTCTCCGGAAATTTCGACCACCTGGGGTTCTTTAACGTGCCGGCAAGTTAAAATATGAAGGAAGCCCAGTGAGGATTTAGTGGACCGAAACATTCATAAGATCTGCCGGCGTTCACGACGCACACTCCCCAATGTTCCGGTACTCCGAGTGCTTCCGTAGAACTCCTTCAGCTCCGTTCGCATTCATTGCACGCTTACATCCTCCCCTGCACGGTGGTCATTACCGTTCAATAGAGGTCATTAAAAGAAGAATCAACAGTACTCATGCGCGGTTCTGTCCGGGACGTTGGCTGCGTGTAAAGCGTAAATGTGTGGCTTAGTAACTCTAACACATACCGGCCTTTGGGCACAGTGAACCTTCTTGGATGTGTGCCGTCGGGACGTGCTTGTATATGTTCATGATGGTGGAGTGGCAAAAAAAGAACGTAAACTTTCGAAAAGCACAGCGGGGGCGGGGTCGCCATCGCAATGAAACGTGGTTTTTGATATCGTAGAGAAAAGGGTATCGCGAATCACGAAAGCGTTTGGTGCACAATATTTGCTCACGGTGCTCCAGTACTGATCGGGGGCATCTACAGAAAGCCAAATGCGTCTGATGATTACCTTTTTACAAATACATGACTATCTGGTTGATGAGGTTACGCCACGTACCAAATTAATACTTACTGGAGATTTCAATCTCGCTATTGACTGGGAAAACTTAACAAGTACTAGAAATACCACCAACAGCGAGCTAATATACAATTTAATGTTCAATTTTTCATTGTCCCAGTTGGTCTAGGAACCAACCCGAGTTCAAGGAAACACTCGCTTCATACTAGACCTAGCTTTTCTTTCCGATAACTTATCCGGTAAAGCCAATGTCGAAGATGGAATATCTGACCACTAAATGGTAATCATAACTTTTAACCTTGAATGCTTAAATACCAAACCCGATGGCAAAAATTCACGGTAGCCATGAAAGACTACACCAGAGCTAATGATATTTGTGTTATTGATTACCTCGACACAGCACTAGAGACTTTTTCTCTAGAGGAATGTGAGGGTGTTAATGGTATGTGGATTCAACTGAAAAAATAATTACGTACTGTGAACAAAATTTTATCCCAACGAAACTAAAACGCACACAAGAAAAAACACCTTGGATCAATCGCCGTATTATTCACCTTAAAAGAAGGGTACAGAGAATGCACAAGAAAAAGAGGAATCCAATCATCTTAAAGAAACTTTCATCTCAGCTTAAAGCGGAAATTAGAAATGCAAGATAAACTTTTTTTTACATACGTTATCTCACTTTATGACGAATCAGCCGCAAAAATTTTGGCGTTTCTTGGCACGGCCTGAAAACCCAACAACTGAAAGAGAAATTGAGGGTGCTATCGTAAAGGACGCGCAGGCCGTTTCCAATGCTTTCAATAGATTTTCAGTCGGTATTTACACGTGCATGCGCACCAAGCAGCCCTGTTGCTCCGGTGCATCCTTTTTTAATGCCCGATGTCGTTGTCACTATGGAAGGTATTCTGAACCTGCTGTTGCAGATCGATGTTAAGAAATCAGTGGGTCCTGACAATATTTCAAATGTATTCCTTCGACGCTACGCAGTGCAACTATGTCCCTTCCTTGACGCAATTTTTAAAGCATCCCTGCTAACAGCTTCTTTACCTGCAGACTGGTTGTGTGCAAAGGTAATTCCCATTCATGAAGGCGGGAGCAAGCTGTCCATAGAAACAATCAGGCCTATCTCGCTAACTAGCTGCTGCTGTAAATTATTGGAACATGTAATCAACAAGGCAATAATTACTTATTTAGAAGATAACAACTTATTGCACTCAAACCAACACGGATTCCGTAAAAACCTGTCTACCGTTACTCAACTCTTGGAAATAACGCATGACTTCGTAACTACTATTGACTCACAATTGCAAACCGACTCCATATTTATAGACTTCGCCAAAGCTTTTGATAAGGTGCCTCACAGTAAATTGATTGACAAACTTGTGTCTATTGGTATTAACAGTAACATAGTAGCATGGATAAAAATGTATCTATCAAATCGAAGCCAGTATGTAACCGTAAACAACACAGCCTCTGATTCATTGGAAGTTTTTTCCGGAGTACCATAACGTTTCGTTTTAGGACCCATCTTGTTCCTAATATATGTTAATGATGTATATATGTGCCTTGAGCCTAACGTTAAAATGAGATTATTCGCGGATGACTGCGTGATCTACACCACTATCCACACAACTGATGAACAGCTTGGACTGAATAGCACACTAGCTAATATTGCATGTTGGTGCCTTGAGTGGGGATTGGAAATTAACGTGTCAAAAACAGCTTGCCTTAGCACAACTCACAGAAAAACAATCCAGCATTTTAGTTACAATTTGGTCGGCACAAACATTGCAAGAAACGACGCTGTTAAATACTTGGGCGTTACCTTTACAAGTAAACTGAAGTGGGATGCACATATAAGCAGCACATACACAAAAGCCTATCGCCAGCTAGGGTTCCTGCGTCGAAAACTTGCATTGGCGCCTTCTAATGTAAAACTGACAGCATATAAATCTCTCATAAGGCCGATCTTCGAGTACGCCAGCATTGTTTGGAACCCCCACCAAAAATATCTTTCCAACAAATTAGAAATCGTCCAACGCAAGGCCCTTCGCTTTATCTATTCTAAGTATTCGAGGCATGACAGTGTCACTGAGCTGCGCAGGCAGGCATGCTTGCCAACCCTTGCAGCCCGTCGCCGTGTCTCTTCCTTAAAGTTTATTTTTCTTTTGTATCACAATTGTTTAAACATAGATAAAGACAAATACATAAAGCCGCCTAACCATCACTCCCTTCGTACCAACCACAATAAGTGCATCAGACCATTCATGTCACGCTGTGACACTTTTAAATATTCATTCTTCCCGTCAGCAGTGGAAGAGTGGAACAAATTGCCACGTGAATGCATTATTCTTTCCCCTGCAGATTCCTTTGTTCGGAATGTAGAAAGCCTGTTTTATGACGACTAAAAGCAACTTTTGTTTTTTGATGTTTGTGAGCGCTTCCGAACGCACTGATCACTGTACCCCTGCTGATACCTCGATGTTTTGTGACCTGTCCATGATTTTGTACAATTGCTTTCATCGTACAAGTTTTTTTTCAATCTTGTGATTCTGTTTCTTCCACTATGTGTGATATTGCCTGGTTTGTACGCGACTGTGTATATTTGCTCGCCCACCCTGTATGAGCCTGAGATGGTCTTACAGGATGAAATAAATATATATATAAATAAATAGAGGTACTACCAACCTCTTAGTTTCATTAAAAAACAACGCTCGATTATATACAGTGTAGACCTTTGAAACGAGAATTCAACACGCGTTTTGACAAGAAACAAGCAGACAGAGATAAAAAAAATCATGCACGAAGGTAGAAATGTTGTAGGCCCGTGTGCTCAGATTCGGGTGCACGTTCAAGAACCCCAGGTGGTCGAAATTTCCGGAGCCCTCTACTACGGCGTCTCTCATAATCATAGAGCGGTTTCGGGACGTTAAACCCTACATATCAAACAATCAAAAATCATGAACGAACTCTCGCAAAGTCAACACCCATACGTACACATATGTGCAACCTCTCTAAGAAGGCTACTGCACATTCAGAGAGGAATGCAGATGCCGGAATAACGCAATTACTGCCATTTTACTCGCATGATACGCCTCAATAATCTCTCAGACAGTTTGATCGGCACCTTAACGTAAATGTGCGCTTTCGCAAACATGGCAACTCATTGAAAGGGGCCCAATATATGTCTATTGCAAAGGACATTATCCAGCACACGTGAGCGATTGAGCTTCAAAAAAAAACACCATCGTTGACAGGCACGCCGATGGCACTGTCAGAGATGGCACTGAAGCCTACCATATCAGCATAAGTGGCAGTGCTTGCGTTAGCCAGCCGCGCGTTTTGCTCTCTGAATGTAGTTTCTCTTTTCAGAGAGAAGGTAAAATGATGTTTGTGTGTCCGCTGGGTTTAAGCACAAGCATGGTTTTTTATGCTTTCTCGGCTTGTTTTTTTGTGACCACTTGTTAGGTTCTGGTTTTAGCAACCACGTACACTTTATGTATGCGAGGGCAATGTTTTTAAATAAAACTCGGCTACTCTCCTTGTCCTGTGTTCGTCATAAGTTTCCATTCCGATTTAGAGCTTCACTGACACTTACCTCCCTGAGTGTTATTTGTTGCGGCCTTCACTGTCTTGCATTCAAGGACTATCTAATATTTCTACACGCAATAGTGAAACCTAGTCGACTGCTTAGTACGCAGCCGTCCTTGCAGAGTAATGTTAGAGTTGTCTGTCTCACCGGTAACGCGCTACATAGTAATAAATCAACTGACGAAAAAAATAGCGTCTCATGAACAGAGACACACGAAGAAGACACGCACCACATGAAAAATAGGCCTGAACAATAGTTCTGTATTCACGCAATAAAAAAATAGGCATGTCTTTGCACTTGCTTTGTTTTTTGTTCATATTTTCTCTCTCTCTTTGTTTTTGCAACAGTAGAAAAGTAGTTTACTGTAGAACGTTACTGCACAGTGGCTGACATCCACGCCATAAGTAAGCAATAATGGATGCCAGTCTGACTTCGCATCGAGCCTGAAAAAACGCTGAAAGCTAAGTTCAACGTGCTGGGTATTGCCATAGCAGCTCTGAAACACGGTATTGACCATCAGAATGTAGCGTCACTAATTGGCGGCGGAAATCCGCAATTAGATATCTGTTCAACTACGAACAGAATAAAGGAGTCTAGAGCTACGAATTTTATTGTTACATAAATTTATTCTTCAACCAGGGTGATGCCGAAAATAACGGATATGTTCAAGATATCAGAATGGTCGGGCGTGGACGCACATAACCTCAGAAGTGCTACGTTCCGTGGCTACTACGTAGATACGTCGACCTTGGGGGTGTGGTGTTCAGCATCACTGCATTACGTTTTATAGGACACGTTTAATACGGGTAGTTTAGGGAAACTATGTGAAGTCGATGAGTCAGGACCATGAAAACTAATCTCCCTTGACCTAGTTTCCACCAGTTAATCTCAGGTGGTAATCTCCTTTGACCTAGTTTCCACCAGTTAATCTCATGTGGTACTCGGCTGCCATTTGCGGCTTCTGTGTTTTAAACATTTTAGTGCGTTGTGGATTGATTGGCCACGTTACACTATATTCGGAAAGTTAATCAATAGTTTAAGCTCTTTCACAATATAGCAAGCGCGACAGAGAGGAATGAAGTAGTGGAGTACACGAGGCACTTGATTTGGCTTGTGCTTGTACTCTTTGACCTTGCGCCGCCTTCTTCATAATTACTTTGTCAAAAAGTACAATTCACAACATTCATATATAATGGGAAAATACATTGTCTGTAGCAATTAAGGGGCTATGTGCTGAACATCCATCATTTATTGTTGTACGATGCATGGTTTATATGCTTCTGTTCTTTTTAACCTAAACTGGCAAGGCTCGCATTAGTACTACACATATACCAATGCTGTGTAACTCACGACAGGTTACTTTGAAGTGGGCCAGCACCAGGCGGGCGTATTTCATGTAGGGAGTACAACGTGGTATTTCCAAGAGCAACGTGCCTTTTTTCTGTGTGCTCCTTGTGACTATATTTGTGATTGCACAGTATCTAGAATATTGTGCAACGTTCGTGATTGCAGAATATAGGAAGCTAGTACTTGTTAGCGATTGCCGCTAGCGGTGTCGTTACATTGAGTCCTACTCTAACAGTAGTGCTTTATTGAGACTGCAAGCTCAGAGACGATAAGCTACTTTATTGCTTTTAAAGTGTGTATGACACTTCTAATCCGGTCACGGTGAGCTATGAAGCAGTGCTTTTATGCCCCTAGTTTACACCGTCCAGGATTTGCTTAATCAAAGCTTCTCCTTCTTCACGCTTTTCTTCACACACCCTCTTGTTTCATTAACCAAAAGCCAGGCATCCTGCCAAGAACTGCCCGCTTATACTCTATAAGTAACCCCTATATCGTCTCCCAGTCGCCTCCATGTCTACAACCGCGATCCTGTACAGCACAGTATGTGAGTTGGGCGTGTCGCTTCCCGTTATCAGTTCGCCCTGTGCGCACACACTGTTTGCGTTTCCTGAGCAACAAGGCCTCTTCCACCCTTCAATCACACCAGCTCTATACTTGTCTAACAACGAACTTATGCCTGCGTGTCACTCGCGGCCATAACTCTCCTAAAATTTGATTCTGGTGAGTGGTGGTCATCTGCTACGTATGTTAACACGCATCATAGCGTGCTTCGTTCGTTTGCGGTCGAGGTGCCTCCTTTTAGATGGCAGTTATTCATTTTTGATGGGTAGGAGGCCTGCATACAAGTACATGCACATGCCAAAGGCACCGTATAGGCACGCTTCGTCTTAAATATAGAGGTCGGAAGCGAGCGACGTTGTTTGGCGGTATAGACAAATACACCTATCGCTGCTTCCATTATTCTTACGCTGCAGGGATTGTGTACATCTTTGGGACGTTAAACCGCACATATCAAGCAATCAATACGTTGTGTTCATCGCAGAGGACCATGTGGGTATACGATAAAAGAAAGACAAGAAGACAGAGCGCTGTGCTCAGGAAATCTATGAAGTGTTCAAGATAACATTCTATTGGGTCATCATGCGTAAGCGCACCATTCATCATAAAAACCGAAACTAAGATTAACTATCTTCGTGGCTGACCTTCCAAGTTTTATGTACCAGTCAAGGCACATGCGCATTATCCCACTTTTTCTCATTTTCCTTCTTTTTTTCCCACTTTCTAAGGCGTAGATATTTGTTCTCACAAAAGAAACATTCATGTTATCTAGTGCTCTGTCCTCTTGTCGTTAAACTATTTTTTCACGCGCTGTTTTTTATGATGAATTCATGCCAACAAGATCAAGCTCTTATGCTTGTATTTTTTATACCTCTCTTCGTTGCTATATTCATAATGATCGTTATTTCAGGCATAAGGCTATAGTCGGTAAACTTTTTCAGCTCGATTCATGTCAAATAAAACGTTCGGTTATGTAGCACTAAAATGTCATTATTATATATACATCCTTTTATTGTGGTTGACATACAGCTGCCTGGTTATTTTTATTGCAATGAGACCTGTAAGTCAGATGAATGGCCTAATTTAGACTGATGACACGTAGTGTTTAACGTCCCAACCTAATTTAGAGTGAGATTATCATATTGCACTACATGATATTTTTTCTAACACAACGCAATTTTTACGCTTAATCCCTCTTTATCATTATCTCTGTGCTCTCATTCTATTATTCTTTGTAATAACCACCTGTTTACCCGATAATAATCACTTTTCCTAACACAGTGTCATTTTGAATCTATAATAGGTTGGTGGCTACGACACAACATTCATTTTGCGAGGTGGTGATGTGGTATGTCGCCACATCACAAAAGCAATGCTGCATGTAATGCACCATACAGTACTGTATATGTATATAGTATGTCACCCCGCAGAAATCGTGGTGCACCACGCCTGCATGGTGACGTAGTGACACACCGTGTCGATACAATAGAGCAAGCTGTGATGCACGAAGCGTTTACAACAACCAGCTTGCTAATCAGGCCTTTGCTGTTAATAAGCTGAAACGATATCCGAGGCTGAAAATAATACCCCTTCCTACAGGAGACAAAAACTGTTATTAGGTGTATTGGCTAAGCTAGCTGGGAGGTAGTTGTGAGAGGTGAAATGGCCGCGATGATCATTAAAAAACTGTGCATGTATTAGGTGTATTGGCTAAGCTAGCTGGGAGGTAGTTGTGAGAGGTGAAATGGCCGCGATGATCATTAAAAAACTGTGCATGTATATGCATATTAAAATACAGGCTTGTGTAATAAAAATGACGATTTCCAGTTGTTTTATTATTCAATACTAAACAATACCTGAGGTCTTTAGATGTATTTGACTTCCCCGAATTTTGCTGTAAAATTTCAATGTTCCTGTTATCCAACCTTATTTATTATTCTAAAGTACAATAATATTTTACGATATCGCTCACTACTTGGAAATGACCCAGTGGTTGTGAGCCTGGTTCAAGGAAAACAAGAACAAGAACACTTGTTTCCGTCAGAGTGTGTGTGAGCCATACATATAGGCCATAATCATCAGAAGCAGAATTTGCCATTTACGTCAGCGGTTCTCCCCACACAGACAATACGGTGAATGATCATTAGGTTTCACGTGTCCAAGCATATTTTCAAAATTGTAGCTGCCTTTTCTCATTACACTGTTCCAAATTCTAACAATGCGCACGTTCTTAAAGTATGTGCAACACTGAACAAGAGGTTACATTATGTTTTTGTTACTGAGCCAAGGTTATTTTTTACTGGTCAGTCATATATATTAAGATGCCGAGAAGTCCTCGTCGCACGAAAACTCTTGGAAGCAATACAAGTGAACTTTTGTTAAGTACTTGTAATAAACTGAAATTTTTTAACACCTTGAATAGAAATAGATGATGAGAATGGAAAGTATTTGCCCAACAAGTTTCTATATGCGACATCTAGAGACCACCTGCGAAATACAGGAACAAACATAGTAATGGCAACTCATGCTTCAGTTTGTGAAGAAAAGGCAGGAGTGGGAAGTGCATCGTAACTTCCCACCTTTTTATGAAGTGGAGTGGAATCGCCTGTAGGTAATTGTTTGAATCTTTTACCGCTACCACTTACAGAAAGTGTCAGTCTGACAGACTGTCTAGTTATCTGCAGTTGAATAATCGTAATAGGTCAAATGCCTTAAAAGTGTTTTGTGCTCTCGTCTCAAACCATTTACGTCGTATTCGCTTTGGATAAGTACCGGGTCACACAGGTTTAACCCAAAACGAAAATTCAGAAGCACCTGCACTGGCATCCCGTGATGGTCCCAACATTATAATCTTTACTGCCGACGTTGGCATTTATCATCGTGGCATGATTTGAAGTGTTGCCACGGTGGATAACATTTCTGAATGTGGTTGGCAACATCTGAGTTTCCTCATTTTCAGTATCTTTGAAAAATCAAAGGTACTCCACTAGAAGTGCATAAATATTGATTGACGCGGAGTCTCCCATGAATATTTACATCACTCGTCTTGTCTCGTGCTGTCACCTCTATGTTCAATTGCAACAAAATTGAATCTCTGGGCCCCATGGCAAACGAATGGCAAAAGCACACTAAAAGCAAGAACACAAAGAAGGCCCACACGCACGTAGCGCAACATCCAACAGTTTCATTTCGCGATACCAAGGCTACTTACGTGGCCATGAAGAAAATAGTTGCACATCTGCTGCGCTGTATAACAAGGTCATAACTAGACATCAAAACACACACTACGAAAATCAAATGCTTTTTTGTGTGCGCAATAGAGGACATGCTAATACACTTGTCAATCATCTCTTCAATGTCCCCTGCTTCTGTGATTACACGTGTAAGCTTATTTCTGTTTTGTGGCCCCGCCATGGTGGTCTAGTGCCAAGGTACTCGGCCGCTGACCCGCAGATCATGGGATCTAATCCCGGCTGCGGCGGCTGCATTTCCGACTGAGGCGAAAATGCTATAGGCCCGTGTGATCAGGTTTGGGCGCAATTTAAACAACCCCAGGTGGTCGAAATTTCCTCATCCCTCCACTACAGCGTCTCTTGTAATCATATTGTCGTTTCGGGATGTTAAACTCCACATATCAATCAATTAATTTCTGTTTCGTGCCAACATTCTGCGTTTGTCAAACAGAGGACAACCCCACTTCTCACAGTGCACTGGTAAAAGATCACCTATCATGTCTCCAACATTGGAATGGTGCTCACACAGCCATTCATTTAGACAAAGACCGGTTTGCTCGTCGTAGCAGTGACGACAAGATAGCAGTAGGCAATACACCACCCACAGAGCTCAATCAACAAACTTGCTTTGTGCTTTTTTTGACACCCCACTTTTAGTTTGCATTTCGCCGGGACCTTGCACAGCCTTTCGAATTTATTTGGTTCTGAAAAACGCACACGCATATAGGTCCGCTACGCAATTTTCTTCAGAATACGAGAAAGCGTGTGCGTAATATATTAGCCTTGTGCAATTTCTTTGCTCGATTCTCTTTGCAGCAGGACTGGCTTCGTTTTTGCACTCCTTCAAGATACATTCAGCCACGGAAACATGTGGACATTTCTTAAAATTTCTAACATGCTATTTTAGGTGAATTTTCATTTTGTGAGGGGGGGGGGGTATGCACAATTGCGGAAAACGGACATCTGTATTAGTTCATGCCTTGCTCCCAGTGGTTTGTTTTTTAGCCCAACTTTCTGTGAAGTTGTCGCAAGGAATACTAGGTACAAGAGTAGTAAAGCGTTTGGATATATCAACAATTTTCTAATTTTTCAGAATTGTACTTCCGAACAGCTAGAGATTGAGTTCTACGTTCTATTGGCAGTAATTAAAGCGTGACTCGTGCAGCTAGAGGTGACGTATGAGCTTCCACAGAATCGCACTATGAGATTTTCGGGCCTTCGATTGTCACCCGGCACGGATCACTCCTGTTGGCTTTATGAAGCACGTGCAAGTAAGTCTATACTCCCCTACCACTGAGCTCATTCAAAACTAGTGAAAAGAGGGATTGCCAAACTTTGTTTTCAGAATGTCCTAATGAAGTCTTGTCACCATATGGTCCAATTCAGTTTCAACCAACAACGAATGAGGCTGCTGGTTGCGGAATTTTCTCAGCAATTGCTAGTTTCCGTGACTGAATGTATCCTGAAAGACGGCCGACACGAAGCCCTTCCTGCTGCGAAAACAATTCAGCCAGGAAATTGCACAAATTCAATACTTCCCGTACATGCGGTTTCCCACAATCAAAAAGATTACGCTGGGGGCCAAATAAGTTGGAAAGGCTGTGCAAGATCACGAAGAGAAATGCGAAAGAAAAGAGGGGGGGTGTCACCCCCCCCCTTTTTACGAATATTACCCACTACATCATGAATATTACCCACTACATCATGAAAGACGTGACAAACACTGCATATATTTCTACAAGAACTTTTATTGTTGGTATGTGGTAGCTACAAGTCACTTTTGTTCCTCCTTCATTAAAACCGTTTTGGTCGGTCAATGGCTGGCCCCGCCGCGGTGGTCTAGTGGCTAAGGTACTCGGCTGCTGACCCGCAGGGCGCGGGTTCGAATCCCGGCTGCGGCGGCTGCATTTCCGATGGAGGCGGAAATGTTGTAGGCCCGTGTGCTCAGATTTGGGTGCACGTTAAAGAACCCCAGATGGTCTAAATTTCCGGAGCCCTCCACTACGGCGTCTCTCATAATCATATAGTGGTTTTGGGACGTTATACCCCACATATCAATCAATCGGTCAATGGCTGGATTGGTGATGGGGCGTAGTGCAACATTTGCGAGGACGAAGTAGTTGGCAGTTTTCAAAGATGAACTATAGGTGGTCACGTACAAACAAGGATTGAACTCAGTGGGACAATCTATGGTTTTTTAACGCGCACCTGGATACACGACCATCTTGCATTTTAGTACACAACCATCTTGCATTTCACATTGGCTACTATTCAACAGTATTTGCTTTATGGTCGTTGAAGTGGTGGATTGGTGATGGGGCGTAATGGGATGTTTGCAAGGATGGAGTAGTGGGCAGTTGGCAAAGGAGGAACTAAAGGCAGTCATATACATACATACATACATACATACATACATACATACATACATACATACATACATACATACATACATACATACATACATACATACATACATACATACATACATACATACATACATACATACATACATACATACATACAAGGGATGGAGAGACCCATGCCTTTAGACGCTTCGCCCCTAAAACAAGTTTGTTAATGGTGCTCTGTGTGTAGTGTATTGTCTGCTTCTGTTTTAGGTCACCGCTACGTGACCTAAAAACGTGATTCAAAGCAGTCGTTGTCTAATCAAAACGAATGCGTGAGCGCCATTACATCGTTAGAAACGTGGCTGGCGGTTTCTCAGCAGTGCGCTGCATGAAGTGTGGTAGTTGTCCTCTGCTTGACAAACGAAGAATTTTGGCCCCAAACAGAAATCAGCTTCCATATGTAATCATAAAAGCAGGAGAGAATAAAAATATGAGTGACAAGTTTGTTAGCAAGCCCTCTATTGAACTGACAAGAAAATAATTTGATTTCTTTCGTGTCAGTTTCGGTGCCCAGCACTGTTATTGTAAATACAAAAGTCTTCTTTATATCTTTTTTTCTCGTGAATCACGCTAATGTGTTACTTTAAAACTATCCATTGCAGATCATTTTGAGAATATAAACAAATTCTTTAACATACCAAAAACCCACTCGTTTCAAGGCGGATCCGGCAGAGGTGTTGCTACAGGTCCAACCGACTTTAACCGAATAACCAACGTCAGCGGTTTATAAAATTTTGCAATTCTTCTCATCCAAAAACAAAAAGGGAGTATGAAGTAAGCTAGGACTGAGACTGACTTCTTGAAAGACAATATTTTAGATCAAGCAATTTCTGCTGCTTGCCTGTCATCATATGATGCCTTAAGTACTTCAGTGGAACTGTCTTTCAATTTTAAGACTTAATATAACTGACTTCTCAGCAATCTTCTGGAGTTGTAATGCTACAAAAAACTTTATGTCAGCTGATAAAAAATCTGTTCAAAAAGCTGTAAGCGCTTTTGACTGGACTGAGACTCACGTAGTGCAGCAATGAGTTTTTTCCATTTTATCGAAATTTCGTCGTAAAGTGAAAATAGCTTACAAACCAGTATGACAAGATTATGAAGTCTTTGTTCTGGAAAGTCACTTTCCTATAGCTGCGTGCCACTATGTATAGTTCAGCAACACTTTTCTAGGTGGGATACAACATGAAATAACCACTGATGTGAGTGCAAGTTTTGAAGAAACAGTATACTATTTTCGGGAGACTGATTGTCATCACGTGTCGTGCGGTTTCCGCGCTGACTCATCGCGACAATGGTTGTAGGACTAGACTTATCAGAATAACGTTGTTTGTTTAAACTCTAATGTTCCCACATTCGTTTGATGTAACTTGCGATCTGTCTTAGATCCGTCTTAGGTTTGGCAGTTGTAGCTCAAATGTTACTATCTCGTCTTGGACTCTTCTTTGTACCTCTTCAAGTAGCGATCACCATCCCCAGGTATTTGAAGTTAGTATTTCATTGGGGGAGTTAGTCCACTAGGTACAAAGTTTTGTGGAGCGCTATAAATTCTAAAACCTAATGCATATTCACGGAGTGAAGGATGCTGAGTGGGGCGAAGTGCTAAATGGTTTTATTGCTAAACAAAGAATAATCCGCGAATATGGCCCACTACATCATCAAAGACGTCACAAACACTGTATTTATAAAAGAAATGTTATTATTCATAAGTGCTGGCCATACGTCGCTTCCGTTCCCCCTTCATTATAACTCATTGATGGTCGCTGTAGGGGTGGATCGATGGTAGGGCGTAGTGGGATGTTTGCAAAGACGGAGTAGTGGGCAGCTTGCAAAGTTAGAACTATAGGTGGTCACGCAAAAAACAAGAAAAGGACGCAGTGGGACAATCTATAGTTTTTCGACGCGCACCTAAATACAAGTACACGACCATCTTATATTTCATATTGGCTACTTCTCAACAGTAATTGCTTTGGGGTCGGTGAAGTGGTGGATCGGTTATGCGGCATAGTGGAATGTTCCCAAGTACGAAGTAGTGGGCAGCTGGCAAAGGTGGAACAATAGGTGGTCACGTACATGCATTCAAGGGACACACAGAACCATGCCTTTAGGAGCTTCACCAATAAGGAAGTTTAAAGACAACTTTGTCTTCCTCGCCCAGTACGAAAAGAAATGTTAAGGCTCTTAGTCTGATCAATTTCAAAGCATAGAAATAAAAACTCACACTTCACTGTATCTTCAACAAAAGAAAACTTCACATCTGCCCGGTACTTGTTTTTGTATTTTATTATTACACCACATTCACTTAATCTGCTGAACAATTATGTATTATGAATGCGTCTTAGTTATCTGAAAAATGCAATTATTTCTCGTCTTTCGTTTTTTTTTTTCTTCCACATTGCACCGAAATTCTTGCGTTCTGTTAAAAACAAAGTAATCACTTTTCTCTAGCCTGCTTAGTAATGTGTATCCTTACATGGACCGCCGGCTTCTTTACTAATCCCATTTAATGAATAACCCCCGTATTCAGAAACGCTGCTCGACTCGAATTCCATCCTTCACTTGACTGAGTTGAGCACTGAGTCATTGCTCGACTGAAATCGACGCTGCGCTTCTCAATAATCGCTGCAGAATATTTCTGATATGCAGTGACTTGGTCTGCCAAGAGACGGCGCTCCCATCGGCTTTTTCAAGTCGAGGAGAGTTCTTGAGTCAAGGAGCGTTTGTGAATACCAGGGTAAGAGCCTCAAAAGAGAGTCAAGCAAGCAAGCAAAAACGTCAACGGTGATCCCCACACCAAGAAGGCGACGTAGCAAGGCAGAACTGGAACTACTCTGCAAATGTCCACAATCGCGTCAGTGGCAGCTACGCACAAAAAGCAAGGTTTAATATATTAGGGCTCCTATTCATGCTTAGTTGCGTGTAGCACTAGCCACTGCAGTGGTTTACTGGTGTGGTGGTCTACTGCTAAGGTGAAGATCGCAGCATCGAATTCAGGCCGTGGTGGCCGCCTTTGAATGGCCGCGAGTTCTTAGAATCCCGTGTGCTGAGATTTAGGTGCACGTAAAAACCAACAGGTGCTCATGAGAAACGCCTCGTACTGCGGTATTTTTAGCAATCACATTGTGGTTTGGCAGCATAGAGCCTGAACAAATATTTCAACAGAGTGCGACAATGTTCGAGGATGGCCGAGCGCTTCGCCAAGCTTTTGGGGGAAAAAAGCACTCGTCATTTGCTAAACTGAGAAATGGTCGAATCGTTGTTCCTCATTTCATTCTAAATTGTTTTGCTCAAAAATATTGCCACCACTGTGATACAATGTATTTGATTTTGCTGTAACGAGAGTGCTTTGGTTGTAACCCTTTTGTTGTCAGATTATGTTTACAGACCTAGCATACTCAAGCAAGCGTCATTCAGTATTTGCGCTGAATTTATAAATGCACAATTCAAAGCTGTCGAAATGGGACCCATCAACTTTCCTCGCAGATAAGTTCAGTACGTATTTTTCTGCCTTTATTTAATGTCTGATGTAGTTTTCTAGGGAAAAGCTATAAGGTCATTTATTTTATTAGGTCTTTTTATTTATTCGTCTATTTATTTATCTTTAATTTCTGTCAACCCTCGCTTGAGAGTCATAATAGGGAGGAAGTCCAATAGTAAGTACAAACAGAAAAACAAGACAACTGGCACTCAAATATCAATGCACACAAGAAACCAAAATTGGCAGTAGTACAGTTCAGCCATGACCAAAATAAGCACCAATTTCTCTTTCAAAGATTGTACATTGGTTCTATTAACAACATGATGGGTTAAACGATTTTTTCGTTCTATAGCATCCGAAAAAGTTCAGGCAACACACAACGTCGAGCCCTTAATAAACTAGAAGTTGAATGATATATGGGTTTCATCACGATTACTGTTAGCACATTCTTTTTTTTGAAAACTGGGGCCGCTGGCAGAATTGGCTCCAAGCCAATTCAGTATGTAAACTATACCGTGCGCTGTATGAAGGAAAAGAATTTCCTGCTTATTGCAAGGAAATTCTAAGAATTATTGACAACTTCTTACTCACTTCTCAAGCCGACATGGCTTCTTCGCCAATGTAATTTGGCGCAATCAAAAAGTTGCGTTGCTCGTAACAGGGATCCTGAAAACTGCCCTTAAAGCCACGAAATGAAGGGTGAAGATTAGAGGCATCACCACAAGGCGAAATAATAAAAGATGTGCCCACCGAAATTCATTCGTTGTACGCATTGAGCTCATGTATCGTTCAAAATTGTTATCACGAATCACGAATGACAATTCTTTTGGTCGTAAACCACAGAGTGATATGTTGTCACCAAAGGCATAGCCAGAGATTTATGTAGGCTGCGTTCCCGGTGACTTGTTGGTACGCATATGTTGTTATATGTTCTCGTATTCGTATGTATTTCGATGCACACTAATTGTGAACATTTTGACGGGAGGGGCCGTTGAAACTGTCGATTCCCCCTCCCAACTACATCAATAGTTCTGACAGACACTTGGACTTTGAATTGAGTGACCCTCACAAGTGACACTAATGATTGATATCTGGATTTTAACGTCCTAAAACCACCATATGATTATGAATGACCTCGTAGGGTAGAGCTCCGGAAATTCGACTACCTGGGGTTTTTAATGTGTGGCTCAAATCTGAGTACACGGGTTTTACAGCATCTTCACCTCCACCGAAACTGCAGCCACCACGTTCGGCATTCGATCCGGTGCCCTGCGAGTCAGCAGCCGAGTACCTCAGCCACTACACTAACGCGCCTGTGCCATGCACCTGTGAGCCTGTGCTGCTAAATCTGATTTTAGTTGGTGCTTAATGTAAACGTTCATCAAAAAAAAACCTGAATAAAGCCTGCTTTACCTCGCTAAAGTAACAGAAACTGACGCACAATACCCGGTGTAGACACAAAAAATTCGCAACCGGGCGTTTTTTTTAATATTTTAATGTGCATAAAAACATTACGTGATGAACTTTCTACCACTGATAGTGCGTTATTATTCTACTACGTCGCTAATCGAAATTCTCCCTCTCCCTTTATACCATGTACTTTCTACCTAACAATACAAAAACAGAATGCGTACTTGTGTAAGTGCTTAATTGTCAAATTGATTGATTGATATGTGGGGTTTACCGTCCCAAAACCACTATATGATTATGAGAGACGCCGTAGTGGAGGGCTTCGGGAAATTTAGACCACCTGGGGTTTTTAACGTGCATCAAAATCTGAGCACACGGGCCTACAACATTTCCGCCTCCGTCGGAAATGCAGCCGCCGCAGCCGGGATTCGAACCCGCGTCCTGCGGGTCAGCAGCCGAGTACCTTAGCCACTAGACCACCGCGGCGGGACTGCTTAATTGTCAAGTACTGGCTCCTACTGGCGTTCTTCTCTTTTCATGAAATCAATCTCTATTGTTAGGAAGTGATGACCCATGCAACTACATAAAATGCATTGTGCTATCATCTTATACAACTTATTACACTAAAAAGGCAAACAAAAGGGATTGAAAACGAATGAAGTGTGTATCTTTTTGCTGCTAAAGAGGGTAGTTCATTCATTATAGGCTTATGGGCAGCCTACAAAATGAATCACCCTTAAATCTTAGAGGTGAAATGACGGACTCCAGAATTATTGAAGAGTGTGCTTTGAAACCTTTGGAGCTCAACTGGGTATCTTCATCACCAGTCTGTGTAGCTGACTTAGAGGACGTAGAGGCCCGGTTTTTTCGGCACCTCTTTGCCTAACAAATTATAGTGCACAGCTGAGGATAGCCAAATTTGCCAGATTGCGCGATACCTCACAACATAGAATGAACATCTCTTCCGCGTCCAGATAGAAATACGGGTGGTGGCTGGAGCACACGGTCATCTTTCCGTAGTAAATTCTGATTACCGCGAGCCCCTAGATACCGAGGATCCACAATTGCTCTGAATAGCGACGTTTTTGGACTGGCTGCTCAAAACGCGTCACGGCATAAGGCTCTTCAGTGTTAACCCGACCATGTTTAAAGCGTACAAGCGGCTTTTCTGAGATGCGTTGCTTAAGTCATCCTCCGTCGAAATTATCCAGCCCGAGTTCTCCAGGTTTCACTTTTGCAACGATATCTGTGTAATAGTAGCTGGCGCACATTATGTGAAAGAACTCGAGTTGCAGTCAAATAGGCTGAGGTCAGATGTAGTTATTCTGCACTGTCAACGCTTCTGAAGACAATGAATACAATAGTCTTACTGAAGATTCCTTGTGTGTACGTATGTGGGAACGCAGCGAAACGTTTCTCACATCGCTTGCAGAAAATAACACTAAGAGAACTCTCTGTGAATGAATCTGCCTTCAGCGAAGCGTGTTTAGGAGGCTACACTAGTTTCGTTGATTATGTCAAGAAAACAGACACGTTGACAGCTCTTGCTGTAGGCAGCGGTGACGGAACGTGGTATGCTCCTGCCGTCCTGCCAACAACTTCCAGAATCTGGATACTGCAAGGCCTTTTGGCCAATAGCACTGTATCGTACCTGAAGCTCACGAACATATTTATCGATCGGGAAAGTGCGGGCTTTTGTGCATGCTTTCAAAGAAACAAAGGTACTACGCAATTTTATTCTTAGTTCGAGATCAGGGATTTTCAAATAGAACAGAGGGCCACCTATGAATGTGTCAGCGGCACTCGAGTTCGCACAGCTGAATTCTCCGGCAGCGTCTCAATCTCCGGCAGCGTATCCTTCTCCGGCAGCGTCTCCGTGCTTGTACGGGAAACGCTGCAATGCGTTAACGTGGACTCCGAGCCCTGAGCGCGTCCACTCGGCGCGGTTGCCCATTGGTTCAACGAACATTCAAAAACAAAAGTGAGCCTTCGAGCCAACACCGCATAGCAACGCATCGCCAGAGAGAGGAGAACGAGACGAGATTCGAGCCGGGACCACAGAGCAACACATCGCAGAGCGAGCCGAGACGCGAGTGCCGTCGGACGTAGCCGATCAAGCTCCTGCACCGAGTCCAGTTTCCTTATACATGTAACCACTGCCGATTCACCTGTAACTTAGCACAATACAGTTTTTCCTAAATTTGAACCTTGCCTTGATTACATTCATTCGGACATCGCTGACACGGCGCAGCCGACAGGATGTGAATCGACCGAGCTGCATGCGGAGGAGGAAATGACGCCACGAGAAGGAGCGACGCCACGCCGTACATCGTCTCGGGACTCCGAAACGACCATCGTCGAAAGCGTGTTCACAACCCTCGACCACAGCACGATGGCCAATGCAACGAAAAAAGCAACTCGTCGACGAGCTGAGAGCACGAGGTCTACGGTGCTCCGGACGAAAGGACAAGCTCATCGCAAAAATCATCCGCGACATCACTCGCCAAGCCCTAGATTCGACGGACTCGTCAACGAAGGACCAGGCTGCCTACGACGACGACAGGCAGGCGCACCTGGAGACACTGTCCGCCGACAACGCGAGGCATTGCGCTGAACTGAGCAGCCTGCGAGCCCAGCTTAACCGTGCGACCACGAGTGAACGTGAGACATTGCACGAAGCCTATCAGAACGCTTCACTGCAACGGAACGGGTGACGACTTCAACCCTCGGGCTGCACCATTCCGTCCCTGCTGACATCACGATGTCCTCGGATTCGACGTGGCCACCGTCACTGAACGACGGAACCAACCAAGACGCGGCACGCCCCGCCGCGCCGACCGTTTCAACGCACGAGGGAGAACCTTCCATGGCCCAGATTCTCGCCGCGCTCGTGAACACACAAGCTCTGCTCGCCAACACGCTGTCGAGAGGTCCACCGACGACGAGCCCGATCCAGATTCATTCCACAAGCGACACGTCATCCTCAATCCCCTTGTTCGATGGGACGCCGCAACAAAGTGCTCACGAATGGATTACGCAAGTGGAGAGAATCGCGGCGCTCGCCCACTGTACGCCATCGCTGACGTTGGTGACAGCAGCAAGCCGCTTGACGGGATCTGCCAAGGATTGGCACAGCGCCTACGGCTCACAGTATGACACCTGGGAGCAATGGAAAGAAGCGCTCATTCTCCAATTCAAACGAAAGCTGACCATGCAGGAGTTCTTCGAACGGCAGACGAAGCGACGCCTTCAGAGCCACGAGACCATCGTCGAGTACATGTACTCGAAGAACGCCCTTCTGAATAAGGCGCCGTACCGTTTATCAGAGGAAGAACGAATTTCCCCTCATTCTCAGCGGCATCGAGGACGACACATGGGCCAACCCAGTCGCAGCGCAGCTGTGTGGCACAGTAACCGAACTCATTGACAGAGTGGCTTTGCTCGACACGACGCGTCGCACGACCATGTGTGCCGAGAACAAGAAATCCTCATCGTCTACAACGAGCCGTGGTCAGGGTTCGAACCAGCGGGTGCCAGCCAGCAGCTCTGCCAACTTGCTGAAGGCCAACCCGCGCAGCGATTTCTCGAGAGCTCCACACCCGCGGCCCATCTCTGCTCGTTCGTGCTTCAACTGCGGCGACATCGGTCACCTGTCCCGTGATTGTAGGAAGCCGAAAACGCCAGCAACGATCAGAGCGGACGAGAAACGAGCGAAGAGGGACAATACAGCCACGAAACAGGGACTACGTCACCTAGGCAAGCGAACTGTTTTTTTTGCATTCGACGGGCGGCACATTACTAATAGTGTCCGGTACTGCTAACAACCGACCCGTCCGCCTGTGCGTTGACAGTGGCGCCAACTTATCCATCGTGAGTGCCAATGCCTTGATGGACGACATTCCCACGCACGCATGGTTATCGCACGAGAACATTGAAGTTCTCAACCACAGCATATGCCCAACTCTCGCTGCAACGCTTGATGTGACACTGGGCACCACGAATGTGCGACTCGAAGACGTCGTGGTGACGGAACTGCCCAGCGGCATCGACCTGATGCTGGGATCAGGCTGGCGATGAGTCGTGAATGTCGACGTAACGTTTCACACGTCAAACGATGTGACTATCGTTCCAGTCGAGCCCTCCGGAAAATTTTCATCGTCCGAAGTGCCACCCCGAAACAAAGCACACCACACCGCACCGGGGAAACGCTTATTGCGACGTTCTGCCGGCAATCGGACGAGAGTGTTTCCAAAGACGAAGGGTACGTGCGCCTCAACACGTAATGTCCCGCACCCGACGAAGACTTCACGAGTCTAGTCGAAGACGTCACACGGAAGATAACGAAGGATGCCACCGAGGCAGAGAGGGAACAACTTCACGCACTTCTGTTAAGGCATCACCAAGCGTTCACTTCCAAAGGCGACACTTTGGGCGTGTGTCCTCACACTGAACACAGCATTGAACTCAGAGACATTATACCAGTGTCATCGAGGCCGTACAGGTGCTCACCGGCTGATCGCAAGTTCATCCGAGAACAGGTAAATGACTACCTCTCCAAGGGCATCATAAGGCCGAGCGAAAGCGAGTACGGTGCTCCAACGATAGTCGTCGACCAACCGCACCACCTGACGACTCCACGAAGAATGGTACACGACTATCGCAAGCTCAACGAGAAAACCATCCACCCTTCTTATTCAATGCCTGTCATGGAAGACGTTATTGTCGATGTCATGCGCGACGGATCGGCTTACTTCACTGTGTTGGACGTGAAGACGGCATTTCTGACTATACGAACGAAGCCTGACGACGTACGCAAGACCGCATTCGTCACTCCAGACGGAAAGTACGAATACCTTCGAATGACCTTTGGGTTTTGCAAGGCCCCTCAGACCATGCAAAGAGTCATGCGTTGCACGTTCGATGGCTTACCTAGGACAGCTACGTACACGGACGATGTCGGGCAGGGAGCCACAACAGTGAGGAAGGCTTTGGATTTACTTAACGAAGCACTCAGGAGAGTCGTGATCAACGGCTTGAAGATGTATCTCCGGAAATGCCAGTTGATTCAAGACAGAGTATCTTTCCTGGGTTACGTGATCTTCGCCGAAGGACGAACACTGGACGAATCCAGAGTTGCCGCTGTCGAGAAGTTCGAGCCGCATCGCAATGCAAAGAAGCTGTACTCCCTGTGTTCGCTAACCACTACCGAAAGTTCATACCGGAGTTTGCAAAGGTCACGCACAAGCTACGGCACCTTCTGGCGAAGGACGTTCCTTTCGTATGGAGTGACGCTCATGAAGCAACCGTCAACGCCATAAAACACGCCTTGAAGAACCCGCCGATTTTGACGAGCTTCCGCCCAGACTGCCCGACTAACGTTCACGTCGACTCTTCGCAAACCGGGCTGGGTGCAGTACTTTCTCAAACTCAAGACGGAAAGGAGCGAATCATAGAGTACGCAAGCAGATCACTAAACGGGCACGATCGTGGTCTGCACTCTAATATCCTCGAGTGCATGGCGCTCCACTGGGCGATCACTGAGAAATTTTCGGTCTACCTGAGAGAAGGCCCTCGTTTCACAGTGTTCACGGACAACTTCAGCTTGTTATACCTCGTCAAGAAGGGAGCCAGCAGCCGAAGATTAGCGAGGTGGACGCTCGACTTAGCAGAGTACACCTTCGACGTCAAGCACAAGCGAGGACGCCAGAACTCCGCTGCTGACGCACTCTCGAGGCAGTCGGAATCTGCAGAGGCTTTCGACCAGGGTGTTTCGACCCGAGACCTCCACTGCTACGCAGTAGTGGTCGGCAAACACAGTCGCCTACGCGAGTTTCAGGAGAGGGATACTGACTGCAAAAGATTTTGGGAGGAGGTCAAGCACAAATCTTCAGAATACGAGATCGAAAACAATATACTGGTGAAGAAATCTCTCGAGGAAGGACGGGTCAGTCGAAGGGTGATCATTCCCACTGCCCTCCGAAGCAGTGTGATGATCGTTTTCTACGACAACAATGGCCACCTAGGCGTCGAGAAGACAAGAGACCTGATCCAGCAAAAGTACTGGTGGCCATCGATGAGAAAAGACATACGCGAGTATGTTGACTCCTGCCACACGTGCCAGACTATCAACGCCCGCACGACACGGAATAAAGGTTGCCTCACCCACGCGATATTCCTACTGAGCCAAACGCGGTGATATCCTTGGATCACATGGGTCCGCTAAACCAGAAGGGAGACCACATCCTCGTGTGTATCGACCACGCCACGAGATACATGGACGCCTTGACCGTACCGAGCACTTCGTCGACGCACTACCTTGACTTCATGACAAACCAGTGGATTCCGTGATTTGGAGTTCCCAGCGTCATTATTGCGGACCAAGCCAAGGGATTCGTGAACAAGAAAACCAACCAATTCCATCACAGACTGGGAATTGCTCATCAGAACTCCCCACCGTACTGGCCACAATCAAACGGACTGATTAAGCGAATGGTAGGAACATTGAAACAGGTGCTACGCAAAATGCTAAACAACAAGGACAAATGGCAGAAGGAACTACCCCGAGCAACGCTAGCAATCAACGCCACGAAGCATCGTCACAGTGGCCACAGCCCATTTCGACTCATGCACGGCTACGACCCAAAACTGCCAGGAGAGCTACACCTCGCCTCAGTCGAGGGAGACATCGACGAGTCTCATAGACTGCACGACTTGGCAAGGGGACGTGCGGAGACAAGAGACAGGCTACTGCAGAGTCAGCGCAAAACAACGGTCCCATACGACAAGAAGTGGCGAACTCCGAGGTTCATAACGGGGGACCTCGTCCTGCTTTAGTTGAGCGCTCGAGGCACATTAGATCCTCGCTATGAAGGTCCGTTCGAGATAACGGCCCTCGTCGGAGGAAACAGGACCGAGATCAAAAGAGTACCCCACACACCGGGCATGATCAACAGAAAACTCGTCTACGTGGAGCAGCTTCGTAGATATAAGGAGCCGCTCCTAGAAGTTACGGAACCATCGCCACCTAACGACACGCACGCCTGAGGACAGGCGCAATTTTCTGGAGGGCCGTGTCAGTGGCACTAGAGTTCGCACAGCTGAATTCTCCGGCAGCGTCCCTTCTCCGGCAGCGTCTCCGTGCTTGCACGGCAAGCGCTGCACTGCGTTAACTTGAACTCTGAGCCCTGAGCGCGTCCACTCGGCGCGGTTGCCCATTGGTTCAACGAACATTCAAAAAACAAAAGTGAGTCTTCGAGCCGGGACCGCATAGCAACGCATCGCCAGAGAGAGGAGAACGAGCCGAGATTCGAGTCGGGACCGCAGAGCAACGCATCGCAGAGCGAGCCGAGACGCGAGTGGCGTCGGACGTAGCCGATCAAGCTCCTGCACCGAGTCCAGTTTCCTTATACATGTAACCACTGCCGATTCACCTGTAACTTAGCACAATACAGTTTTTCTTAAAATTTGAACCTTGCCTTGACTACATTCATTCGGACATCGCTGACAAATGCTTGGTTTAAGCCCTTGCCGAAAGCTTGTCACTAGAGGAACTCAGTTTTCTGTTCAGCATTTGGGAAGGAGGCAAGCGGAAGGCGTTTTTTAGGGGCGAAGCTCCTTATGGCGTGGCTTGGGCGTCCCTCGTATGTAACCACCAGTGGCACATACCCGAAATAGGTATAACACTTGACCTCCAAGGTGGTACCAGCGAGAGATTTCTTCTGTGCGTTGTTTAACAATAAAAAATAGTGCTCAATGTACATGCCAATGGCTGCTAATGGAGAATGAGAGACATGAGCATTCAGCTTTTAGTCAACGCGCACGCTGCGATCCCCATTAGCAGCCATTGGCATGTACATTGAGCACTATCGGACAAGAAAGGGATGCTACATTATACTCGCTGGGTGTAACCCCCTTAGCTTTAGAAACGTTTAGCCAGCGTTGAGCCGCACTGCCATGAATACAATGAACTTGTATATACCATGAATGAACTTAAGGTGGTTAAAAATGAGAAGTACATACGAAGCGCAAGCCGTAAGAAAGTAAAAGCCGAATTCTCCTGTCTCTCATTTCTCATTAGCAGCCATTGGCATGTAAATTGAGCCCTATCTGACAGGGAAAGGTTGCTACGTTATACTCGCTGGGCGTAACCTCCTTGGTTTTCGAAAGGTTTAGCGAGCGTTTGGTCGCAGTGCCATGAATACAGTGAACTAGAATATACCATGAACTCGAGGTGGTTAAAGGTGGGAAGTGGACCCAAAGCGCAGGCCGTAAGAAAGTGTGCGTGTGCCACCTCTCGTGTAGTCCTTGGAATGTCCGCTGGATGGCGGTGCTTCTATATGGGGAATATATGATAAAAAGATGCGAGATGGTGGGACTTGGAGTGTTGAATAGATGAACGAACGGACACACAAACAGATGCATGGATGGACGCATGAACGGACGCAGGGGCGGATGCATGAAAGAACGCAGGGACGGGCGCACAAACAGACGCATGGACGGTCACACAGACGGACGCATGGACGGACGAATGCTTCGCTCTACTCTCCATCATTCACTCTGTGGATATGCTGCCATTTTTTAACATTATATCGAGAAAAAGGAACCTACTCACGGAGACAGTGGGTATTTGCATGTACGATAACTATAGTTTGCGAGAAATCTGGGAATGTATCAGGGACAGTGTCATTCGTAACCAAGTTTAATTTGGGAATTAATATCTCAGTGACAATTACGACCTGCTCGAATTGAAGGTTTTTTCAGGGGTCAGTGTTTCCTCATCTGTCGTTTTCGCAGAAATTATCCGCCTGTTTGCCAAATACACTCGTACCCCCTCCCCCCCATCACGTCTGCAAGGCTGGTCATCAGGACAGGAGACATGAATCTGTCTTCGGCCTTCGTTGACTACGTGGAATCGTCTCATACGCTGCGGCAATTGCATTTGTCGTTAGCCTCAGTGCCTTCAAGGCATGACCTGGATGGCTGGTGCAAAGCTGTTTGCGCCTCACTGTCTCGAAGCAAGAGCATAAGCAAGCTCCACGCCACATAAATGTGGGTGAAGGAGCAAGAAGTCCACTTTTTGGCTTACGCGTTCAGGTCAATCCACAACATCGAGAAGATGCACTACAGCACCATCACCCTCACCAATTCAGCTGATTTGGTTCGTCACTTGTCGCTGGGTATAAAGATACCTGGCACCGCCGTCGATCATATACGCAATCTCAATAGTTATATTTATAACCACAATATTGGTTCATCTAATATTATCTGTATGGGTGGTTTCAATGCACCCGGAATTCATTGGCCTTCTCTGACACCTTTCGGTCGAGAACCTGGCCTCGGCCGAGAGCTAATCAATTTTTCGTTGTCGCATGACTTGGTGCAGTTGGTTAGTGATGCAACTCGACTGGACGCACCTCTCGACCTAATTTTTGTAAGCTCTAACATTGCGGAAGCTGGATTTATATGTAAAACTACCGAAGGTATACCGGATCATAGGGCGATCATCGTGACCCTGTCTTATCCTGTGTTTAAAACCTTGTATTGGTTCACAACATTCCCGGATTTTAATCGTGCTAATGATACTTCGATCTTGGATGGCCTTGCTGATGCTTTTTCTCTGTTCGAATCCATGAGCAGCAACTGTGACGTAAATACTCTTATGTCGTACTTTGAAAACATTGTAAAATCATGCATTCATCACTTTGTTCCAATAAAAACTAAAAAACGAATAAGAAACTTTCTTGGATGAATAGAGATATTCTTCACCTATCTCGTCGTGTACGCAGGCTGAGGCGTAGAATGAACCTTGATATAACTAATAGCATGAATGAGCTCCTGAAAGCTAAAAAACAGCTTGTCGCAATGATGGCTTCTGCTAAGGATTTTTTCTTTGGCACACAATCACACTCTTTACTCAAAAATAATCCCCTCGCAAATTCTTGACATCAGTTCTGCCTAGTAGCTGCTCTTGCTCCTCATTCTTGATTAATGGTGAAACTAATACTGATGACCAGAAAATCTCCCATGCGTTTAATACTTACTTCCACTCTGTATTTTCCGTCGATAATCATGTTGCCCCTGCCTTTAACTCCCCTTCCGATATAGGCTCAATTACTCATGTAACTATCAGTCATGCTGGTGTGTTGAATCTTATTCTGAATCCAGACGCAAAAAAGGGAGATGGTCTCGATGGTATCTCAAACTCTTTTTTAATTCGGTATGCGTTATGGACATCTTGTTACCTTACCATCATATTTCAGAAGTGTTTATCCTCGGGTGTTTTTCTTAGTGCCTGGAAACTGGCCAAGGTTCGGCCGATTTATAAGTCTGGTGATAAGCAGCTTTTGCCAAACTATCGTCTCATCTCGCTGACACCACATTCTGGCAAGCTGTTGGAGCACATCATTTATAAACATATAATCGACTTTCTTGAAACTAACAACGTCTTATCTAATCTGCAGCATGGCTTTTGTAAAGGATTCAGCACTTTAACCCAATGTACAGAATTTACCCATGACATTTCTGCAAGTCTTGACTGCGGCCACCAGGTCGACGTAATATTCATTGATTTCGCAAAAGCTTTCGACACTGTTTCGCATTCTAAGTTGCTCAAAAAACTCGGTGCCATCCTAAAAAATTCCAGTCTAGCAGACCTAATTGCCAATTTTCTGTTTAATCGCTCCCAATACGTTAGCTTTAACTCTGGCAAATCATCTCAAATCAAAGTTACATCAGGGGTACCACAAAGATTCGTTCTTGGTTCTTTATTATTTTTGATTTTTATGAATGACTTACCACAATCTATTACCAGTAAATTACGTCTCTACGCCGATGACTGTGTTCTATATAACACCATTAACTCCGTTCAAGATCACTATCTTCTCAATGATTCGTTTAGTGCCTTTTGCTCTTGGTGTGACACATGGCAAATGAATATCAATTTCCGTAAAACGGTCTCGATGTCGTTCACTACCAAAACGCAGACTTCCGTTTTCAACTACTCTTTCAATGACATAACGCTCCAAAGGGTTTCAGATTATGAATACCTCGGCGTGATTTTCACCACTAACCTCTCCTGGTCTAAACATATCAATTCAGTCTGCACCAAATCTCTTAAAAAACTAGGCTACCTAAGACGTATCCTCAGAACTTCTCCACATGAAACTAAATTACTAATGTACAAAACACTAATTCGTCCACTTCTTGATTATGCCTCTATCGTTTGGTGTCCGTACAAAAAAAGAGAAATAAAACAAATTGAATCTGTGCAAAAAAAAGCAATCCGTTTCATTTGTCGACGCTATGACCACCATTTTTCGCCTACATCCGCCATTACTACTTTAAATCTAACCTCACTCTCTACTCGACGCGATATCGAGTCGCTCAAATTCTTGCATGCCATTGTTCACTCAGTTAACCGTCTCTCCGATAACAGCTATCTTACGTATGCTATGCCAACCGTTACTCGAAATAATCATGCCCTAAACCTCGCCCCTTTTCACACACACACCAATCTATTCAAATTTAGCTTTTTTCCCAGAACAATAGAACAATGGAATTTACTGCCAGGTGAGATTAGGAGTGCATCGATAAATCAATTCCTGCCTTCTCTTGGAAGTCGTATCTAACCAATAGTTCCTTGCTTTGTTCTGTTAATATGTACGCCCCGCAGTGCCCATTTATTGGATGTTTATTTTTTGTACTGAATGGAATTGCCATGTATACTGTATTTTGTTCGTGTGTTATATTGTACTGTGTTCCCGGAAGTGGTACTTTTGTAATTCACTGCTCTGTCTTTTTTTTTTCACCCACTCCTGCTATAGCCCTTAATGGGCTGCAGTATGCGAATAAAAAAAATAAACTACACGCTCCTTGTTGTTACCATCAACTCTCGTAGCCAGAGAATCGGCGAACCACTTGTTCCTGGTGTGCGACATGGCACGACGTAATTCTGACTTGGTGGATCTGGTTGTTCAGTTTGTTACTGGTGGTCAACCACGCAGGCAAAGGTTTACCAGAAATATTTCGGCGTTTTCTGTCTTTAATATTTACCATGTGAAATAATCAAAACAATCAAGAGTGCTGCTAGCGTCTTTTAACTCTAGAAAGTTGATTTAACTAACAGGTATACTTGAAAAACGCACACAAAATGAGTACGCATGGGTGCACGAAGCACAGGCCGGGCAATGCACCAATCGTATTATTTACCACTAAAGAATAATGAACAAGTCCAATGTATCCTGCAAGTACGTTTCTCTAATGCCTTTGCATTTCGTGCTCATTAACTTTACGTTTGTATGCTGGTCTGGCCATGTTTTATCTGGATGCGCAATCCTTTTGTATAATTTTATTAGAGCCTTTTATTTAGAACCTTTTTTTCATTCTGTCATAGCCTTGTAAAAATTAGACTTAACCGGTGTGTGAGCTGCAAGACGGGTTGGGGGTGCTGGAAGACGTACAGGCAGAAATTTGGAGTTGCTCACGCAATCAAAGCAGATGTCATTTAGTGCAACTTGATGTGAACATGTAGCAAGGCGGCCACCTCCACGCACGCTCGCAGTCATAAAAACTCCAGGCCTGCGTGGAAGGTGCAGCACAGTCACAGCAAAAACTAAAAAAGCAGCCTTTAATATCCTTTTATAAACACTCACTGTGTAACTGCTGCAAGCACGCCTGCTGGGTACCCACTACGGCACTAATAATAATTTCTAGGTAGTCTGCCAGCATTTGCTATACTATCGTTCATTATTTTTCTGCGAAGCGTAGTATCAGCTGAACACTTGCAAAGAATTTTGTGTCAGTTTTTCATGCAGTGGCTGACGACAATGAGGAGTTATGCCTGAAGTGGGTATGTGCCACAGTTAATAGGTTATCAAGAAGAAGCTTTCGTATTGGTTTGGAGCACTGGACGACCCACTCCTTACGCTATTCGCATTGCGTGACAAGTGGTTGTTCTTTTGCTGTTTTTAAAACGATTTATTACTCAGAATAACGGGATTTTTTGCCCGACATCAAGCCTACCTAATGCAAGTTTGCGAAGAAGTACCAGGCACCGGCGTGGCTGAGTGGTTGGTAGAATAGTGAGCTGCCACGCAGTGAACCCGGGTTCGAGCTCGGCTGGTTCTTTGGTACTAGAATTTTTTTTTCTTATTCGTGCGATAGTGGTTATGGTCACCGGCTGCGGTGGTTTCAGACAGCCACGGCGCCGCGTGTTGCCCGAGTTTTGACGTCATAACTGCTTTCGCTGTAAAATCCTGCGGGCCGTCTCGGCTCGGGCCGGACCACAAGCTCCCTTTTATTTATTTCTTTACGAGCATTCCAATCATCGCGCTGCTCTCCTCTCTGTTTCTCCGGCTAGTCTTTCTTGCTACTTCCAGTGCACTGCGAACACTTACTCTGCTTTCGACTCTCTGGTTGACACAATAATGTAGACGTTGTTACTGAAAAGACGTGTTTGTGTTGTGCAACCTGGCTTTACAAAGTGGTGACCGAAGTCTTTCGCGACACTACCGAAGTATTGCTGAGTCATTAAAAGCAACGATATGCACCTAAGCAGGAAACTCACCGTCATGAACAGTCATGACGTCTCAGCGGTGTTCCTCCACCTTTTATCTTACTGTTACCGCAACCCTTCGATTTCATTCATACAAGCAAAGTCATGATTCATGCTCTCAGGCATGCGCACGGAACAACGCAAGTACCATCTCGTTGCTTCGGCGATGTCACCAGCTGTTGCCGAAAAAGGTTCTGACCTGCTTTCAGGACACCCTCTACCACACCATACAGCACTTTCAATGCTTCTCTTCTGGAGCGAACGATGGCACCACAGCGTTCCCACATACAGCAGTTGCTGTCTGCAGAGTAATTAGGCAACCACCGGCCCAGTGAGCTTCACCATATGTTTCAACAAATTAGTGGCAACACCGCCACTACTGACGATAACTTGTTTCTACAGCGGTTTCTGCAGCGCCTCCCTGGCAATGTGAAATTGGTCCTAAGCACTGTGTACACGTTGGACCTCAACAGTATGGCCAGCCTAGCGGAGGACTTCGAGGTGGACATGCCTTCAGTGTGCAACGCCATGCCATCATTCAACAATGTGAGTGCCATTCCACAAATATCATCTCTCCCTGATTGTCCCATTGACGCACATTGCGATCGCCTAGAACAACTAGTGTGGGTGGCAGAGTGTCACTACACCTCTCCGAATCACCAAAGTCACAGTAGAAGCCACCCGCGTTGGGGACGCGCACAAAGCTCTCGGTCCCCCACGTCACTTGGGATATGCTATTACCACCGCCGTTTTGCACAGGACCTACATGACCACCTGCAACCTCGCTCGGAGCAGAAAACAATCATGGTGACGATCGATGGCAATGAGTGGTCGAGGTCAACCGAGAAGTCGCTTGTTTTACATCAAGGAGAAATCACAGGCCACCAGAACCTGGTGGTCACTGATGCAGAGGTCAGCATTATATCGGCTCAAACATCCAATCGAACAACGCCCCCATTTACAAACCTGCAAGAGGCCAAGGGCAGCAAGATCCCGTATCAAAATTGCGGTCCCTCACTCTGATCATCGGCCTGCACCACGTGCTTCATTGGGTTCCGTCGTCGCTGGCATACGCCATGCCCTCATTGAAGCAGACATTTTAAACTACCATGCACTGCTGGTTGATGTAAAATGGCAACACCTGTAGCTCGCTGTCCATGGCCGTGCCCTCATTGAAGCAGACATTTTAAACTACCATGCACTGCTGGTTGATGTGAAATGGCAACACCTGTAGCTCGCTGTCCATGGTGTTGTTCTCATGACGGGCAAAATCACCCCCACTACAATAGTGGCCAATTACTGTTTCTCTGGACTTTGAAAGATGCCAAATAATATGCAACCACCTGATGGGAGAAAGTCCACACTATTTGATGTCTACAATCATATCATCACCAATGGCTCACCTGTTTTCACTTGCCCACGGTGACTTGTACCATATAGGCTCATAGTGGCCGGAGTCTAGTTCCAAAATATGTTAGAAATTTGTTGCTATGACCATCATCTAGCAGCTGGGCATCTTCTCTCCACCTCACCCCGAAATTTCTGGCGAATGGAGACCCTGCGGAGAAAACCGTTTTCTGAACACACACACACACACAAAAAGGTCTCCTGATCGGTGTCTACTGCTTAACATTCAAGATTTCACATCATCTGTGCATGGCACGACAGTGTTCTCTTAAATCGACTTAGTCAAAGCCTTTCATAAATTCTCAGCAGTTTATGAAGGTGTTGCCAAAGGAGCCAATACCGCGAAATTTGCCCTTTTTGAGCTGCTGAAGCTGCCATGCGGCTTCTGTAGAGCTCTACAGACGCATCAGTGGATCATTCGCACAGGCCATACGTGCTCTGCTGTTTGTGTCTTCTTACGTCGACAGCTGACTGGTGGCAAGCTCGTTTGCCCGAGGAGCACTTGCAACATCTCTGTCCACACTTGGAGCGTCTGTGAGCTAAATAACTCATTGTGAACTTTGCGAAAAGTGAGCTCCGAGCTTTCATTTCTTGATTTTCCGAATGAGCACCATTCCTGACAAATTTCGTGCAAGCCATTGTCGAGTTGCTAAACCTACATCAATAGCCAAACTGTACCGGTTTCTAGGGCTTTTATACTTTTACCATCAATTTATTATGAACTGTACTACGCTGTTAGAAACCTTCGACAATTTGTTCGGCAGTAAACGCTCGGAAAATACACTGCCGTGGAACATCACTGCGGAAGAAGCTTTCAACTTCATTAGGCACGTCTTGACAGAAGCCACACTACTGTCACACCACATTCCTAGTTAGCCCTTGTCGCTCATGACTGATGCATTTTGTTCTGCATTTGGATCAATACTCCAGCTAAAAGTGAATGATCAGCGCCAGCCCCTTGCCTTTTTCTCCAAGCTTGTGACATCTGCCCAAAGAAACTACAGCGTTTTCATCCGGGAGTGTGTTGCCAATTTTTTCGCCGTGCGGCATTATTGACACCTGCTTGAAGGCAACTCTTTCACAAATTTCACTGACCAGAAACCTCTCACCTATTCTACCGGTCATTCTGACTCACCATACACACCACGCGATGGGCGCCAGCTGGAATTCGGAATTCACAACTGATATACGCCACATTAGCGGTGTTGACATCACTCCAGCTGAGGCTTTCAGTCGCATGGATGCCATCACGCGCAGTCGCTCCAAAACATCTACCTGAACAAGATTTCCATTCAGCCTCCACAATCTGGCGGCAGCCCAATCAAAATACTCTGAGCTTCAAAACCTGCGCGAAGCGTCCACATCACTTCACCTTGAACCCGTCACATTAAAAGATGTACCAATTTTTTAGCACCTCCACAGCCACACCTACATTACTCCGAACCAACACTGTACAGAAGCAAATATTGACGCCTATCACGGCCTTCCCAAAGTTTGTTTCTACCTACTTTGTCTGGTCAAGCATGAACGCCAACTCAAGAGATTGGGTTCGTGAGTGTGCACATTATCAGCGCGCCACAGTTTCGCGGTACCACGTTCCCTCATCAAAGCTCTTCTTGCAAGCAGATGAACGTTTCGCCATTCTGAATATTGACGTCCTCGGTCCATTACATCCTTGTCAAGGCTATCGCTACCTTCTGACCATGTGCAGATCATTTGACCCACTCGCCCGAAGTGACTCATATGCCCGACATATGCAGCTGCAGTCGCTGTGGCTTTCGTCACAAACCTGTATATCTTTATTAGTCTGTCTGACGACTGTATCTGACCTAGGTCATCATTTCAAATGCTTTGATCTTTTGAGAGCTCCTAAATCTTCTTGGTATTTTATGCCTTCGCACAGCGTCGTACCATCCGCAAACAAACTGGTCCTCGTCGAAAGAATCCACAGGCACCAACAGCACATGATTGCCCCGACACGTGGGTTGACCATCTCTTGCTCACGCTATAGATAATTCGATCCTACCTCTCCGGCGGAACTTCCGAGCTTCTTTACATCACTTTGCCCTGGCTACTAATTTTTTCGATGGAATCGGCGCTACTACCCAGCTAACAGCTTCAGAGTACGTCGACTAACTGGTGGGACATATTTAGACATTCGTACGCAGCCTACACAGAGCCACCCATGTGCAGCGTACATCGCTCAGGACATAAAAACAGTGACACATGTGTTTGTGCGGCACGACCCTTTAAGCACCCCACTTCACTCACACTGCCTTAGCCCCTTCCTTGTGTTGTTCATGTTGTAGCAATGGCCTGCTAATTTGGCCGTCAAAACCATGTGACACGCAATACATTCAGGACGGAGTGGCTCACGCCAGCGCTCAGTGAGGCACCCTACCTTAATTACCTCCCCGTATCTCTCTCCACAGTACTCGGAAGCTCCTCCTCACCAGTGTTCCACTCGTAACCACCACTACGCCGCGTTCACAGAGGATGACGCTTCAACTGAGTATTGTTCGTCGCACAAGCTTCCTCTCCAAGTGGGGATCAATCTGTAGCGACGCAGCCGCCACCACGCACCTCTGTGGTCATACAAGCCCTGCGGGGTATTTCGGGTTGAAGCCAGACCGCAAGCTTCCTCTTCTTTGTTAGTTTACACGAGCATTCAAGCAATGTAATGCTCTCCTCACTGCTTCTTCGTCTCTTTCGCTCTTGCTACTTCAGGTGCACTGTGTACACTTGTTCTACTTTTGATTCTCTGGTTAACACAATAACAATTGTTTTAGCGCCTGATCAAAACGACGACAAAGGTAAAAGAACTAGAAATAACAACAAAGCTTTGTCGTCCTTCTGATCTCGCGCTATAACAATCGCCATGTCATACCAAGTAGCCCAAACCGTCAAGCTCAAAATATATATAATAGAATAGACGTTTTTACCGAAAAGACGTGTTTCTTTCGTAAAACCTCGCCATACAAACAACTTATTTATATGCCATGTGCTAGTGTCCGTGATCAAAAGAAGAAGCTTCTAATACACTGCTTTAATAAAGTGTAATTTTAATGTTCAGGTGGTCAACTAAAAGAATAAAATGCTAACAAGTGCGCACCAGATTGCTTTTAGGAATGTGCCTACTTTTTTTCTTTGCTAAACCGACGACTTACATATGCATGCATTTCGTGAAAACACCACTCCAATTGCTTAAAATAGCTTTAAATCACTCGAAGTCCCCCTGTTCCTTTCAACCTATGACAAATTATTTCGATCAAGCTACGTATATTCATTGATTCTTGTTAAACATATGCTTGCTCGGAACCTATGTTTTCCATGATCGAGAAATACGTTCGGTGCACACGCGTATGCATGTCTCGTAAACCTGCTTGCACAATGTTCCCGCCATAATGATGCTCATACTCTTTCTTACGTGATTTCCAAAGGGAAAAGAAGAGAAAAGTGAGCCCTGTAACTGTCTGCATCAGAGTGCGGCACCTCAAAAGTAGCTCACAAGGGATGGGGGTAAGAAGGGATTAAAAGGATAGGATTAAAAGGTCTATATGAAGAGATGAAGGAGAGAGCGAGGCGCTGGGACAGCGAGCAACGGAAGTAAAGAGGAAATATGAAAGATGGACCTGGTCGAAGAAGTCTGAGGACGGGGCACCACTCAGCGGAAGCTCATGACGGCATCAGGATATGGCGTAGGACGAGCCCAGTCGGCCAGAGCTGTGCGGTCGTCGGAGATCGGCGTCAGGAGATGGCGTAGGGCAAGCGCAGTCGGCTAGATCTGCGCTGTCGTCGGAGATCGCTAGGGCACAACCGGTCGGCACGAAATTCAGTGATCGAGTACCCCCCCCCCCTCCTCATACTCACGAGCAGCCTCTGTGTTCAAGCCCCGAATTGTGTATCGAGTCATTTCACTTTGCCAGAACTGGTTTCCGGACTGACTTTCGTGAGCCTAGTGGAGGCGACTTCAACTGTAAAAAGCTCTCTCAGAAGCACCGAGGAAATGCAGGAATTCATGCGCCTAGCTGACGTCGTCCGCGAAAGAGTCATGTGCAGAAACCTCGAGACGGACGTATGCAGCTAGCTGAACTCAACGATCATTGCTGGATTCATAACAAGCGATGCGTAAAGCTTTGTGACATCCTCTGCGATGACACCGGGCCTAATAAAGCCCAGGAGCAAATACACCAAGAGACGTACCATTGAAGCCATGTGCAAATGGGACTCACCTAAAAAAAGCATATGTTAAATGTTTTGCTTTTTGCATAAATTGTTGCGATGCAGCTTTGTTTTGTCTATTTACTGTCACATTCATTCTTTCAATAATGTGGAAATATATTACAACGAAATCATGGCATGGCGGAACCTAGAACTTTGTCAAAATGTATCTTCAGCACTGGTATGGCATTAGTTTCACAAAACGTTTGCCCTGTTCTGATTGATGCAGTTGATAATCTCTTCGCTGAATTTGCGTTTCAGCCAGTAGTGGCGAAGGGATGCTAGTGTTGTCAATCAATAAACATTAGTTTTTCTCATTCGCAAAGAGAATCTGGTTAGTTCATATCGTAACGCTCCATGTTCCTCACACAACACTTAACACACTGCAATTTAAAAACAAACACTGTATTAAATGGGCATAGACTGAGCACGAATCATTGTTATCTCGTGGTAGCAGTATGAGTAGGGATAAACTTTAAACTAGGAATTTCTGGCCTATCAGCAAATCAGGAATAAATTTTCTCTTTCAATTCACTTTCAATCCTCCGATCTCTTTCAGTGCACACTCAACCTAAGCACCTTTTCACGTTTCACTTAACTGAAACTGACGGAAAGTATCAGCATTACATCGTTTACATTAATATTAGAAGACAGTGGCAGCGTTCTGGTCGCGACGACGTTTATTACGCAGATTTACGCGACCAACCCTTCGAACGAGGAAAGATGCTGAGAGTGATGATGTATATAGACTGATGCAGAAAATGAGTCAAATGGTCGGAATATTGCGCTTACAATAATTTATTCCCTCGGGCAGGAAGCGGACAAACCTGGTGGCGGTGCATGGCGGCGGCGTATGTCGCACGGATGTTTTTAAGAGTGACCTGTGAACAGCATCTGCGTCATGAAAACATTAATCGGAAGCCATGACAACTGCAGTTAGGCCGATTTGTCACAGGAGACGTCTGATCGACAATAGCGTATGGGCCGGTCAAACGGAACTGAAACTTATCACACAGGCCAGGAACTGGTGTTCGTCCCATAACAATTCTTGGTCTCTAGTATTGGTGGTAGTTAGGGACATGGAGAACGTTATCTTAGTGAGTCTTCTGCTCTTGTTCGCTTGCGTCTGTACTGAAATGGGCACGTCGGTGGAGTAGCAAGGCGAGAGATTAGGTGCTCACTCAGTGACACCAAAGAGTTCGCCAGAACATCAAAAAGGAAGACGTCGAGAGGACATGTCGGTTGACGGCCATTGGCGAGAAATAATGGGAAGTAGCCTGCGGCGCGCTACATAGTGGTAGTGCCCGCAAAGACTACGAATGACAGGACGGTATCGCAGTTGGTGTGATCAGCGTTGACTATGCGTGATCATATCGAACAGTAATGAAATCACTCTGTGAGGCCGTTAAGATGAGGGTGTGGCTGGAAGGCACCTTATGAATGCTGTTACGTGCCTGGAAAACGTTTTCGAGTAGTTTCGAGACAAAACGCCTTGCCGCAGTCGCTCAAAAGAACGCACAGTGCACCAAGTCTGAAAAAGTCTGCCTCCAGAAAAGATCACAGCAAATCCACGGAGAGAATGTTGATGAGTGGAGCTGAAGCTTCGAAGAGTTTTAACGGCAAACTGTGTATCATCCACTGGCCGCATCCTGTCCTTCTGTCTGTCTGTGTGTCTGTTCGTCCGTTCTTCTGTCTGTCTGTTTGTCTGTCATGTATGTATGCATGTATGTATGTATGTAATATGTACGTATTTATGCATGTATGATTGTATGTGTGTATGTATGTATGTATGTATGTATGTATGTATGTATGTATTTAGGTATGTCCAACGTCCAACGTTCACCTCTTTTTCTGTCCGTACGTGTGTCTGTATTTTTGTCTGTTGTGTGCCTGTCCATCTGTTTGTCTGTCCATCTGTTCGCGTGTCTGTCTGTCTGTATGTCTGTTCATCCGCCCGTCCATCTAGTGAACTAAAGGTACCCCCATCTCGCATCGTATATTCATCTTATAAAAGTACCACCATACAGCGGACATTCTAAGGATTAGTACTAGAGGTGGCTACTACATACAGGAGACGCATGACCCACGCCTTAAGGAGCATCACCCCTAAAAAGTGGCAATGTCCACTGCTGACCCTCAAGGGAGTACAGCTGCTGTGTCATACGTTGTAAATTTCAAACTGCTTCGACAATTCGGCGCTCGTCACTAGCTGATGTCGGCAGTGGTTTGTAGAGGTAAATCACAATAATTTTAAACAGGACACAAAAGAGTTGTAGGAGACTGGCCGGAGATAAAGCGGGTCGCTTGGGGTGGTGGCAGAACGAGTGTGACACAACATATTGAGCTACGCGGGTGCAAAGTCCAGGCCGGGCAGAACGACTGCGAATGCGTTCGTAGTTTTCTAGAAAGCCTAGATGACCACTCTTGGATTTATCATGAAATGGTTTAAAATCTGTGCTGGTAAGGAACGAGGAGTGACGGGAACCCAGTGTCGTCCTTCAGTGTAGATTACAAAGAGGCAGAGGATTAAGTTTTCAATCTTGAAGTTCTTCAAATGTCGATGGGCCCGGCCGTTGAGAGGACATGAGCCTTGAAGGCGCTGCAGTATAGAGTGGCAGTAAGCGGCAGTAAGCCATTGAGAAAGTATGCGCACGAGGCGTGCCTATAGTATCGCATTCTACGCTTCAAGACGAAGGTCAAGCATTGGCTAGGTTGTTTCGTGCTTTGTTGTTTGCTAGTGATGCAGCCATTTTTACAAGCAGTTTGTGGGCGGCTCATCTTAATAAAATGCTTGGTCTAAAAGAAAAAACTGTGCTCTTCAATGTCTTTTTGTGTTTTCTTCCTTAGTTCTAGTGTAGTACGCTAGTTGCTCTCGGGCACTCTGTCGTACCGCCACGGAGAGAAGCGCAGGCTGATTAGAAGTTCACTGCACCTCAAAGCTTCGAGAAGCATCTTCTCGTTGTCTTCTGGTGCAGTGTACATGCGGTATTTGCTGCTACCTCTATAATACCGACTATGTGGCAGCTCATGCGAGTCAAATGAACCTATAGATCTACAAACTTTCTGGAACCTCGTTCAGCCACTGAATTATTGAGTTCGATGTTTACACCCCAGAAAAAAAAAACTTCTACTCTAGAATTTTCTTAAGTTGGCGCATGCTTTCGGCACTGCCCTTTACAATAGATTGATTGCTATATGTTACTATGCATATTTCAGAAAGGTCTTCCACTAAAATAAAAGACAACAGCGTAACAAGCAACAAGAAATAGGAGAAAACACCGACCAATTCTTTGTCCTGACTGCACCTATTTGTTGCCTCTTGGTCCACTGTTGTCAGTATATTGGACCGCAAACTGCCCATACATTTGCTGTCCTACCACTAAGTCTGTCATTCTTTACTGATTCAAAGTCTTTACTGATACGAAACAACTTCTTTAGGTAAAGAATAAATCAACACTCTTTGCAATTCAGACGCAAAGTGGTAGTCTTAGACTAAACGTAGTGTAATCGACAAGATGAGACTGTTGCAGTTAGGCAACGATAATAATGGAGTAGTGTGGTTCATGTTGTAGTTTAAGAGGACTGCTGTTAAATAAAGATTAAGAAATAGCTGTTATCAATTGCAATCGCTCGAACAATTACGAAAAACTGAATTATGAAGTAGAGCATATATTGAACAAAGCACCCTTAAGCAACTACACATTGCTATTGCTGGAAAATGATGAACAACTACGGAAGTAATGATCTCAGCTTTCCAGGTAAACAGACTAGGTAAGACTTCTTGAGAATACGCCCAACCAAGATGTGTGACTGTATTGGCAACTGTGTCACTTACTCTTAAAAGCACAGCAGAAATCAGAGTCGTCTTTTTGTATCCTTTCTCTATCAATTACAAAAAATATGAAAATGTCGTGGCATGTGAAGGTGTCAAATTTGGACTAGCTCCCCGGCCTTTCTTCACTGTGAGCCACCATGAAGAATGGTACTTGAAAATATGCATGTAACATTGTGACTAGAAAAGGAGTAGTAGTACAAGTAAGAAAATTCACGAGGTATAACTGATCAAATACGACTCATTAAAGGTTTAAAAAAACTGCAACTATTGCAGGACATGACAATGAACAGTGTTTATGTCATCCTTTAAACCAACTCTGAAACAACAGTGTTTGCGACATGTAGTTCACTATCGAAATAAAGTACGAGCAAGGCTGGCATCCCGTTAGCTTCTGTAACCAAGCTCGATGGCTATACAAGCTGTATTGGACCACACTGCCATGGGAACAAGTTTGCAAGGCTTTATAGACGCATTTATGCTTCTTAAGAGGCTGTACTTAGACGTATGAAGAAAGTAAAAGGCCCTTACTTACTCCAATAAAGAACCCTTATCAGGGTCATCTTTAGTTTTATTTCCTGCTCTAGTGTCGACGTGAACGGTAAATATTTTTGTTGAGGCATCTAAAGAGTTCAATCAAGTGAACAATAGATGAAGCCACAAATGGCAAAAACACGCAAGGATTTGTGATACTGAATATGAGTCATCGAGAAGACCTTCTGAAGCTCCTGCCAGCGCCTTTAACGGCTGGCCTGGTCAGACTCCTAGTCACGTCTTCAAGAATTGTATGAGCACTACCGGAGCTCTGTCAGATATCGGCTTTAGAGCTAACGTGTCTCCAGTAACTTCAAGTAGGTGATGGTTGTGTTTCCACCCTCATCTCATAAAGCACCACCGTCCGAAGTTATTATTTCGTACGCTGCATTCAGCAGTTAAAACTTCAAAAGTAGTCCTTAATTTTTTTCTGAAAGCAAAACCACTTCAACAAATGATTGATCAGCGCAATAGGCAGCAAATGCAGCTCATGACATACGCGTTCTCGCTCAAAATTTGAGCCAATACTTTACAAGTCAAAAGGCTATCGCAAGTCAACTAAGTCCAGTTGAAATATAAATGTGACGTCCAACTTACCTCAGCACTTGGAAAAATTAAAAAAGTGACGCAAGCGAATCCAACTGATCGCATTCTTCATGACGTTCGCCTGTGGTTTCGATACTTTATTTTCCGCTTAAAGGTACTCTAAAGGTAAATGATAGTTTTTGTCTGAGTGAGATCTCATTGTACTACAACGTCTAAAACAGCAATATTATCAACGGCAGTGCCCTAATTACCAAGATATTAAGGTAAGCGTACTACACGAGAGCACCACGAGTCAAATAGTTTGTAAATGATTGCAATGACATAAGAGCATTCGACTACAGTTAATCACTACGAATCGAAGCTGGCTGCAATGAAGAAAGAACCTACGTGAATCAAGAGACATGACATGCTGCTTCTCTGTTTCTTTTCGACCTGTAAAAACATTCGCCCTGTTTCTGCATGTTACACCACAAATGTCGTCGGAAGACGATGGTCCTTGCATCTGCAGAGAGGGAGCAAAACGTTTATTCGCTGTTCAGCGCAAGAAAATTGGTGAATGGTATTCTGGAGGTGCTGCGTTAGAGTACTTCGAGCGTGAAGCGGAGGCGAACGAGTGCATCAAATCACGTCACACGTATGACATCAGCGCTATCTGGCAATGCTCCTGAAAAACGGAGTGAGGACCATGCTCGCCCGTATCGGAGGTGATAAGGTGTAAAACACAAGGCGACGGGAGCGTGCCACCACCATGTCGTCTTAGCAAAGCGTCGGAAACACTTGCAGTTTCGTGCAAGTGTTGCATGGTCAGCGCAGCGTAATAAATGCTACGATCCTTAAAATTACATACGTATGCTGTTTCTAGTAAAAAACCACATTCATAAAAAATTGACAGGTACCACGTACAGCGGGAATCAATCTTATGCAAAGCGCGAATGAATAGGGTTGATGCATCACTTTAAAATCAGCCCAACGTTACGAGGTGGAGGTAAATGATGCCGTACATGGCATCCGTGTCATGATTATCATGTTTGCAGGCGCGGTTTATCTTCGTCATCTATTCACATCATGTGATACCAAATTTAGTATATGTGGAGCTAGCGAAACAGCCGCAACCACTGCTATGAGCAGCGGTATGTTGTCAGTGTTCTTACTTCACACGCGTGTCAGGTTTATCTTGTTTGCACCAGTCATATATTTCAACATTCCATGACGTCCCAGTAATGCCAAATTTGGTATATATAGAGCTAGCAATGCCTTACCCAGGCAACACTGCGTCTCTCCTCAGTTTCGTGACGGAGGGATGTCCGGACACGCTGAAACGCGCGTGCGTCAAAGCAACTCAGCGCGGCGCGCGCCTGCGAAGTATATGGCAGGACCGGCGCGTATATAGCGTAGCAAAGCCGGCGTGACGCGACGAAGGGAATGCCGGCGAGCAAGCGCACCGCGTCACGTCCGAATGTATTGGCGCCTTGACTGTGGCATGTATAGTCATGTTCTCACTTGACACGCATCTCATGATTATCATTGTTTGCGCCCACAAGCCTCCTAGATTCTTCTTGCCTGCTGGATTATCAGCGGTGACTTCGGAAGTGGCCGTCAACGGAACTGCGGGGGTGGCGTCACTTCGGTAGGGTTGTCTTGAAATAAATTTTTACGTTTTTGGAGCCTATATGCAACAAAACAAAATGTAAAAAGTATTTAGAAGGCAGTAAACCAATTTATAATTAATTATATAAAACCCTACATATGTGACGCCACTATAGATGGCGGGCATTTTGCGCTCATTCAGTAGGCAACCACTTCAATACAAGGCAAAGCCTCTGAGATTGGAAAACGGCAATGTTGCCAATCTCGAAGGCCAAGTACAAAGACTCTTAAACCTACGTAGGTGGCGCCGTCAGTAGATGACGGGCGTTTCGCGCTCATCCGGCAGGCAAGAAAAATATAGGAGGCTATGTTTGCACCAGTCACATGCCTTCGTCATCCATTGGCGTCACGTACTATCAAATTTGGCTTATGTGAAGCTAGCGAAAGGGCCGCGATTGCATCATGAGTTTAGCATGTAGTCATGTTGTTACATGACACGCATGTCGTGATTATCATGTTTGAATGTGTCATTTACCTAAGTCCGTCATTCGCGTCACACAATACTGAGTTTGGTACATCTGAAGGCTAGCGAAACGGACGCGAGGGCATCATGAGCGTGGCATGTAGTCATGTTGTTACATGACACACATCTCATGGTTAACATGTTTGTACCAATCACATACTTTCTTCACCCATTCACGCACTGTAAATCCTAATTGGATATACGTGACGCTAGCAAAACGGCTACATTCGCATCATGAGCGTGGAATGTAGTCATGTTGTTACATGACACGCATGTCATGATTTTTATGTTAGGGTCTGTCGCTTCTTTTCGCCATGAAATTCATGTATTACCGTACCAGTTTTGCAACATGCCATGTGAACGAAACCACCGCTAAAGCTGCATGACCATGAAATGTAAATCATGACATTCATGACATACATGTCACGATTTTCATGTTATGACTTCTCGAATATGTTCTTAATACAGTCATGTTATGCCATATCAATTTTTGTATTCATGCCATTATCGAAACGGCAGGGAGAGCTAAAAGCCGTAGGCGGATAGATAGATAGATAGATAGATAGATAGATAGATAGATAGATAGATAGATAGATAGATAGATAGATAGATAGATAGATAGATAGATAGATAGATAGATAGATAGATAGATAGATAGATAGATAGATAGATAGATAGATAGATAGATAGATAGATAGATAGATATGCTCTGAGTCACCGAAATTCGCTATGAGATACTTCGCTTTTAATATTGACGTGTTGTTATGACGCCTCATATATGCGCAATAATTGCTTTTTATTTACAATCGCAGAAGTGTGAACGCTGAGTGAGTGAACAGCTTTATTCACTTCCCGCAGGTTACCGGGCTGGGTTCTCACCTAGAAGCTGGTTGAGATACCATGTCTCTCAAAAGCTTCTTTGGCCTGCTGGATCGCCCAAGGTTAATTATCTAGTCCTGAGCTGAGCAGCGCGGTCCGCCAACGCTCCCGTAGGTCCTCATTGAAGGCCGCGTCCCTCGTTTTGCCAATTAGTGCTAGACACTTCCAGAAAATATGCACTAATGTGGACCTATTACTACAATACTTGCACGAATTGGTCATATACAAGTCAGGGTAAATGTGTTTCATAATTACGGGATTAGTGTTGGTGCCTGTTTGAACCTTGAGCAATATTGGTGGGCGCTGCGGATGGGGTCGGCCGTTTGGAGTATAATTTCGTCACTTTGGTGCCGTTTAGGATACCCTAAATGTGTACAAACAAACATGTGTACAGACAGACAGACAGACAGACAGACAGACAGACCAAAATTTTTGCGTCGAAGGCCCACAAGAAAAACTGTCGTCTTTACAAAAAAATGACTAGCGTTATTGTGGGGAATGCTAAGAATGCTTCCAAAATTCCGTTTTCGCCTGGTTAGGCTTTATAGATGGTGTCATCTAGCGAAGCCCAGTTGAACCAAGCAAGCATAAAATATTCAATAGTCGTAAATGCTGCTATAGCTACCACAACTTTGCTCTTTCGGTACTAGTATCGGTGGCCACTCAGTAAAGCCGGGCAGCGTTGTGCACGACAATAATGACGTCAGACGGCGTGCTTTCAGGCGGGAAATTTGAAGAGCACTGACTTGATGGGGACCACAAAAACTTGATTTTATTTCAAAATAGGCCTTTTCTTGCCACGAAAGTAGGACTACAAGGACTTCTGTACCGCTATTGCAGCAATCAACATCTAATTCTTATTTGCCTTTAATGTCCCTTCAACCTAATATGTAGTGTTTCATTGTATTATTTGTATATATTGGCTAAGTTTCAAGGGTAGGAACGCAGAGATACCGACTAATTGTTTACGGAAAAACCAATTGAAGTAATTTTTGCGTGAAAGGTCTTGTGTATTTTTATCTCATTGTAACAAAAAATTCTTCCGCGGAGACAGAGAGAAATAAACGTTTATTTCGAAACAGTGTTGCGAGCGATGAATGTAAAAAAATGGCTCAGAGACCGTACTTGCTCACAATAATGGGTCTGCTTTAGAGCTTACTATCTATCAAGGCGGCTGGGGCCATATAGGAGCGAAAAAGCGATTTGAAGGTGGCCCGAATATCAATTTTCGGCGTTGTCACATGATAGCGTGAAAGCGTGCTGCTGGCTGAGCACTTCGGACGCGATAAAATGCTCATAAAATGCTTCAAGTTACCTTCACTGATCACGTGACTGACAGAAACGTGAAAATCAATGGGCAAGCGTTGAATTAGGTGCTTGAAGCGTGGAAGAAAGCACCACGTTATAGATTTTGCCAACGAAAGAACTCAGGCACTGCTTTCTGTAAGTGCACTGCAGTTTTGCATCCATATTTTTGTCCCTAGCAAATGAATAAAATCTTGTTTATTAAGCATGATTAGCATGCAAGTTGAAATCAGGTATGAAAAATTACATTAGCACGAAAGCGTAGTACGAATAGAGCGTGTTTGCTTTGATTTGCTCGCTTCACCTCTGTAATTTTAACTCGTGGCGCACGTTACGCGGGGTAATTTGCATATTTGACAAACAAGAAAATAAACCTCGGTGAGGTAAGCACTTTGCTGTTTTACAGGGGCTAAATCAGCGAGACACAACCATACTGTCCTAAAGGTATATTAGAATAAAAAAAATTCCTTCGTTAGAAACAACATGACGATACAAGAAACGCATAAATTCTTCACACTAGTCAAACACGTGCAAAACTTAGGCGAATGAATGAGGCAGAAGACGACTTTTTCTGAAAATCGAGCAAGTGATGCTTCGCCACCGGGTTGTTGGTCATAATGTAATAGACCTGCCGCCCCAAAAAGCTTGGCGTACTGCCTTTTCACCGATTCTCTGCGGCTTAAGTTTGTTGAAATCAAACTTGAACGCTCAAGCAACTGCCGCTGGATTGAGACGATGACACAAGCAAATAATGTAAATAGGATGTTGATCAGATAGACGGTCCTCTCATGTGACAATTGTTATATCTGTGAGTGCTCCATCTTCGTGTGTTGCGTTACTTCCAGTGGCAATAGAATGGCGTCAAGGTAAGTGGGCCGTGTTGTTATTGCCTATATGCCACCACGTGTCATTGAATCTGGTATATAACTTCTCGGCCTGCTATCACTATTCACGCATGCGCCTACATGCGTTGCATGAACGCCTAATGCAGTTTGTTCTTATTTATCAATGGAACGTTAGACTTGGCATGACCACTACGACAGGACATATATATGCGGTCGTCGGGTGCGAGCCAGGCAGTGCGCGCATAGTAATGGAGCCATCGGAAGAGCTGCCTATACTTGAGCTTGATGACGATTTTTGGGAGTTCTTGCTCTCGCCGAGCTTTGACGATGGGTCAAAGAAGCCACGCATGAATGAAGAGGAGTTGCCTTCAGCGTCATTTGACACAACGTCGTGCATCACATCATCTTCCACGCAAACGAATGTGCCGCCGCCGCAGCAGTCAACGTCCACGCAGACAGAGTCGGACATTTCTTTGCTGGGCCATGCCGTTCAAAAGCCAACGCAGTCGCTCTCCGCGACGTGTGAACCTTGCGAAAAGCATTGCTGGTACTGCCAAAACCCGGGCGCTTGTTCTGCGTCGTGTCCCACGGGCACGTGTGCGTACTTCACACAATCACTTGCTCCAGCAACGATCATGCAACCCTTTGCGACGTCACCGGCACTCCAAGCAGTGGCATGCCTGCAGCAGCAGCAGCCTATGGTGTTATTTTCACCGGGACCACAAACTAGTGTGCAAGACATCGTTACAGCGGCCTTTTCCACACTTGCGAATCCGGGACTTATTGCCACGAATTCACCCTTTGGAGCACTTGTTCCAACATCATTGAACCTTATTCCGTTGTTGCCTTCGTCAACTCCCGTGACGCTGCCAATGTCACCAGAATCAGCTAACGCCGATGGCGAGAGTCGTCACGTGCAGCAGCATACGCCGAAGGACGATTTTACTACGCCTTCATTAACCGCGAGAGACGGACCGCCGCGCTTAGCAGCTCCAACTGCTCCGACTCCCGTGACGCTTCCAATGTCGCCAAAACCAGCTAACGCCCATGGAGAGTGTCGTCACGTGCAGCAGCATGCGTCGAATGACGATTTTACCACGCCTTCATTAACCACGAGGGAAGAACAGCTATGCTTAGCAGCTCTAACTGCCCCGACTCCCGTGACGCTGCCAATGTCGCCAAGACCAGCTAACGCCGACGGAGGGTGTCGTCATGTGCAGCAGCATGCGCCGAAGAACGATTTTACCACGCCTTCATTAACCGCGAGTGAAGGACAGCCCCGCTTAGCAGCTTTAATTGCTCCGACTCCCGTGGCGCTGCAAATGTCGCCAAATCCAGGTAACGCCGACGAGAGTGTCGTCTCGTGCAGCAGCATGCGCCGAAGGACGATTTTACCACGTCTTCATTAACAGCGAGGGAAGGACAGCCACGCTTAGCAGCCCTAACTGCTCCGACTACCGTGATGATGCCAATGCCGCCAAAAGCAGCTAACACCGACGGAGAGTGTCATTACGTGCAGCAGCATGCGCCGAAGAACAATTTTACCACGCCTTCATTAACCGCGAGGAAAGGAAAGCCGCGCTTAGCAGCTCTAAATGCCCTGACTTCTGTTCCTGGTCACACGAAGCTGGCTCTAACACCGAAAATTTTGAAACAATTGAAACAGGGAAATTTGTGCATCATGGATGTGGATCTTTCTACCGCCCCACTAAAGACTTCGAAACATCACGCAAGTACACGCCCATCTACGGTCGCGCACCTTATTAGCTCACCCCCAACGACGATATTACGACGCGCCAGTGAAGGGCCAAGGCCAATTTTACCACAGCCTTTTAGCACGAAAGGAACATCTGACCGCGTGCACCTAACGCCAAAAAACGATCAGACCAAGACGCCACAACCCGTGAGGCACGAAGATTTATGTGAGCAAAGCGAAACAGTAGAACATGTGATAGCGGACCGAAGCGACGTCGTTAATGTGGATACATCCAACAAGGCCCTTTACACATTGAAGTTCAAGCAGAGCACAGCACTGCAGCCACCCAAGGATGGTTTTTCCTGTTCCCGCCAGCGCCGAAACTCAGTCTGAGCGCATTTCAGCGCACCTCACGGCAAGAATCAAAGCAAGAAAAGTATTCGCATTGCAGCTAAGCTTTCACATGACCCATGAGTTTAAAAATTGCAGTCCGCGAGTGGCCCGTACAAGTAAGCGCTTTCTTCTTGTGAATCACTAATAGAAGTGAAGTGACAGTGTACACGCTTTCAAAACTCTGATGACGTATTTCTCGTGAGCGGTGCAGATTCTGATTATGCTTTGTAAAAGTTCCAATAAAGCAGCATTTTTACACCTCTGGCATTTTGACGCAAGTCTGTTACAGATTAGCCATGGGAGCTTACTAATTCGCAAAACGGGTGCCACATGCTGCTTTGAACTTCTTCGCCGAAAACTTCAGTGAAAGAATTGGGATAACCTTACTTTTTGTTGCCTTGTAAAAAACAAGCGAAACAATAGGCACACTGCTGCCGCGCCTACGGTTGAGGGCCCAATTTAGAGGGGTCGTACAACTGTGAGCACTCTTAGGGTGAAGACGCCAACACGTGGAACTGTGAGCCCTCTTAGGGTGAAGACGACAGCACCATCACTGCCGCGTAACAGTCGTCGTTAGAAACATTGTATATGGACAGCACGTGCTCTGCTATTCACTCTTTCCACCACGCCGCACATCTTGCATACATACGCTTGGTCATCATGTCCCAGCACCTTTGTAGGCAAAGCTGGTGCATCCCGCATTTTAAGGTCAATCTGGATTACAAATTGTTGCGTGGATGCAAAAATTAGTAGAAAGCAGTTTACATTTGAACTGTTTATTAAATAAAACTTCAAAGGAAGAAATAGCATAAGATGCATAATGAATCAAATTAGCAGACAAAAATACGGCTTGCAGACAAGCGAACAATCGTATCTATGACGTGTGCGCGTGGTGTAAAGAATGTACCGTAGCGCACTTGGTGCGCATGTCTCCAACGACGGCTGTTACGTGGCGCTGACGGTGTTGTCGGTCAGTCGCGTGCGCTCTCGCCCTAGCAAGGCTCACCTCTGTACGTTCCCGGAATTGATGATATGTGGGGTTTAACGTCCCGAAGTTACCATATGATTATGAGAGACGCCGTAGTGGAGAGCTCCGGAAATTTCGACCATCTGGGGTTCTATCACGTGCACCCAAACCTGAACACACGGGCCTACAACATCTCCGCCTCCATCAGAAATGCAGCAGCCGCAGCCGAGATTAGATCCCGGTCAGCAGCCGAGTACCTTACCCACTGGACCACCGCGGCAGGGCTACGTTCCCAGAATTGAAAATACCTACGTGACTAATTTATATTCTTTCAGTTAGCTTGTACATCTGGTCACGCTGCGTGTGTTTTGCGTTGCTTCGTTGATTCTCAAGTGCGAAGAGGACCGCTAAGTACATGGTGGTGCCTTATATTTTTACGCCGTTTGCTCATCGGGTGTGGGGCATCTGTAATCTCATAACCGTTGAGTACTCTTGGGGGGAAAGTATGTGGGGAGGGTTATAGATAAACAACCGTATTATGCGATCGATACTACAGCAGAACGAATGAGTCATTAGCAGCTGTGCGTTCCCTAGATCCGCAGAGCGATTTGCTGTCGCACCAGGTTTGGCGAGCGAGAATTACCACTGTGCCACGTCAACGTCGCTCTCATAAGCCTATTTTAACAGGACCTTGCTTTTCTAGAAAATATGTTTCTATTATTTCTAACTTCGCCTGGGCCAACAGTCTACAGAATGTTGTGATGTAAAATGTGGAAAGTCTTAGCGGAACACGCTGCATACTCACATCGAAAGCTGCAGGAGTTCTCGCGATCGCCTTTTAAAACTCGTGTCGACCAAAATTCACATGAAAGAATAACAGGGCTTGATGAATCATACTGTGTGTTTATGTCGTCAAGAATGTGAAAGTGCTTGTAGGTCATCAACCCCTTTCATACCGAGATTACCCGCAAATCACCTGTCGAGACATGAGAGTGCGCGCCACAATAACTGACAGTTTATAGCTAACCTGGAAATGAGACAAGAGACATTGGTAATTTACTGTGATGGCGTTAGAAGGATCGACGTCTTCAGTGTTCAGCCGACAAACGCAAGGAATGAAAATTAAGATCCCAGCAGAAACTGAATCCAAAAATTCTGTGTGGCAGACAAACTATCCACCACCGATTGATTGATATGTGGGGTTTAACGTCCCAAAACCATCATATGATTATGGGAGACGCCGTAGTGGAGGGCTCTGGAAATTTCGACCACCTAAGGTTCTTTAACCTGCACCAAAATCTGAGCACACGGGCCTACAACATTTCATTTCCGCCTTATTCACCTCCGAGTCAGCCAGGTCTTGAAAGTGCTGATAGATATTCTGATTGATTTGTGGGGTTTACCGTCCCAAAACCACCATATGATTATGAGAGACGCCGTAGTGGAGGGCTCCGGAAATTTCAACCACCTGGGGTTCTTTAACGTGCACCCAAATCTGAGTACACGGGCCTACACCATTTCCGCCTCCATCGGAAATGCAGCCGCCACAGCCGGGATTTAATCTCGCGACCTGCGGGTCAGCAGCCAAGTACTTTAGCCACTAGACCACCGTGGCGGGGTCGCTGATAGATCTTCTGCAGGCGTATTGTTCTTTAACTTTCAATTCTAATTGCAGTGCTGCTTATCTGATTTTATAAAAGAAGCAATAAACATTACATATGCACTCATACGACACACGCGTCATACCGGGTTCACTTCGCCTGTGTTTCCCATGTTGCCTCTGTTTTATAGCATTCTAATAAGCATTAGAGTTGTATTTTGCTTCAACAAGCCATAGTCATTCGTTGTAGACTGAGAAAGAACACGGCAACAAAAGTTACTTGTGACATTCACGTCATCGAAGCGTAAAGTCGACTTCGTTTCGACAATAACTACATCGGAGTTATGACGTGAATGCCAACGTCACATCAGATTTACCCTGACCCTTTCAACGTCAGTGTAGTTAATGTGCCCTGTATTCCCATACTGTGCACCTGCTACGCTTTATAAACACTCCGATATACGTCGCAAGCTTGGCTGAAAACAACAAAGCAAAAATTCATGATTAACAACAAGCTCTGCGATTCCTTCACATGAAACCGTTTTTCACAAGGCATAGGATCCGCCAAACTTTTTTTTACAAAGAAGCGCTACCAAAATCTTAATTTTGTGTGTGCTCACTTTCTCTACGCTACAAGCTGACCCGTACCTATAACGACATGCTTGGGACAAACATTTTCTTGAAATTAAGGAGTAGTTAGAGATATTGACGCCTTTTTTTCGTATCTGCGCAGCGTCTTTTGTAGCTACATACCTGGAAAGGGATAACGGGGCCCGCGTGCCACGTCTCCCTATCATGTTTTGCTATCTACTCTCTATGAGATGGCGGCTGATTCCCAGCTCACCAACCCTACCTAATGGGCTGATGGCGCTTCGTTGTACGGTGCTGAGAACGCCTTCGGCTGTGGGCGCCGAAAGCTGCTAGATGTCTGATTACGCCACGTCAGGTCACCGGTCTAAGCTTAATGGTGGCTATCACTCTCACGCAGCAAGGCGGTAATACATTTTCTATTTGAAAAGGGATATATATATATATATATATATATATATATATATATATATATATATATATATATATGTGTGTGTGTGTGTGTGTGTGTGTGTGTGTGTGTGTGTGTGTGTGTGTGTGTGTGTGTGTGTGTGTGTGTGTGTGTGTGTGTGTGTGTGTGTGTGACGTATGAAGTCATGGTTGGTAGAGGTAGGTGAGGAAGAAGTGCTTTAGAATAAACATGGAGTATGAGCCGGGCCACGTCTCCCAGTCATCATAGCGTCACACGAGTAGACAGGATGAAGACCTGGCCGCCGCGCATCACCACACATCATTCACGAAGCCACCGGCCGTGCGCCTCAACTGAATATAGCCCACAGAAGAGGTGATCTCAGGCGCATACAGTTACCGGCATTATGGCAGAACCATCGACCGACCTTCCCATCCCCAAGTACACCGGAGCAGCAGATGATGGACCTGTTCGAGCTGGTTCGACCTGTTCGAAGGACTGGTTTGACCTGTTCGAGCTCCACGCTACCACTGCATCTTGGTTGGAACGAGAAATGGTTACGAAATTCAGTGACTACGTCACCGGTGAGGCATATAAATTTTACCTCACCCACATATTCGAGAACGACGAGTCTTGGCAAAGGTAAAAGAAGAAATGATCCTGTGGTTTCAAGACTATAATGAAGATTCGATTTGCACACGCACTCTCAGTGCATTCAAACTCAGTCATCGCAGTCATAGGCAGCCTTCACGCATTCGACCACAGAGCATGAATTTACAATTCCCGTCAGGTGAAGTTAGCCACATGCTCACGGAAAGACCACACGGTCGTTTTCCGAACTTTCCACCTGGTTCCTCATCCGCGGAAATATCACCAATGCTTAACTCTCCGCTGCATAAAAGAATTGAATTCACTATTGATGACCGAGATGCATATAATACTTCATGCCACATGCATACTTTGCAAACTGACTTGGCATTCAGCTCAGCAGTTCCACAAAGACAGAAGCACTCACAATCAGCATCTTGTGAAGGAAATCCCTCTGCAGAAGCGGCTAGTGTTCATCAATCACAAGATCGAAGCGACGTGAATCCAGTATACAACCTCAATGCCAACATTGAAAAGAAAAGCACAGGTGCGAATTCTATGACGCAAGTACTGTTAAGGCAAAACCAACAATGAATGGTTTATGAATACAGAAGATTCAAGTGCACGAAACCCCCCACATATTTTGTGCTGCAAACATCTGCATTGGTTCACGTTGCAGAAGCCTGCGGAGGACTTGCTAAGAATCCTGACACAGCAAAATCAATTTACACCACAAGCAAGTCGACGAAACCAAGAAACTACAACGTCAACGTGTACTTCAACATTGTCAATGACGAAAGAAAGCTTCATCGAAACCACTCTTCATGCTCAAAAAACATTGCGAAAAGGCCCATCGTCGTCGATATTTGCTCCACCAGAGATTGTAAATGCGCCTTCGCTCAAAACATCTGCGACATGGCTATAGAAAAATCTCCAAAATCCTCAAAAGCACCCATTGTAGTAGGCAGGAACACAGTCAGCGCCCAATAAACCCTGATCAACGCGCACGCAAGCTGCCTGCACGGCCGGTGTATCACCCACGACGAGGCATTCGATGCCTACAATATCGGAACTGTCGATTCTGCAAGATGTTCGAACCTCCTTTGTTCTTCACAAGAATACCAGTTGTGATTACCCCTATCTCTACGTCCAAAGCATTTTTGTGTTATCCAGGACGCAACCACCAGCCTCGCCCACCAGAACTCCTGCGTAACCAGGAGTGCTGCACTTTCCCCTGAAGTCATTGAAAGTTTACGGAACTCCCCTGGAGCATAGAACCAATTGTGAACTTTGACATTTGTGACTTTTTAACCTCTCCTTGTTTACTTGTTATTGTTCGTAATCCACGCTTTTTTCCGGGGGGAGGGGGAATCGCGTGACGTATGAATTGATGGTTAATAGAAGTAGATGAGAAAGAAGTGTTTTAGAATAACATGGAGTATGAGCCGGGCCACGTCTCCCAGTCATCATAGCGTCACACACAAACACACACACACACACACACACATTATATATATATATATATATATTGCCACGTTCCATTCCTCAAGTTTTGTTATCGCCCCAATACACTACACAATTCTCAGCGCAAACCGTGCCTGCAGTTTTCGAGAAGCTTCAGGACTGTAGCAGATAATTTCTATAAGATCACGCCCACTCCGCGAAATGTACAGATTATTCTGGAACCTACGCCACCGCCAGCGATAATGCTAGAACATTCGATGGCCAAAGTGTAAATGCCGACGCACTTCGCCGCTGGTCAGTTGTTGATCGAAGGCCGACGCTCCGTTCGCCGCTATCAGTCCAAGACTGCTACTGTAGCCCGACTTTCCGTTTACTAGGCACAGGTTCGCCCAAATAAACAATTTTTTATTCGACTCGCAGTGTGCTCCATTCGTCCACGTCACGATCCCGTGACATCTGAAGAGGTGCTGTTTCTTCTATGTACCAGACGCCTCCGTCAAGCCGTTAACCCAGCCCACGCCGTGAAGACACTGACGCCAGCAACGAGCAGCGAGTTAGCCGCAGGCAACGAGGTCTGCCACCAGAGTACGGGCTTTTACTAGACAAGGCTCAGAAAACCAAGACGTTGACGACGACCACGGTGACCATGTCAACGCTGGTTCCACCTGCACCACTCCTGCTCCAGCAACCCGAAGAGCTGCCAACTTTGCGCGGTTAGCCACTGGAAGACCCGAAAGCTGCATCAAAAAGTTCGACCGCGTCGCCGCCTTGAATGACTGGACAGACGATGACAAGCTCCGGCATGTGTATTTCGCCTTAGAAGATGCTGCTCGGACCTGGTTCGAGGATCAAGAGCGAAGCCTTGCAACGTGTGACGTCTTTCGCGCCAGGTTCCTCACCACTTTCGCAAGAGTGGTGCGCTAGGAGAAGGCCGCAGCTCTCCTCGAAACCCGTATGCATATTGCCATATGAAAACGCGGCGCTATTCACGGAAGATATAATTAACTCTTCCGCCGCGCTGACTCGGACATGTCCGAGGAGAAGGTCTGTCTGCTCATGCGAGGAGTAAAGCAGGAACTCTTCGCCAGCCTGATCAGAAACCCGCCAAAGACGGTCGCCGAATTCGTTTCAGAAACATCTAGGATAGAAAAGATGCTCAAGATGCGCACGCGGCAATATAACCGTAGCTCCTCGCCTACAAGCTACGCCGGCATTCAAGCGTTAGGAAGCACTGACTTACGTTAGACGATCCGAGCGATCGTGCAAGAGGAGCTGCGAAAATTACTTCCTTCAGCGCAGCCTCACGTGGAATCCATCGCAGACGTCGTACACCAGGAGATCCAGCGATTGCTGGGTGTTCTTCAGCCTCAAGAGCTGCAGCTGCAAGTCATGAGCGATTATGCTGCAGCCCGCTGCCACGCCCCTCCTCCACGCGCACGCCAAAACACTGCCCCATCACCCTTCCGTCGCCAGACGCCACCGCCGCCACCATTCCCAACCGACGACCTACCGTTCGCCAGCGGGCCAGCGCAGTCTGTCGAGGAAAACCGACGTTTGGCGCACCCCTGACCACCGCCCACTGTGCTACCACTGCGGCGAGGCCGGGCACACTTACCGCCGTTGCCAGTACCGACAGATCAGACTGCGTGGCTTCGCCATGGATGCACCACGTCCACAGCCAGGGGAGCGGCCACGTGACATCGCCGACTACCTGAGAGGAACTCAGTGAACACCACGAAGTCCTTCCGTTCGCCGTCGCCCAGCTGCCGCACGTCACCGTACCACCGCAGTACTTTGGCACAACGCGGAGTCGGCCTCCTATCCCGTATCCGGCAAACTAAGGGCAGCAACCGATGGAGGTGCGGTTGCTGTGCGACGAACTACCAAAGATCCTCCGACGACGACGACGACACCGCGATGGAGCTTTCCAAACACCACGCCAACCAGGCAAAGTCTTGACGACGAAACATCACTCACCAAGGGTTACCTGACGACGCAACATAGAAGGAGCGGAAGAAGTCGACGAAGCCGCGACCCGACGCCCCGGCCTAACTGCAATGCGAGACGGCAAACTAGCGATCTCAACGTTCTTATCGACGGCCACAGTGTGACCACTCTCGTCGATACTGGAGCCGACTATTCCGTCATTAGTCAGTCGTTCGCCGCGAAGTTGAAGAAAGTTAGGACAGCTTGGAAGGCCCCAAAATACGCACAGCCGGAGGTCATCTCGTAACGCCAGCAGGAATCTGCACAGTGATAGTCACCATTAACGGCCGTGTTTACCCTGAAGACTTCATAGTCCCACAGCGTTTCTCGAGAGATTTCATCCTTGGCATGAACTTGTTATGCCTCCATGGTGCTGTCATCAACCTAAGAAGAAGGTCGATAACGTTATCCACAGAAGAAGCCCTACCGCCACGCACGCTGTCAGGAAGCCACGCATTGATTGTACTGGAATAAAATGTTACCATTCCGCCTCGCTCCAGCGTCATTATATAACCCGATTTGGAAGGCGTCGTTGAAGGCAGTCAGCATCTGTTGGTCACCCGCAATATTTGCGTCGCAAGAGGAATTGCAGAGCTGCGGGGAGGCAACGCAACGGTTATGCTAAAAAATTTCAGCAATGAATACAAACATGTGAACAAAGGAACGATGGTCGCATACGTCGAAGAATCGTGGAAGCCACCAGTGTTTTCGCCTTCGCTGACTCTGCGGAACCTGCTCAAGGAAACCAAGCACCTCCCTCAACTTTCGACGTCAACCCCAGCTGTCCGAACCATAAGCAAAAACCGCTCAAGACCCTGCTGCTGCAATACGAAGATTGCTTTCCATCGTCGTCAAAAATTCGGCAGACGCCAATCGCGAAACATCACATCATAACCGAGGAAAATGCCAGACCACTCCTTCAGCGTCCGTACAGGGTTTCGAGGCGAGAACGCGAGGCCGTAAAGACACAAGTTGATGAAATGGTACGGGACGACTTCATCCAGCCGTTCAAGAGTCCATGGGCGTTCCTCGTGGTGTTAGTGAATAAAAAGAATGGGACCCTACGTTTCTGCGTCGATTATCGCCGCCTGAACATAATCACAAAAAGGACGTGTATCCTCTCCCACGAATAGGTGACGCAGTGGATCGGCTCCATAACGCCAAGTACTTTCCGTCAATGAACCTCAAGATTGGCTATTGGCAAATCGAAGTCGACGAAAGAGACCGAGAGAAGACGGCGTTTATAACAACGGACGACCTCTTTGAGTTTAAGGTGATGCCCTTTGGTCTTTGCTCGACGCCTGCAACTTTTCAACACGTTATGGATACAGTACTGGCAGGATTGATGTGGCAGACTTGTCTTGTGTACTTGGACGACGTCGTCGTATCTTCCTGGATTTTCGACGAGCATCTTCGGCACCTTGAACCTGTACTTAAAGCCATCAAGACGTCCGGACTCATACTGAAGCCAGAAAAGTGCAGATTTGCGTACGAGGAGCTCTTGTTTCTGGGGCACGTGATTAGCAAGTCTGCAGTTCGTCCCGATCCACGAAAAACAGCCGCCATCACCGACTTCCCGCCGCCCACTGAGAAGAAGGCGTTGCGCCGATTTCTGGGCCTCTGCGTCTAGTATAGGCGGTTTGTGAAACACTTCGCTCGCATAGCCCATCAGCTCACTAATCTTACCAAGGCCGACGTGGAGTTCAAGTGGTAAACGCCGCAGGATCACGCTTTCCAGGAGCTTAAACATCACCTAATGACGCCTCCGTTGCTTGCCCATTTCGACGAATTCGCCGAGACAGAAATACACACTGACGCAAGCAGCGTAGGTCTTGGCGCCGTTCTTGTGCAGAGGACTAACTGACTTGAACGGGTTATTAGTTAATCCAGCCAATCGCTATCCAAAGCATAAGCCAATTATTCCACGGCAGAAAAGGAGTGCCTCACCATCATCTGGGCTACGTCGAAATTTCGCCCCTACCTCTACGGCAGGCCCTTCAAAGTTGTGAGCGACCACCATGCCTTGTGTTGGCTAGCCACCTTGAAGGACCCTTCAGGTTGCCTCGCGCGATGGAGCCTGAGACTTCAAGAATATGATATTACTGTTGTTTACAAATCCGGCAAGAAACACTCCGACGCCGACTGTCTCTCTCGTGCGCCTGTCGACCAACCACCGCCCGACGACCCGGATGACGACTACTTCTTGGGAACAATAACTACCGACGACTTCGCTGAACGACAGCGGGCCGACCCGGAACTTAAGGCCCTAATAGAATACCTCGAAGGCAGGACCGCTGAAGTCCCGAAGGTATTCAAGCGCGCACTTGCGTCGTTCACCATGCAAAACGGTCTTCTCCAAAAGAAAAACTTTTCACCGCTTCGAGCCAATTACCTCCTTGTGGTACCTTCAGCTCTGTGACCAGAACTCCTGCAGGCCCTGCACGACAATCCGACGTCAGGGCACCTCGGTGTTTCTCGCACGCTCGCGAGGATACAAGAAAGGTACTACTGGCCACGTCTTACAACCGACGTCACCCGTTATTTGAGGACATGCTGGGACTTTCAGCGACGCAAAACACCACCGACAAGGCCAGCGGAACTTCTGCAGCCAATTCAACCAACTCGCCGACCTTTCCAGCAGATCGGTATGGACCTACTGGGGCCGTTCCCGACGTCAGCTTTCGGAAGCAATTTAATTGTGGTAGCTACCGACTACGTCGCCCGCTACGCCAAGACAAAAGCCCGGCCCAAAGACAGTATATCCGAGATAGCTAAGTTCTTCGTCGAAAATATCGTCCTACGTCATGGCGCCCCGGAGGTCTTTATCACCGACAGAGGAACGGCAATTACTGCTGACCTAACTCAAGCGATCTTGGCATACAGTCAGACAAACCACCGCCGGACGACAGCGTACCACCAGCAGACCAACGGCCTTACTGAGCGGCTAAACAATACGATCGCCGACATGCTGGTAAGGTACGTCGATGTCGAACACAAGACGTGGGACGCCATTCTTCTATACGTGACTTTCGCATACAACACGGCGGTGCAGGAGACAACGCAGATAACTCCATACAAATTGTTTTACGGAAGGAGCCCCGGATACGACGCTCGATGCCATGTTACCCAACGTCACCGACGAAGAAAACCTCGATGTGAGTGAATACCTTCAACGCGCCGAATAAGCCTGACAACTCGCGCGTCTCCGTATCAAGAGTCAACAAACGGCCGACTGCCGCCGTTACAATCTTCGACGATGCTTCGTTGAATACCAGCCCGGTGAACGTGTTTGAGTGGGGACGTGGTCGATACGCCGACGTGGCCTCAGTGAAAAGCTTCTGCGACGGTACTTCGGACTGTACAGGGTGGTCCGACGTCTCGGCCCACTTGATTACGAGGTTGTCCCCGACGGCATCACGAACTCTCAACGACACCGATCGCGACCTCAAGTCGTCCATGTCGCATGCCTCAAGCCGTTTTATGCGCGTTAACAAACTGAAACAGTGTTTTTTGTAATGTTGCTGTATCGTAATTTATTCATTGGGATTTTTGCATTATTGTTGTACACTCATCTTTAATTAGAGCATCGGGACGATGCCTTTTTCAGAGGGGGGCAATACCACGTTCCATTCCTCAAGTTTTGTTATCGCCCCAATACATTACACAATTCTGAGCGCAAACCGCGCCTGCAGTTTTCGAGAAGCGTCAGGACTGTAGCAGATCACTTCGATAAGATCACGCCCACTCCGCGAACTGTACAGATTTTTTCTGGAACCAACGCCACCACCAGCGATAACGCTAGAACATTCGATGGCAAAAGTATAAATGCTGACGCACTTCGCCGTTTGTGAGTTGTTGATCGACGGCCGACGCTCCGTTCGCCGCTATCAGTCCAAGACTGCTACTGTAGTCCGTCTGTCCGTTTACTGGGCACAGGTTCGCCCAAATAAACAATTTATATTTCGACTCACAGTGTGCTCCATTCGTCCACGCCACGACCGCGTGACGCTATATATATATATATATATATATATATATATATATATATATATATATATATATATATATATATATATAGCGGAAGATTATACATAAATATATATACATATATATATATATATATATATATATATATAATATATATATATAGCGGAAGATTATACATATATATATATATATATATATATATATATATATATATATATATATATATATATATATATATATATATATATAGCGGAAGATTATACATATATATATATATATATATATATATATATATATATATATATTGTAACAGCGAGCTGTGATAAGATGGTTTTAGTTACCGGAGGGGAACGATGGTCGTTTTGCGGCAGCACACTGCGATCGTGCCAAGACTCTTCGTCTTCCTCTGCTTCTCTTCTCTACCTTTTTCTAGTCTGTTACATTTCCCCGCAAGCAGACGAAGCCCGTAGGGCGAGTTATGATGCACAGGGAGGGTAGAAAGGTTTCAGGCGAGCAACGTGAGTGAGCTGCGTTCTGCTCTATCGCCGACCATTGGGCAAAAGACGAGCTATTACGTAAGTGAGCTTGCTTAGACGCTCCAAAACTACAAATGGGCCTGAATATCGTGACAGAAGCTTTTGACACAATTCACGCTTGCGTTGTGGTGTCCAAAATAACACCAAGTCACCTTTTTTCGAATAAAACCGGTTCGTGACGGTCGTCGTATCGTTCCTTCGAACGACGTTGAGAGGCCAGAGTACGAAGACGAGCGATTGAACGGGCTTCTTCCGCAAGGCACAGGGTGTTTGATACAGAGTCATCATTGTGTAGACTGAAGGGTAAGAAAGTGTCTAGAGGGCTTAGTGGCAACCTGGCGTACAACAGATAAAATGGGCTGAAGTTCGTTGTTTCATGTTTCGCCGTGTTGTACGCGTACGTGATAAAAGGCAGCACTTCATCCCAGTTCTTGTGATTGGAAGTAACGTACATGGCAAGCATGTTGGTCAGCGTTCTGTTTGTCCGTTCAACGAGGCCATTCGTCTGTGGGTGATACGGTGTGGAATGACGGAACTGTGTCGTGCACATGCGTAGTAATTCTTCAACGACATCGGCAGTGAACTGGCGGCCACGGTCGCTGATAATAACACGCGGTGGGCCACCGCGTGTTATTATCAAGGACCACGGAGTGAAGCAAGAAGTCCGCCACGGATGCAGCGGTAGAAAAGAGAATAGCTGCGGTTTCGGCATACCGCGTGAGATGATCTACGCAGACAATTATCCAACGCTTCTTATTGTTAGATAACGGAAATGGACCCATAATGTCAATTCCTACTTGTTCAAAAAGTGTGCTGGGTGGTGCTAACGGCTGAAGGGGACCTGATTGATTTGTGGGGTTTAACGTCCCAAAACCACTACATGATTATGAGAGACGCCGTAGTGGAGGGCTCCGGAAATTTAGACCACCTGGGGTTCTTTAACGTGCACCCAAATCTGAGCACACGGGCCTACAACATTTCCGCCTCCATCGGAAATGCAGCCGCCGCAGCCGGGATTCGAACCCGCGCCCTGCGGGTCAGCAGCCGAGTACCTTAGCCACTAGACCACCGCGGCAGGGCTGGCTGAAGGGGACCTGGTGTAGCAGTGGCCGAGCGCTTGTGACGTTGGCACGTCTCGCAGCTAGCGACGTAACGCTTCGTCGTTTCGTACATCTTGGGCCAGTAAAATCGTTCCTGCGTGCGGTTCAGCGTTCTAATGAAGCCGAAGTGACCGGACGTCGCATCGTCATGCATGGCACGTAGAACATCGGAGCGAACGCTCTCGGGGACAACTAGAAGAAAACGTGCTCCAGGCCTGAAGTAGTTAGTTTTATAGAGCAACTTGTCTCGGACAGTAAAGCGACCGCTGTGTTGGGAGGCACGTGCGGCGGCAAAAAGAGCATCTAAGTTGAGATCGTTGCGTTGTTCTCTCTGGAAATCAGCCGCGTTGGGGAACGTGCTTGTAACTGCAGCAAGGCAGTCGTCAAAATTCTCAGCATCGCAGTCAGTAGTCGCAAGAGGAATCCGGGAGAGGCAGTCTGCGTCAGCGTGACGACGGCCACTCTTGTACTACACCGTAAAGTCGTATTCCTGAAGTCGCAGCGCCCAACGTGCGAGGCGGCCAGAGGGGTCACGCAAACTAACCAGCCAGCATAACGAATGGTGATCGGTAATTATCTTAAATGGCCTCCCGTAAAGATAACAACGAAACTTCTGTACAGCGAAAACAGCTGCCAGACATTCCTGTTCCGTAACTGTGTAATTGCGTTCTGATTTGCTCAGGCAACAGCTGGCATATGCCACGACATGCTCTGCACCATTTTGACGTTGTACAAGCACCGCGCCTACACCGATACCACTAGCGTCCGTGTGAACCTCAGTAGGGCAAGATGGATCGAAGTGACGCAACAGTGGTGCTGACATTAGTACAAACTTAAGTTGTGAGAATGCGGCGTCACAATCTGGTGTCCAGTTGAAGGTCGCATCATGTCGCAAGACGTTTGTCAGCGGATACACGATCTCCACAAATCCTGGAACAAAACGACGAAAATATGAGCCTAGGCCGACAAATGAGCGAAGTTCTCGTGCGGGCTGCGGTGATTTAAAAGAGCTCACTGCTTCTATCTTGCGAGAATCAGGTCTGACGCCATCCTTGTCGACCAAGTGCCCCAGCACGAGAGTTTGACGTTCGCCAAAGCGACATTTTTTAGAATTCAGAACCAGACCGGCTTTTTCGATGCAGTCGAGAACAAGACTGAGACGGTTGTTATGTTCCTCGAACGTACGGCCAAAGATCACAACATCGTCAAGGTAGCACATGCATATCTCCCATTTTAGACCACGTAATACTGTGTCCATAAATTTTTCAAAGGTGGCTGGAGCATTACAAAGGCCAAAACCATGACATTAAATTCAAATAAGCCATCCTGAGTTAAGAAAGCAGTCTTTTCTTTGTCGCCGGGTTCCATAGGTATTTGCCAATAACCTGACTGCAAATCAAGCGTTGAAAAATAGGAAGTGACATGCAAGCAATCTATGACGTCATCAATCCGTGGTAAGATACATCTTTCTTCGTCACAGTGTTTAGACGCCTGTAATCTACGCAGAACTTCCAGGAACCATCCTTTTTCCTGACAAGAATTACCGGGGCTGCCCACGGGCTGAACGACTCTTGCACGACCCCTTTGTTCAGCATGTCCTTTACTTGTTCGGCGATAACTTTGCGCTCAGAGGATGACACTCGGTAGGGTTTTTGGCGTATGGGGTGTGCAGAGCCAGTGTCTATTCTGTGACGAGCGCGGGACGAGGGTAACTGAAGGGGTGCATCTCTATGTTTGAAGTCGAAAGCAGCAACATGCCGGGAAAGGACCTGCACCAGCGCTTGCCGTTCCGTTGTACTGAGAGTCTTGCTGATCATAGCGAGCATTAGATCTTCATTATGGCGAATATCACAAGCAGAGGAAGAGGTGGGGAGGTCCGTAGCTATTGGTGCTATCGAGTTGCATGAGGCTTCATCAAAGAGAGCTATCTTCATCCCGCGAGGAAGCACAACCGGCGTGGCAGAACAGTTCAACGCCCTCAATGTTGCTACTCCTTTTGTCATGCACACAACAAAACAAGGCACAAGTATCTCCTTCTTAAAACAGTTCTTGCGTAGAGGCCCCACTACGAGGTCAACACAAGCATCATCAACCGCCGTGGAAGAGACTCGAACGGGTGTCAGGCACCAAGATGGTGCTATCACTTCATCAATCACACTAAGTGTGTTCCTGTCTTCGCCACGGTAGCCTTCTTCGGAAAGCGACGGTAGAAACAAATTGTTTAGTGATATTTCCCCACTACCACAGTCAACGGAAGCACCGCATTGCTCTAGGAAATCGATACCAAGAATGGCATTGTGCGAACAACGAGATAGAACCAGAAATCCCGATACAAATACTTTTCCAGCCAATGAAACACTGACAGCACATACACCAAGAGGATTAAGCCACTCGCCGCATACACCACGAAAGGTGATTGTATCGTCCTATGACAAAATAACCTTGCGACCTAAGCGGTTTCTGAAGGCGAGGCTCGTCACAGACACAGTCGCCCCAGTGTCAACTAACGCCATCGTCGGTATTCCATCAATCAACACATTCACTTTGTTTTTGGTCATAACAATAGGCAGAGGTATATCTTGAAAAGACCGTCCGGCGACCTCACCTCCATTAGCCGCGGATGCTAGTTTCCCGGCGGCGGAGAAGAACGACACAGAGGAGACGGCGGGCGACGAGAACGGTTGGATGGTGGTGTCAAACTCCGCTCGGATGCTGGCGAATCACTGCGTCTGGTCTCGCGCGAAAAACGGTCCCTTGGAAATAAGTCGGTTGTCCGCAGGTCATATGAAGCACCGGGTCTTAGTGGCGAAGACATGGCTGGTGTCCTTCGGGATCGGCGGCGTTGTTGGCGGCAATACCGAGCAATATGCCCAGTGAAACCACAGTTGTAGCACACGGGAGGGTCACGGTTTATACCATATTCGTTGGAACGAATCCTGGGCCGCTGCTGTCGGCGAGGAAGTTCGTTATTACGCGAAGAACGGGTTTCTGCCACTCTCTGGAATTCATTGTATTCGTCGTAAGTTACATCTTGGTAGTAGGGTTGGTACTGTCCTTGCCGCAGCGGGACGTAGTCCGGCTGAGAGCCCTGAGTATAAGAATGTGGCTGTGCTCGTCGTGATCGTGCGTCATAGGCAGGGCCTCTGTCGTATAGACGTGGCTGATACTGAGGTGTGGCATCAGAATCCTCAAAGCCCTCCGCCACTCGGTGCGAGGAGAATGAAGCAACGTTTCGCTCGAACTCTGGTGGCTGATAGGGGGGATGAGTGCTTGGGCGGTTTGCCACTTGCGCGTACAGGCCGAGTTCTTCACGTACTATCTGCCGGATTGTTGTTGCAAGATCAAGCGCCTGGTCGCTGTCTATGCTCGCGATGGTCGTCACATTGGGTAGCCTGCCGAACTTTGGCGTGATGCGCCCCGTCTTTAGTTGCTCGAAATTGCGGCAATGACGAATGACATCGGTGACAGATGTCAAGGTGTCTTTCGCGAAGAGGAAACTGTAAACATCCTCGGCGATTCCTTTTAGAATGTGCCCGACTTTGTCTTCCTCAGACATTCCGGAGTCAATGGTCCTACATAGCTTTATGACTTCCTCAATGTAGGTCGTGCAAGTTTCACCTGGCACTTGAGCGCGTTGCATTAGCGTCTGTACTGCTCTTTTCTTTATCGTTGTTGGGTCGCCGAAACGCTCTTTGATTTCAGAAACAAATCTGTCCCACGTCGGTTAGCGTTTCCTCCCGATTCTCATACCACATTAATGCAGTATCCGTCAGAAAGAACGCGACATACAAAAGCTGAGAATCGGCATCCCATCTGTTAGCGGCGCTCACCCGTTTGTAATGGATGAGCCAAGCCTCGACGTCTTCATCTGGTTCGCCGGCAAAGGAATGAGCATCTCTCAGTTGTGGAGCCGAACTGGTCGGCGCAGAAGTCGAGAGGGGTCGGTGTTCATTTGCGTTGTGGGACATGTCCAGACCAGATGGATTTGGTGGAAGTCCAGCAATGCGACGGCTCCGTCGAAGAACTTGCGGTTCACCTTCCGTGTTCGGGTGTCGATTACCCAGCACGTCCTGTGATAAGATGGTTTTATTTACAGGAGGTGAACGATGGTCGTTTGCGGCAGCACACTGCGATCGTGCCAAGACTCTTTGTCTTGCTCTGCTTCTCTTCTCTACCTTTTTCTAGTCTGTTATAATATATATATATATATATATATATATATATATATATATATATATATATATTATATTATATTATATTATATATATATATATTTTATATATTATATACATTATATTTAATATATATATATTCTGTTTGTGTGTGTGTGTGTGTGTGTGTGTGTGTGAACATAGTAGTGGATGCAGTGTACATACATATCTGTAGCCAACCTCCCTTTTTCGTGGAAGTGGTGCGGTGGGCAGGACTCGCTGCTCTCTTCAGCTGCGGGAGAGCATGCGCACAGTGCGCTGCGCTGCCACGCAATGTCCCCATACGAAGGAGCGTAGCACCGCATCGCCGATAAGGAAAACAATGACCAAACGTGGGGGGCCTTCGTATACCAGTAAATTCAAGCCGACGACGGAGGGCCTGCGTGCTTGGTTTCTTAGACGAAGTACTGCCGCATAAAAGGCTACTTATAAGGCAGTGGCAAGGATGAAGGCCGATGAAAAAGAGTGGCTATTCAGTGTGTTACCTTTGTTCTTCACTATTGTTTCCCTATATGCCTAATCGATCTGGTTTCGGGACTCCGTATCACTGGACTAAATCAGAATGCACTGTGACGAAAAACAGTGCCTTTCGCAGACCTATTCAAACCACCTTAGAAGAAAGAGTAAGGAAGGTGTAAAAAAAGCAAGAAAAATATTAATCATCAGCAAGCCCAATAAAATCTGACCTGGAGATGCAAGCTTTAAGCGACCATTATTTGGTGTTCCTTATTTCTCTTCGTCTTTTTGCGCCACTCATGGGATTTTCTTGTCTGTTCCCCTATGTTTCACCTTTGCGATTTTTCTGCATTTTGTGTGATGTGTTCTTTGTCTCGCCCATGAATGCCGTTACTAGGTTTGAAGTTTGCAGAGCTCGCACTTTTATTCGCTGGCCCCATCGACTCTAGCGGCGCATTATTACGCTTATGTCAGTTACAAGTGAATAAGCAGCATCATTAGGGCAGACGCAGGGAGACGAGCGGGGTTGAAATCAACTGAAGGATGATGAACAGAATGAGTTCCTTGCTGCCTGGTTCAATTGATTACCAACGTATGTAACGTAGCGCGTGAAGTTTGTAGGAATCTTAAAAGGCATCAGCAATGGTGGTGAACACGCACGCCTAAATTAGTGATGATCGCTGATCGCTGATCGCAAAGTCACGTGACATCAAGTAATGGGAACTCACAGTGGCACCTGACGACTTCCCTTTAGAATTATGACCATATGTGTCATCGTATGAATGCGTCATTAAGTGAAGATTTTTTTTTCATCACTCGTGTTGCTTTCGGAGTCGCGGGATGCCACGGACGGTAGAAGGTAGTCAAGCTTCACGCTTCACGAGGCATATAAGTTTGAAATCCTAATAGCGTGGAAGTGTTCAAGATTATTCAAGATTATTTGATCAAATCAATAGAAAATAATCATATCAACCAACAAGCATCATACAATATACCTAAAAGCAAAGTACACGGGCTATATACAAATACAAGGAAAAGATACGATGCCATTGTTCAAGAAGCCATGAGTGCAAAAATTTATTATATTTAAGTTAGTAGGCAAAAAACCACTGCAGGTGACCTGAAAAAATATGTACTTTGTGAGAACCACGACAGAATTATGATCATATGCTACCTAATTAAACAACAGTAATGCATGTCAGTAATTGCACAGAAACAGCAGTAACCCTATATGTATATATTTCACAAACTTGTACAATACTAACAAAGCTTCTGTACTTTACTCTGTCTGTACAAAGAACCGCTTGTTTCGGGGCTTTAGGGAAGTTCGCCAAATTAATCACTACTGTTGGGAGTGTGTTAGAGTGGTGGTGGGGAGAAGCAACCCGGATGCACTACCAACAGCTTTGTCGTCTCTGCTGTAAGTTGTACGTGATGCACGTAAACAATGAGTGAATGATCGCCGAACTATTCCAACACTAGTTTCGGTCGCATAAAAGACGGAAGAGTTTGCAGACGCAGTGAATCATGTTGACTCTTCACAGTAATTCGTATTTCGGCGGGGTTGTCTTGTAGATGCTACATGGTGAAAGCTTTCAACTAAAACTAAAATGTGTTATGCATGTTTATCGACTCCACTGTGTGGAGAGCGTTCATACTACATGCCATGTAAATAAAAAGTATCTCTCTTGTACGCCTAAAAATTGTGTCAGGACTCCTTCAAAAAAGTGTGAAAGTTTGCTTATTTATTGTTTTGCTTGTTTAAGTTCTTTTGATATGTTCAAAACAATGAATGGCGCGGGCTAACGACATTCTGTTCCTTGTGTTCACGCATGTAAATTGGCTCTACTCCAAACTCTGAAAATGAAATTAGAACACTGTACTTTTCTAAGGCACTAACAACATGCGCAGGAAAGGGGTCATTAAAACATACAGTCTCAAGCTGTTCAGCCATAACCGGAAGCACTTTGTTCGCATGAAATGTATGAGACACAGGCAAAAATTATGGTAGTTCATCATCTGGAACACTGTTTAATATTCAGCAGCCCTCACTCTATGTCCTGCCATCAACAGTCATAGATTTCACAAATACTGCGTCTCTGCGAACGAGGTCATTCTGAGTAATGAAATCTGTAATACAGCAAGGTATGTGCTCATTCAGTACGTACTGCACACCTGTATTAAGAGGAGCTGATTTGTCATCCCTTGTGCTGAACAAAAAACACTGCAAAAACTGGTGCCTGGTTGCAAGACTGCGAGACATGTTTTTTTCCAGTTCAGTATTTTTTGAGCAATGTCCTTAAAATACTGGTGCTTTAACTCGAATTGAATTGCCCATAGCAGCCTCAACAGTCCAAATTTTTTGATTTGTGAAGGGTAGTCTTAGAGAAAAAGCATTTTACATAGAATTTTTGCTAACGGAAACAAAGCTTTGAAGTCAAGACTTAAGAAATAATGCGTCTTTAGCAAGTAGGCAATATTGCCGCCAGCACGTAGTGGGTTGACAGCAAGAGCGGCTCTAAATCTGGAGGAAAAAAGAAGATCGCGTTCTTCTTTGCTCGAGAGCCAGCCACGACTGACGCATCGTCCTAGTGCTAGCTACCTGGTGGTTTAATAAATCCCCCAGTACTTGTGACTCATCGTGACAAACTGGTGGAAGTGCTGGGTAGTCTCACGGATGCTGCAGACCCCCCCAGGAAGCCGCGATACGAGTCCAGTGCCAGTCAATACTCCCGTGCATCGGACCAGCCGCCGAATCAGGGGATTGCCTCCGGAAGCCGACGATACTGCTCCCACCACGTCGACAAACATGACCAGCGCTTCGGTGCAAACCTCGGCAACCGGCACGGGAAGCACGACGTCGAACCGCTACACGTTGGAAAGCCCACGCGCACCGGCGACGTTCCATGGCTCGGAGCACGAAGACGTTGAGGACTGGTTGGCGGATTTCGAGCGCGTAGCCGCCTTGAATCAGTGGGACGACGCGGCAAAACTAGGTCGTGTCTACTTCTATCTCGAAGACGGGGCACGTACGTGGTATCAAAACCGGGAGGAACAGCTGACGACGTGGCCCGAATTCTCTCGTAGACTTCTGCAGACGTATGCCAGTGCTGATCGCCAAGAACGAGCTGAACGAGCTATTCTGGCCCGCGTCCAGCTGCCAAACGAAACTGTGACCACGTTCGTCGAAGACATGACGCGCCTCTTCCGACGGGCCGATTCAAGAATGACGGAGGACAAGAAGTTTTGTCACTTGATGCGCGGTGTCAAGGACCAGCTTTTTGCCGGCCTCGTGCGCAGCCCTCCGAAGACGGTCGCGGAGTTCTTGTCCGAGGCCGTGACAATGAAAAAAATGCTGCAGCAGCGATCCAACCAATACAACAGGCAAGTCAATGGCATGTCTACTGCCGACATTTTCACCGCCCCTAGAACCAACAACGACTGTCTACGTGAACTCATCCGTGGTATAATACGTGAAGAGTTACAAAAGGCTGGTGTAACACCTCATCCTACAGTAAACTCTATTGCAACTGTGATCAAGGATGAGCTGCACCAGGCCCTCCGAGACACCTTGCCTCATGATACAGCTGTGCCAGCTCCTGCTGAATACCACCGTGAGACAACCTACGCGGAAGCTTTGAAACGCCCAGCTGCATCGCCGCCATTAGTCGTCCATCCTGTTCCTGCTGTTTCACTACAGTCAGCGCAGCACATACCGTACTACGAAGGCACGTACACGCCACCACCGTTGGCCTTTGTCCCTGGTGCTTCTGTCGCCCATCGTTCAGTGCAACCAATTCAGTACATCGACGATCGGCGCACGTCTCCTCGAAAGTCTGATGTTTGGCGCACACCTGATCGCCGGCCTCTGTGCTTTCACTGTGGAGAAGCTGATCACTTGTACCGCCAGTGCCCATATCGCCGTCTTGGGCTTCGCGGCTTCTCTGCGTACTCACCGCCACCCCGTTACGGCCAGAGACCGCGCGACATCGAAAACTACCTCTCCCAGCAGCAAGCACCACCATCTGCCGGGCGCCAGTCGCGCTCGCCATCACTGAGGCGATTTTCATCAACTCCCCAGCGGTATTCTACCACACGGTCTCCCAGCCCCCGTCGGGAAAACTAGACCAAGAGACCTCTGGGGGCGGGGTCGCTGAACGTCGAAGCGCTGAAGACCTCCCATTGACGCAGATCTGTACAGAAACCGGTCCGACCTCACATACTGCTGCAAAGTATGGCCGACTTTCACTCGACATAGCAGTGACAATTGATGGTTGTGCAGTTAATGCGTTAGTGGACACCGGCGCAGACTATTCCATACTGAGCGGGAAACTGACAACGCAGCTGAAGAAAGTCATCACGCCGTGGCATAACTCGCAGATTCGGACAGCTGGTGGCCACGTCGTTACTCCACTGGGTGCCTGCACAACTAGAGTACAGATTCAAGGGTACACATTCGTAGCAAGCTGCCTTGTTCTACGCGAATGTTCCCGTGACGTCATTCTGGGAGTTGACTTTCTACAAGAAAATAGAGCTATCATTGATCTGCAAGAGCGCCGCGTCACGTTCTCAGCCCAGCGAGCAATCAACGTGCAGGATGGTGAAAGGCGTGCCGACGTACTCTGTATTTCTGAACAGAGTGTGACGCTTCCTCCACGAACAAGTGTTCTAGTCGACGTAACATGCTGTGGTTTGGGCGATGGCGATGTGGTGGCTGAGACAAATTTAGAACACCTCCTGCAGCAAGGCATTTGTGCAGCTAGAAGTGTAATACACCTTCGTGATGGTCGATCTGAATTGCTCGTAACCAACTTTAGCAACGAGCATCGACATCTTTTCCGTGGCACTTCGATAGCGTTTGCCCACGAAGTAGCAAACGTCACCAACTGTTTCACGTCCGAAATAGTGGATACCGCCGACACGTCAATGAGTAATATTGACATCAATCCTGACCTGTCCACTGTTAACCAGACTGCACTACGAGCGCTTTTGTTCGAGTTCAGGTCTTGCTTCGCAACTTGCTCAAAGATCCGCCAGACGTCCATCACTCGACACAGGATCATCACGTACGAAGACGCACGTCCGATACACCAGAACCCCTACCGCGTGTCGGCCAAAGAACGTGAAGCAATACGTGCGCAAGTCACCGAGATGCTTGACGATGGCGTTATTGAACCATCTAACAGCCCGTGGTCATCTCCAGTCGTACTTGTCAAAAAGAAGGATGGGTCGCTACGCTTCTGCGTCGACTACCGAAAGCTTAACAACGCGACGAAAAAGGATGTGTATCCGCTGCCACGTATCGACGATTCGCTGGATAGACTTCGTCGTGCCCATTATTTCACTTCTCTCGATCTCAAAAGCGGGTATTCGCAAATCGAAGTAGATCAGCGAAACCGTGAGAAAACAGCCTTTGTGACTCCAGACGGCCTATACCAATTTCGAGTGCTCCCTTTTGGCTTGTGTTCAGCACCGGCAACTTTCCAGCGAATGATGGACACTGTCCTCACAGGGCTCAAGTGGCAGACTTGTCTTGTCTACCTTGATGATGTGGTGGTCTTCTCTACCACGTTTGAGCAGCACCTTCACCGCCTGCGCAGCGTGCTGGAGGCTATCCGATCGGCGGACCTCACACTAAAGCCACAGAAGTGCCACTTCGGCTATAAAGAACTAAAATTTCATGGACATGTAGTTAGCGCCGAAGGAATCCGTCCCGATCCGGACAAGCTTGCCGCTGTTGCCGAATTACCAGCTCCTGTCGATAAGAAAGCCGTCCGGCGCTTCCTTGGTTTGTGCGCCTACTATCGCCGATTCATTCATGGCTTTTCACAGATAGCAGAACCTCTGACTCGTCTCACAAGGGACGACACGCCGTTTGTCTGGGAAAACGAGCAACAAGCAGCTTTTAATGAGCTGCGACAGCGCATGCAATCAGCGCCCGTTCTCGCTCATTTCGACGATGATGCTGACACGGAGGTCCATACCGACGCTAGTAACATTGGGCTCGGTGCAGTGCTCGTTCAGCGTCAAGAGGACATCGAAAGAGTGATAGCCTACGCCAGCCGCTCTCTATCCCGTGCCGAGGCGAATTATTCCACTACGGAGAAAGAGTGCCTCGCAGTCGTGTGGGCAATCACCAAGTTCCGCCCGTACCTTTATGGTCGTCCCTTCAAGATAGTGACGGACCATCACGCGCTCTGTTGGTTGGCAAGCCTGCGTGACCCTTCAGGTCGGCTAGCACGGTGGAGTTTGCGGCTGCAGAAATTTGATGTCACCATTGTTCATAAGTCCGGCCGTAAGCATGAAGACGCTGACACACTGTCACGCGCACCCCTTCATGTCGTCAGTCAGGAAGCAGAGGAAGACGAAGGCTTTCTGGGCGCTGTTAGTGCATCAGACTTGAGCAAACGACAGCGAGATGATGCAGAGATTCGTCCAATCATTGATCATTTAGAGGGCCAGGGCGCAATTATACCACGTCATTTATCCCGCTCGTTGACGTCGTTCTGCCTACGAGACGGTGTGCTGTACAAGAAGAACGCTCGTTCGAACAATCGTGCTTACCTCCTGGTGGTTCCTCGAGACATGCGAGACGACGTCCTCTTCGCTTGCCATGACGAACCCACATCCGGTCATCTGGGCTACTCAAGGACACTTGCCAGAGTGAGCGAGAGGTACTATTGGCCAGGACTTTCAGCAAGCGTAAAGAAGTACGTAAAGAGCTGTCGGGAATGTCAGCGCCGAAAGCAACCATCTGTTAAGCCAGCTGGCTTGCTTCAGCCTATTGAAGCACCCTGCACGCCGTTCGACCAAGTCGGCATGGACATTCTCGGGCCATTTCCTGTGTCTGCGGACAGCAACAAATAGGTGATCGTCGCGACCGACTATTTGACACGCTACGCTGAAACCCAGGTGATCCCACGAGCCACGGCTTCTGAGGTAGCACAATTTTTCATGCGCCACATCGTGTTACGACACGGTGCTCGTTCCAGCGTAATAACGGACAGAGGGACGGCATTCACGGCGCAGCTTACGGACGAAGTTTTCAAATTGACAACACCAGACACCGAAGGACAACTGCGTACAACCCGCTAACCAACGGACTTACTGAACGACTGAATAAGACCCTCGCAGACATGATCTCAATGTACATCGACGTACAGCACAAAACATGGGACCGGATCTTGCCTTACGTGACCTTCGCGTATAATACCGCCGTGCAAGAGACCACGCGATTCACGTCATTTCGGCTTCTCTACGGCCGCGAAGTGCAGACCATGCTAGACTCAATGCTACCGTGTCAGGACGAAGACGAGTTGGCAACAGACGCCGAAGAATTCGCAGAGCGTGCCGAGGAAGCCCGGCAGCTCGCGCGACTGCACATCGGCCAGCAACAGCAGGCAGACGCACGACGCTATAATACCCGCCACAGAGAAGTGTTTTACAGCCCCGGAGATCAAGTTTGGGTGTGGACGCCCGTCCGCCGCCGTGGCCTTAGTGAAAAGTTGCTGAGCCGGTACTTTGACCCATATAAAGTGTTACGCCGCGTCAGTGACGTGAACTACGAAGTCGTTCCGGACTCAACACCCCATGCACGGAGCAGGACACGGCTGAGGCCGGACGTCGTTCATGTGTTGCGCATGAAGCCATTTATTGCGCGTTGTTCGTAACTTTTTCTTTACCGTACAGCGTTCTTTGTGTTTTTTGTTTATTTTGTGAACTTACTTTCTCGTTCATTGACGTTTCCTATGTTGACACGCTCTTCAATTTTTACTTTCACTTCATCCGAATTTCCATTTTTTTTCACGTGCCTACGTAGTAGCATCGCGGTGCTGCTATGTACTTTCCTTTCCTCTTTTTGGTACTTGTTTTTTTTCTTTTCGGAAGGGGGGATAATGCCGCCAGCACGTAGTGGGTTGACAGCAAGAGCGGCTCTAAATATGGAGGAAAAAAGAAGATCGCGTTCTTCTTTGCTCGAGAGCCAGCCACGACTGACGCATCGTCCTAGTGCTAGCTACCTGGTGGTTTAATAAATCCCCCAGTACTTGTGACTCATCGGGACAATATATTGAACTGGAATTTCGTGACTCATTACAATGTCAACAATTTCTCTGAAAAGTATGTAAAGCCGCCAGACTGTATTGTCTGAAGGACCTCGCTCACCATCACCAACAAGTAAGGTTAGGTAGCGAAATAGGCAAAATGCTTGTGTTGGCGATAACTTGAATACCGCATTCCCTTGAAGAAATTACTTCAAAATAGGCTCTGGTTTGTTGTGGATAGTATGAGAATAATAAAGCCCCTCCTAAATGTTTTTGTTCAAATCACGAATTGAAAGTATTTTGTTCAATTAATAAAGATGTTATATCCTGCAGTGCAAAAAGTATGACTACTTCATGCAGATCATGCATAATTATCCGGCGGAAGATGCGGTGTCGGATCATAGCCAGGGCAGGAAAGAGCACATGGCTCTCTGGCTCCATGTAGTGACAATGTGGACAGCCCTGCATTCAACATACTCAAGTGATGCTTGTGGCCTGCTGTTGATCGAAGCTCTAAATCGCCTTCCAAGTGATTGTAGTCAGTTTCGGTCTGCACAGCCATGAAGTATCTACTAATTCTTCCATGGCTGAACGTGCATTTAAAGCCTCAAATTTTATGGCTAGATAAATTGTCACCAGTAAAATTTAGAACGGATGCCTTTACAAGGTTTCCATTGACAATTATGTCATGGTACGCTAATACATTGACATCCGGAAAGTGTGAATGAAAGACTTAGTGAACACAAGTGCAACGTAAAAAAGCTGTATCTGGTCATTTGGCCCTGCACTGTCAAAGGTGTGCTTGCGTCCCAGTGTTTATAACATCCGTATTCTCTATATTGCACGGTGCAAAATTACGCGTGAAGTCTTTGAAGAATATGAAATTGACAAAACGAAAGAAAAATATATCAGCGTGGCTTCCATAGCTTTGCCTGCTAAATAAGTATCTACAATCTTCACTTTGACTTTGCTTAGTGCAATTTGTCGCAATCGCCGATGACGCATGCATAAGCAGGGCTGTATCTTAACATAATTGTTTCCAGGTTTTATCGGTCTGTTATTGCATAAATAGCAAGTATGATCGATAATAAAACATTAATTGCTAATTTGCGTTGTATGTGTGTGTCTCTTTCTTTTCGTGTCCTTGTCGTGGTGCGCTATAACCATATAAATTATGAACTCCAACTAACTAGTCCGGCAACGTCTCTTAGCTGTGTACTTAGTTGAACTCCAGGGGGCCTAAACTTCTGCTGCCGTTCACTCACAGCCTCAGTCACTTTAGACGTCAAGCGCTCGTAAAACAACCGGTCAAAATATTTCCAGTATTTTTCAGGTTTTTCATTTCACCACTTTTATTCACGAGTAACCTCACTTCTGCTGGGAAAATACCCACAACTCAAGAATGTATTGGGATGTGGAGCTATACGTAAACTGTAATTTCACTGGGAACATTGATCTTTGTGGACTTTTGATAAATCAATTTTAATTAGACTCATTATCACCAAAATATTTTTGCGTTAGAACACTGAGGGCTTGCTCGGATAGCAAAATTCTGGTAATTCGCGAAGGTAAAAACTGTAAACAAAAGCTCTGCCTTATGTGCATCTTGATATGAAACGAAATAAAAAACAAAGCTAGGGTAATCTAAAAAGCTTTCGTAATCTATACAGGCAGAGGTACTTGCATCTTCACACCTTTGATACAACTTGTGTAAAGGAATTGCTCTATGTGAACTCTTGAATTTCTTTTTTCTCAAAAATTGTGTCTGAAACTTTTACTACGCGAGCACCATGTGGTGTCTTATGTTCCTGTTTTTTTTCAACAGTACTGCAGGTGCAAATAATACATTTGTCGCATTGTAAGTTTCGATATGCTATTCAGTAGTGCCCTTCGAAACGCCGCAAATCTGTCAACTCAGTCATGTTGCTACAATCCAGATTTGAACAACAACCAAGTAATTTTGGACTATATCATGAAAGCTATGTGGCACTGCGGATTTTTATTTGCATATTCTATATCCAGTTTGCAGCTCATACTTGGTCATTAGGCCCATAAACTATCACATTGAAGGCATTTCAAGTGCCCGTGTGGCACAGGTGTAAAACCAATTTCGATTGCTAGTACTGACATGTTGTCGAATATGCATTGCAAGTAATAGTCTTACCAACAATGGGTCACTTTTCAAACGCACGTTTTGCAATTTTCAAGGGTTGACGTGTAATATGCTTAGGTTAACACTTTGCGATCATGTGGTGTCTCATGCTACTCATTGATGTTGCTATCTATTTCGTGGGTCGTCTCGTAGACATCACATTGGTTCAGCTTGCCTCGACATTCTTTTACTTTAGTACCAGAACGCCTCATGGTAATAGTAGAATATCACAGATGACTTCGTCACGGGATTATTTGTCATGTTCACTGAGAAGTAAGAAAAGCTCTCTGATGACAACTGCAAGAAAAAGTAGTTATTGCAAAGTGGTTCCTGCTATACGCTTGTGCTATTTACCCATTTCGTTTCAAAACATTTACTTCTTAATTTGCAAATGTGGGCATAGGTTCCTAATCACTGAATTCCTTAGTGAACAACGTGACTTTCAAAACTTTCACATAAATTCTCATAGCTTTGTGAAATCGGGTGGGTGTAAGCGAAGAAAAAAGTTGATGTTTTTTTATGCACTCAACCAATTAAGCAATATTTTTCTACAAAGTTTGAATACATGTTTCGTTAGTAGAACCACGCTGTCAGAATTATAGTAATTTTGTTGAGTTCAGGGATGCTTTCTTTGCAAAGATTGTTGACCATGAATTCTCACTTTGCCCTCAATGTCCCATTGAGAAAGTGCCACAAAGCGACAAACCATTACATGTAATTCTAAATGCAAATTGAGGCTCCTATAATAATGCTAAGCACTTCCGGCGGAATTGTTGTAGGCCCGTGTGCTCAGACTTGGGTGCACGGTAAAGAACCCCAGGTGGTCTAAATTTCCGGAGCCCTCCACTACGGCGTCTTTCATAATCATATGGTGGTTTTGGGACGTTCAACCCCACAAATAAATCAATCAATATTGCTAAGGTTTTTCACATTTGAGCAAAATATGTTTAAATTGATATTTTAAGCCAAATCATTGTATGGGCTCAATTACTCTGCAACCTATAAATATGAACCACATTAAAATGTTTGGGAGGGATTCTGAGGGTTGGACTATGCTTATACTAAGGGTTGCCACAGCGAGCTGAAAAAAATGCGCTACAGTTACTGCGAAGTACAAAGTTAGGGAGAAGACAAGAAATGAAGTGGAAAGTGCAAGTGCAAACTATCAACTGAAGTTTATTGAACGAACTTGGAAGAAAGAACGCTTCCAGGAAAGAGAACATTCGGTTTATAAAGAGGTTGGGGCCCGGCAATCTGGCTACTGTCTTCATGTGCTATACGTAAGGTGATTGCGATTACCAGATGTGGTGCTCATTGAAAGTTTTTATACAAGTATGCTGAATAAATTGCTATTCATGTCGGCGAATAAATTCGATTTCCGTGGGGGTTAGTGCATAGGAGCTGGAACTGACGCATTCTGTTGATAGTTTGCGCTTGTACTGTCGGCTCCACTTCTTGTCTCCTTTATAACTTCGTTTTCCGCCTGAACTGTAGCGCAATTTTTTCAACCATAAAAAACCAACTAGCCCAGTACCTCACTTTGCTAACACTCATTAAAACTTATGATTGAGTGAATTGATAAGAGACACTCGGTACTTCTTTTTCGGTGTCAGTAAGGGTAACGCGTCACCTTTTTTTTTGCAGAAAACTTTCGATTATCTCTTGGTCTTTATTTGTTTGAGTAACAAGTAATGTATTAAGTTGCTTGTTTTTTGTTAATTACAGCACTGGTACTGAGCCTAAGTTTCTTTAATCACCTGTGTTTGAACTGATTTGCTTTTTCCTTACTTTTTATATATTGCCTGCTGAAAGTGTGGCATGGGCCTTCTCTTTGTGGCAAGTTACTTAAGGATTTGAGTACAACAGGTAACATTTTATTGTTCATATCCCCTCTGGACTCGTGAAATGTAGCCTTGCACTACAGATTCAAGAATCTGCGATGAGATCTCCCTACTGACGGTCGTGTCAGGGGCAACCGTATCAATTTTGCATCACGCGGAAAGGGACTGAAGAAACAGCTGCGGCGGAGCTCCAGCGGTACAAAGTGGAAAAGTTGGTGAGGATAATTCCTCAGTAAAGTCATTTCGTCATCATCATCAGCATGACTGCGTCTATTGCAAGACACAGGCCTCTCCCATGATCTGCTAGTCAACTTGGTCCTGTGCTCGCTGCTGGCATTTTATACCCGAAAACTTCGTAATCACATCTGCGCATCTAACTTTCTGTAACCCCCTAACCCTCTTGCCTTCGCTGGGAATCTAGTCAGTTATCCTTAACGACAAGCGGTTATCCTGCCTACGCACTACATGCCCGGCCTATCTCCATTTTTTTTCTTGATTTCAAATGTGATATCCTTAACACCGTTTTTTTTTCACTCTGTTCTCTTCCTGTCTCATAAGGTTACACTTATAATTTTCCTTTCCGTCGCTCGCTGCGTCATCCTCAATTTCAGCTGGAAAAACTTCTCAGTAAAATACAGTGCCTTATTTTGGTTTAGAAAATAGTGTGCACAAATATTATAAGGAGCTTGCTGTTTTGACTTTTTACTTTAAAATAATCCCCTGTTTTTATTAAAAGCACTCAGAAACTCACCAATGTTTTGAAGTGGTATTGAAATATTTTGAATGTATCATTTCAGTAGGTTGATAAAATATCAACCAATTAATTTTCCTAGATGAAACTAAAATCACCAAATAGAAACAAAAACAGCAGGCCAAATCAAGGATACCCATTAAATTAAGCACTTGAGGGTACTCAAACACACAGTTATAATATTTGACAACAAATATTTTTAAGTTTGATACCTCGTTGGTACTATTTCCATAGCTAATGAATTCATTTGCAATTTGTAGTATGTGTTGACGTCAGTGTATTTTAATAAATGATAGTAAGTGAGGCAATCATTTTTTTCAAGAGACGTAAATATTGCTGCAGTCTTGCTCTACATAGGAATGCTTTTATGCTGGAATCACTAATCTTGTTGATTCCCCCAGGCCACCTTGATTTCTACGATGGGTGAGAATGAAACAAGCTTCACAACTCATATAGATTGGCTAATCTCTGAGGCCCACAAAAATTCTCCCGAAGGAGGTCTAATCGATGAAATGATGGCTTTGACGTGGCGCCAAAGACTCTCTTACGTCGCATCAGCTAGTGTTCGTGAGGCTAAGATCAAGCACCCGTACATAATGGTAAGTCAGTTTAGTTGCTACGAATGAAGCACAGCCTGTTAGCTTGCTTAGCTGAAGAGGCAGCTAAATCTAATGGCATCTTCGGCTGAGGTGCACTGGCATCGTGACGGTGAAAGGAATGTTACGTCAAACACTGCTCGAGTTTCACGCGCGACTACAGGCCAGACGAACAGTTAACTATAAGACTCGAATTTGTGAGAGTAGCGCCGTCTGCAAGAGAAGCAATTCAAAAGATGACAATTTGCAGCGTCCTATTTGCACTGAGAATAAAAGAGCAAACAACGGAAAACCACGTACTGAGATACACTTGCTAGACGCTACGTGTATAGTAGGTGCGTCTATTCTCCGGGTGGGTGTGCTGCATCAGTTCTGTACCAACTCAACGAGGTTTACGTTAATTTTCGCATCGCCTTCGATGTCCAGTGAAATCGTTGCACCAAAGTAGCCTTGTGCGAGTACGGTTGGACGATGTCAGCTCACGCACCTTTTTTTCTCCCGTACGGCCGTGTTTTGTAGCAGGATCAGCTGTAAATAGTGCCTAAACTGATGGAACGTCACCGCGTCGTCAGCCAGCGTGCGCGAGCTGATGGTTCGCGAGTTGATGGGATTACACCACGCTCCACTGCCGACCTTCGCGGGGCCGTGCACTCATCTCATGGCCATCCCAGCTGAAATTGCGGCACTGAACGAGTGCACAGAAAACGCCCTGCTTGCCACCAGTCAAAGATGCCATATAAAATATAGCGTTTGCAGCACTTTGAGAAGCCCATTTTTGATGTGTGAGCTTCCCTTTTCGGTAAGAAACATTTGAAGGGCCAATATTTTTCCGTTAGGAAAGATGGCACAATCTTTAGGGGTGCCAGTGTGTTTGTTGTGGTAAAAACGGTTTCCACGCTCACATAATTGAAACAGAAGTTAATATTGAAAAGTTATAGGTTGTGCTACAAGTATTGTTATTTCTAACCTGTGCTGTCAGAGTGTGTTAACCGTCCGCCTCATTCTTCATTCAACTTCAATAAAAAAACTCAATGATTCGTTCAGCCTGATACAGTGTAGTTATTATCACCAATATTCTGTATCTTTGGCGGTTGTCTTAATCACCCAGGCATAAACTGGTGGACGTGTACACCCGAAGGCGGTACAAGGAAGACTGATGGTCATAAATCTGTCAATGTGCTGCAGCCTTATTAAATCGGCATGTTAAAATGCTATTTTAGATCATCTACCGACTTTCATAGCACTCTGTATGCATTTTTCTCTCTTTTTGCAGTTTTGCAATGACTTTGCAAGACTCACCTAGATTGACACATTACTTTGTGTCACACAAGAGATCAACAAAATTGTGAAAATGACAGAAACACGACAGATTCCTTGCGAAACAGCTGCAATGCATTGCTTGAACAGGCGCAACAAACGTCTCCAGAGAGGCTGCAAACGCGCCGTGAGTAGTGTCGAAAACGCTTCAGGACACCTTTTAGACCGGGACTTGATGACCATAAAGTCTTGCTGGGTTTCGTCTCACAGTCATCCCATTAGAGCACATCTATACTTAATTGATAGCTTCTAGAATACCTCTGTGCATGAATGTTTGGTTATTTAACTGTAGCTCTGGAGGCTTTCAACTCATTACTAGTGCTGAACTGAAATTTCTTGACAATGATGTAGCGGGATAATCAGGCTGGCATGTTGGCATGTTGTTTGATATCTGAATGAAAATCAGCTGATGTAGCGTTGCATAGTTACATGCGTTGATAAAGAATGTTTTGGGAAATCAGTAAATACTTAACAAAATTAACCTTTCTTACTTTTAGGAAACGGTTAAAAAATTGCGCCTAAGTGTTCACTATCAACTTTAATGCTTTCCTTGCAGACATCTTGACAATTTCAGTCCTTCGGACTCTGTCTGGAAATGTAAAAGAACTTGGTGGTCTTTCGTCATTGTTTGTTCAAGAGGGGGTAAGTTTTTTGCACGTTTTTCCTCGTACATTGCATTTTGAGTACGAGGAAAGCTCTAAACAGCGCTCAGAAATGTGCTTTGCTTCACGGTGGTAGTCTTATGGTCAACAAACAAAGCGTAATGTTCTTGTAGGTACTTCACGTGGGACAGATGTCTGAGCTAATCCAAAAAATAAACAATGTTTTAACTGCCACCCTGATTTTCTCTGAAGACATCTATTTATTGCACACAAAACGCAGAAGATTGCTCTCATATCTAGATAGACCTGCGTGCTAATAAAAATTGATGTTTTTTTCCACAAAAGTGGTGCAATCGCGTGCAAAATATTGTTTGCAGTACAAAAAACTGCACGCGTTCCAGCAGGACATCGGTGAATTAGGTTTCACACGCTAAGACGCATTCAAACCAACAAGCATACACGGCTTGTGCATATAGTACATAGTTTTTACATGATGTCACAGACATGTTCTCTGCGCTGGGTGCCCTAAGATGGTGTAACCGTGACTTTTTATCTCATTATAAATTAGAAGTGTAGAGGAGGGCAGAGTCATTGGGTCTCCACGTTCTCCTGTACTCTCCCCGCTTTCTTCTGTTGGCAAGCAGCACCAAGGGGGAACATAAAGGAATGCGAGAGGCATAGCATTAGTTTGATGTCACCTTTAGAGCTCGCGCAGCATCTCAACCGGCGGGGGGTCCTAAGAAGGCAGCCGTGGTGACGTCAATGCGAACTATGTATATTTAAGTTGGCAGGAAGAATGTGTACACACATATACACATACGTATAGTACACATGTGTCTACACATATATACACAGGAGTATGCACACATATTGTACCCGAGGGTGTCGTGTACAAAAAACAAACTGGGCATGTTTCTCCGATTCTTTAGTGTGAAGTTCTACTGCGAAGTTTCAAAGCCTTAAATCCATACAACTACTTACTTACAAAATGCAAATTTGCTATATATCCTTCAATATACGAATGTTGCATGTCCACAACTTTCTACTGCTTCCCCTGCGCAAATGGAAAAGCTGATATCATTGTTATGTGTGTAGTAAATGTGGCTTAAATCTCTCATGCAGTGATGGAAGTGCTGCTCAAACTGCTCTAAAAGGGAAATGCTGCTTCATGCTGCTCCAAAGTGCAATTTTTCCTAGTAACTGCTCCAAACCTGCACCAAAATGGTGTTAGCAAACTAAAACCAAAGACGTTGAACCATTTGACTATTCAGTGAGCCTAAAGAAAATCAAAAGCAAGCTGTACACACCATTGTCCTAGTATGCTATCCACTGACATAAAACCTGAAAAATCCCAAGGTGTGACAAAACTTTGGCCATGGTGGCAACTTTTTTTTTATTGGAGTTGTCTCTTTGTTTATATAAGCATTATAGCGGCCATGAAAAGGTTGCTCATAAAAGCGCAATGCACAACAGCCGGCATCCACACGCACTAACTAGGTGATGTCAGCGTAAGTAGAGTAAACCTGCATTGATGCTTTGCCTATGGAGGAAAGTGGAGCTCCACGGTACTTGCGAAGGCACACAATTAGAACACCCACTGGCGTCTTTGCCATACGCAATCCTAGCTAGCTTGAACTCCACCGCTCGCGCCATATTAAGCAGCGCTCTTGTGGGAAGCGGATTGTGCATAACAACGACGCCGATGGGCTTCCCTTGCATGCGCTCGCAGATTTCATGCAGTTCCACGTTCCTGGATAAGCAAAGCGTCTATGCAGGTATACTCAGACTGGTGTCGCCTGATCAGTGCGTGTGACTTGCGATGTGGTCTTATTATCGTGTTAAAGTGAGCTTTGTTTTCACGACCCCTTTATATCATGCTTGTTGAAAGCATGGCAGTTTGGGCTAGTTGGTAGAACATGACGATTGTTATAGTGCGAGCTGAGAACGACGACAAAGGGACAACAAGACGATTGCTAGAATACTGCTCGTATTTTCATCCCGTTATTGTTCTGAGCTTGCGCTATAAGAATCGTCATGCCCTTTATATCATTCTTGAAATAAAATTTAAAAAAGCGAGCATGAGGTCTGAGTGAGAGCAAGCAGATAGTTTTATTCAGTCTCCTTTCTAATCGCTTTGCACTTTTCATAGTTCACACAGCTGAGAGCCACTTACCACAGCTAAGCAGTAAAAAACAAACAGATTTTTAAAAGTTGATTGTACTATGCTTAACTGCTAACTCAGTTATATGATGCGCTAAAGCTAAATCTCAAGGGGGACACTTGCAAGGGGTGTCCTCTCAACCTGAACACAAGGAAAGTCTGGACTCCTCCATGATTTATACCAATGATGCGACTATACTACTTGTGTACTAGCTCTGTAGCAGCATACTGCCTGTTTAATAATTAATACAAATATTTATGAGATGCTTTAGACTACAGGAGTAGTTAGGAACATGCATCTCCTCCGAAAACACTAATGGCCACCCTAATCTAGCATTTTTTTCGCTCGGAAGACAGCAAAGGCTGCACCAAAGCAGCATTTTTTTTTCGCTCCTGAATCTGCTCCAAAAAAATTGCCCGCAGCTTCCCTCGGGGGAACACTGAGGAGGATGCGGAGCATATAATTGGTTAACGGGGTGTTAAAGTGCGACTTACTTGGGTCGATGGCTAAATTGGTTAACGTGGTCGTGAAATGGGGTGTTAAATTGCGACTTACTTGGGTCGATGGCTAAATTGGTTAACGTGGTTGTAGGAGGGGGTGTTAAATGAGTGAACACGTACACACGTATGCGAAAGGGCGGCGCTGGTCGAAGGGACGTCGATCATTGTGTTTGTGGATTCGTTGGAGTTCATTTCACCGCGACCTTGGACGTCGACGCGCCGTACGAACCAACCGACGAGCGGCAACTGAGTGAGCGAGCGCCGACCTTGAGTATATATACAGCGCGACGGCGCATGCACTGTCAGCTGTCGAATGTTCGAGAAGGGGGAGAAGCGCAACGGCGCATGCGCGCGCGTCAGCTTCCGATGTTCTCGAAGCGCGACGGCGCATGCGCGCGCGTCAGCTGCCGATGTTCTCGAAGCGTGACGGCGCATGCGCGCTACATTATACAGCTAGCGAATGTTCGTGAAGAGGAGAAGCGCACGCGGTGTGTAGAGGAGGAAGGGTGCACAGGTGGTGGAGGAGTGAAGCGCGCGCGGTGTGTAGAGGAGGAAGGGATGCACAGATGGTGGAAGAAGGAGGGGGAAGCTTGCGGACGGCGCCGCACTACAAGCCTCGAGTATTAGATGCTCCGCATCTAAAAGCAAAATATCGCTTTCATCCTATTTTAGGTACGGCTATAGGACGCAGCGTGAACGGGAAAATATTGAGGCATTCTATATCTGGAAACTGGGTCCCGATAAATGCGTTAGCACAGATTCAGTTTATCTCACCAGGAAAGAATGCTTGTTTCTAGCGCAGAGGTGATTTTTTTGGGTTAGCTTGCTTGGTGTTTTGGTTTTTTGGTTTGTTAACTGCGCATGCGCTGTACGGACTTCGGAGGAAAGTTTTTTTTTCTTTCTGAAACAAACAGTTAGTGGCACGTCTTTGCTGTCTGTCTGTTTCTACTGCTCTGCTTTTTGTTTTTTTTTACTTCAACGTATTGTGGCTTTTGCAATGTACTCTCATGCAGTGTCTCACGACGGAAATCACTGGTTTTTGCTCAGTTTTGTATAGATCCGAGGGATGGTAGTGGTGACCACTTATTTAAATAAACTGATCTTGCCAGAGAAAGCAGTCTCTGGGGGGTCAGCTTTCTTAAAGTACTAAGTGGAGTCCTAAGTGAGCGACCCCATTGGTTCTGGCCGCTGTCTTCGCATGCTGGACCATGGCTTCGTGGGCCGGAAGGTCTAGGAAACCTAGTAGGGCTGCCCCTCTGTCTTCCCTGGTTGGATTTCGATTCGGAAATAAAGAAGGATTGAGCTGGCATGCCTATACCATGTCGTGTCAGCCACCTCAGCCCACTACTGGCAGAGGCCCAAAAAGGCGTCTTGCATTTTTTCGTGTTCAGACTATTTGTGGTCACACTGGTTCTGCAAAAGATACGGTGTTTTGAGATAGCATGTTGCAGTTCCGGGGCGCTAAGTGGGCAACCAATGGGGAAGTGTTCCAACAACGCTACTGCATGGGCTGCGCGATGATGTGGAGGTGGCACTTCTTCGAGCCACAAAGAAGTAGCACGAAGGAGCAAGTTTGACAGACAAGATATTGATGTGGTAAACACGTCTATCACATCTCCGAGCGAAAGCGGTAGGAAGCACGTGTGACGCAAGCAGTGCTACCATCATGCAGCGTCGTTCACGACCACTCCCTAAAATAAGTCGGACTGACGGCTCCCGTTGAGAAGCGCGCGTCTGCAGTGGCAATAAATAAAAGAGGCGCTAGACCCACTGTCCTCAGACGGACTTGATCGGCTACACTTCCGCTGATAACAAGGTGATCAGCATCGTCCGCTTCGTGGTGGTGGACGCTATAGTTGGCTACAGCAAGCGCCCATGAACCTGCATACCGGTGTTTACAGTTCGGTGGCGGTGCACATTGAGCACGTAAGTAAAGTAAATCTGCTTTTTAAGCCAATAAACAATCGTATCGGGCCAGTTGGCATGAATCCATCTTGGTAGGAAGTGCAGCAGTGAACACAGAACACACAACACAAGCGCTTAACACAAGCGCTTGTGTTGTGTGTTCTGTGTGATTGTTGCTGCGCTTCCTACCAAGATGCTTTTTTAAGACCTCGAAAGTTTCAAGCTGCGAAGCCTAGGCCAAGGAATAATTTTGCAAAGACACTTCATCCGGAAAACCCACTCTCGTTGCACGAACTTTATCGGCTAAAACCTCGGTGATAACATGGCCATCTGCATCTGGTGGCAGTGGACGCTACGGCTCGCTACTAAAAACGCCAACGAACCCACTGGAGTTTGCAGTTCAGTAGCGGTGGTGGACGCTACAGTTGGCTACAGCAAGCGCCCATGAACCTGCATACCGGTGTTTACAGTTCGGTGGCGGTGCATATTGAGCGCGTAAGTAAAGTAAATCTGCTTTTTAAGCCAATAAACAATCGTATCGGGCCAGTTGGCATGAATCCATCTTGGTAGGAAGTGCAGCAGTGAACACAGAACACACAACACAAGCGCTTAACACAAGCGCTTGTGTTGTGTGTTCTGTGTGATTGTTGCTGCGCTTCCTACCAAGATGCTTTTTTAAGACCTCGAAAGTTTCAAGCTGCGAAGCCTAGGCCAAGGAATAATTTTGCAAAGACACTTCATCCGGAAAACCCACTCTCGTTGCACGAACTTTATCGGCTAAAACCTCGGTGATAACATGGCCATCTGCATCTGGTGGCAGTGGACGCTACGGCTCGCTACTAAAAACGCCAACGAACCCACTGGAGTTTGCAGTTCAGTGGCGGTACACATTGAGCACTTAACTTAAAGATATATGCTTTTTTCAGTTGAGGCTTGTTTATTTCCATTTGCGTTTGTTAGCGTTAAACGTGTGCACTGGTGCCGATTGAAAAGTGCCCTGACAAACTTTTTATATGTTGTTTGCTTAGTAGTGTACGTATCTACATATCATAGGGGGATGGGGGGACTAAAAAGCAGCTTGATAATCTGCAAAGTGAAGTAGCCGCTGAGTTGCTTTAAATAAGGATACTCTGAATGAACCCAAGGAACTCGGGCTCGATATGTAGAAACTCGAGCTTTTAGGATAAAAGTTGCGTGAAATTCTGCTCGAAAACAAGAACCTGAAGTTACAAAATAGAAGCCTGGCACACATGCTGGAAGAGCTGGAACGATACCAGTGATCGAACAATCTATATATCAAGCGAATACTTTCTGACCGTGAACCAATGTAGGTCATAACAAAAATGGGAGAACTGATAAAAAGAAAATCGAAGCGCATGACGTAGACGTCGGCCGCAGAATTGCCACTGCTAGGTGCGACCAGAACAACAATATTAATCATTTTGTGTAAAAAACGACACTGACTGAGTGATCTAAAGACAGCTGCTATAATAGACGCTCGACTCGGCTTCACAGTTGCACACCGACCACAAAGACTGATCATGAACGAACGACACCAACAGCTACAACCACCACCTCTCATTGCGGTGTACTGTTCCAAAACGCATGCTAGGCCACACTCGAGCAGCTACCTCATCTTCGGCCGGCGTTACCGGACAGGACCACGCTAAATTACGACCGCTTCTCCTAACGACCACTACTGAACGGTACCTGCCAGAGTGAGAAGGTGGTGAAGGATATCGCGGCTCACTGAGTTCCTTGTAAGTCCGGCAAAAAGGTAGTGTGTCCTGAACGCAGGGAGCTGTAAAGGCAGTTTCGACGGGCTCTGTGCTTACTTGGCTCCCCCATATGTTCTAGCTCGCGGGCACTACAAGCCTCTCGGTACTGTGCAATCCTTCGCTTCACTGATTGCGGAACGAAGGCTGCTCACCAAAGTGTCTGCACACCTCGTGGAGGTCAGTCTAAGTATGTGCCACAGTACGCCTATATGCACTGCGACGATGTCGTAAACGCTTCACCGATTCCGAGTGTGCTCCGGTTTAGTTCGGGAGCGTTCATTCGAAAACCGCTGGGCTCTTGATCAGCGCGGTAGTGTCTTCGCAGCAGCACAGTGAGGCAAACTGTGTGTGAATATAAATGCGGGGCCGTGCCAATAATTCACTTGTTTTCTTGGAAACATTTTATTAAGAAGACTGCGTCTAACTACCCTGAACGCCTGCACATTCACGCAAGTGCAGTTTTTTTTTATGGGGCTGTATCTCAGTGATTACAAAAACTTGTCTCTCACTCCAACTCGTCGAATGGCACAAGGTGTTCGCGCAACTTTTACGCACTAGTGCTTTTCCACGTTTACATGCAACGTGTAGCATACCCATGATTCCAAGTATAAATATAAGAACCATGTCTCACTCAGTGACTGTTACTGATTGCACTTGAACGTGCTGAGAAGTAAAATATTTCTGGTTTGAAAATAATATAGTTATACTTTAGTTCAAGCGCTGAGGAAGCGCCGATGTTGCGCAATCGACTTCAGTTGGTAGAGCATCGCACGTATTATTCTAACGTAGTTGGTTTAATCTCTGCCCTCAGCAAGTCATCTTTTCATCTACAATTTTTTCTTCACATTTACAAAAGATTTACCTGGTATAACATCCCCCCTACTTTTGTTAGAATAATTGCCTATTATATCTCATTATTATTGTGTCTAACACCAGACAGAAGATAGTATATCTCATTATTATTGTGTCTAACAGCAAAGAAGAATCTTCCAGGTAAATAGATGAAATAAAACTGTGCAGCTGCCACGTAATCGATAATTTTCTTATAATATGGCGACCATTAGAGTCGTTATAAAATTGAGCTCCCGAATGAAGCAGCGATTTCACTGAATGTTTCTTGATTAATGCTGGTGAATTGGCCAGACTACTACAATTTGTCCATGTCAGCCTATGCAACGTCAGAGCAAAAATGCTAACACGCAGTACTTAGCAGACCAGGTGTTTAGGGCAAGGGCGAGTGGGACTGATTTTCCCACTGCAAGAGGCTGTTGGTACTACTGGCGCAAGTCACGGTTGCCTTGACCGTGGCCGTTAGTTCTCCTCACGAGGTTCGGACGGCAATGGGACAAAGGCTCAATTCGTGGTAAGTTATAACATGTCCATCTTTCCACCATAGCACACTGTCTTTGAAAGACGATAGTATTTCTTTGTGTACTTAAACAAAGAACTTTCGATCTGTATATCTGTCCTTCCGTATCACACGATTTGGCCACCTGCCAAATGTTTAGGCACATCCTCAACGCCCAGTCATCTATATCTACTTGCTGCGTTTCTGCACTTTGCAAGTCAAAAAGCAAGTATTGTGCCTATTTGACTTGATTGATTTGTGGATTTTAACGTCCAAAAACCACCAAATGATTATGAGAGACGCCGTAGTGGAGGGCTCCGGAAATTTCGACTACCTGGGGTTCTTTAACGTGCACCCAAATCTGAGTACACGGGCCTACAACATTTCCGCCTCCGTCAGATATGCAGTTGCCACAGCCGGGATTTGATCTTGCAACCTGCAGGTCAGCAGCCGAGCACCTTAGCCAGTAGACCACCGTGGCGGGGCGTGCCTATTTGACTTGACATATCAATAAGCACGTATTAGGTAGCGCGTTTGTCTACTTCTAAAATGCATAGGTACGTAATTCTAAATCTTGCCGTTGTTAGTACGTTGCGCTGACGATGCAAGCTGTGACCGAAAAACAGGTATTTCTTGGGCTTCACTAAAGCGTCATGGTGCAGGCACATTCCAGTGGCTGTGTGTTCTAGAAAAACTTTTCTTTTTTTTTGAAATTACTGCCAGAAGGCATCTATAGTTCGCGCAGCGCCTACTCACAGTGGCCCAATAGAGTCCTAATTACCATAACTAGTTCAGAATGTAAAGTAAACGTTTTATTCTTCCTCTCTTGACAGAAAATCTTAAAATTCGACGATCTTTGCTGACTAAGCACGGAAATGCGTGGTGATTTTTTTTATCTCATAATCATAACGTATTGAATAATCATGTCACTCTCACTGTCATTTTGTGTAATGCTCTACGGCAGCTCAGTATATTTAGGCACATGCAGAGTGCAAACCATGCATACCAGCAAGCGGTATAACACAGGTAGACATGAGAGGATAATGAAAAAAACTAAACCACTGTGAGCGTAGTGTCGCTCATAGTCGTTACAGCCACCTCCAAATTTTGCGGGCCATGCAAATATATCGCTACCGACCGAATCGCAATCGAGAGGGTTACTTATTGGCGTTGACGTGGCCTACTACACACTTTATTTAACTGTGAATATTGCAAAGGCAAAGAAACGTAATATCATCTTACGTTAAGCCACCAAAATTGTTTACGCTTGACGGCTTCCACTGCAAAACTTCCCAAAGTATGCGTACACTAAATGTGCCTGGGACTAGCCAAAGTACACAACGCTAATCGTCTAAAAGGGCTAATGCTCTCGACCACTGGTTTTTTATGGATTCAACGGTGCCCTAAAGCAGCAACTTTGTGGCTGGCACATGCACAAATCAAAAATGATAAATTCCTTCAACACGCGCGAATCTTCCTTGTGGCGATCCTACATCACATGCACCTTACAAGCAACAAACAACAAGCTCGAGTCCTCTAGCCATAGCACAGTAATATGGTGGATGCAAGAACACAGGCAGCCCAATATATTTTATTCATTATTCCTATTTCAAAAAACGTTTTCGGAAGTGAGTCAGCATTAGTGCTGTTCGCTTCTTCCCTTTCACCCGTCATGCCTGGCGAACTGCAATTTACGCATGGTGAACAGGTACCAGTTCGCCGAAAGCGTCGTTTTATTGCACATATCCAAACAGCAACGCCTACCCCCTGAACGTAGTAGATTCTCGGATTATAGAGCTGTTATCTGCAACAGACCTCTTCGATAAACCAGAAACTGAAGAAAAGATAGCCATCGCGCAATCTGCGATCACGTACTTTAACGCAGCTTCCGTCTTCGCAGGCTCGAAAACGTTCATTCGAAACGTCTTCAAAGTGCACGTGCCCTGCCGCGCTAATCTAGTAGTTAAGGTACTTAGCTGCTGACCCGCAGATCACAGGAATGAATCCCAGCTGCGGCTGCTGCATTTGCGATGGAGGCGGAAATGCTGTAGGTCCGTATGCTCAGATTTGGGGGCACGTTAAAGAACCCCAGGTGGTCGAAATTTGCGGAACCCTCCACTGCAGCGTCTTCATTATTAAATGGTGTTTTGGACACGTTAAACCTCACATATCAATCAATCAGTCAGTCAGTCAGTCAATAAATCAATCAGTGTAAATTCACGTGTCCACCCAAGTATTGAGATATTGAAGTGCCGAAGCACTCAGATACTGTACATCTTCGTGACATGAGTTTCTGGACAAGAGGGCCTGGAGTGAAACGAGGCAGCACACGTCACGCTCCGCTAACACGCCTACTCGGTCGCTGACCAAGCTATATTCTCCCACTCTTCGCACGCCTGACCTGAGAGTCCAGAAGTCAGCGTGCATCCTTCATAGCTCTCAAAGCTCAGCAAAGGGAACAGCGTCGTATTGAGAACACTACAGAGCAATGAGCACACCTGAGCCATGCTGAAGGAGAGACTTACCGAATGCTACACGAATATCTCCGTTGGATTTGTGGTATACGTGACACCTTTGTCCTCCTGACTCTCGTTTACAAATGCAAAATAAGCTGTGATTTGTCGTCATCGCCGAATGCCTATAATGACATAAACAAGCGAAGGCATCTCAAACCTTGAAAACTAGAGCTCATTTCAGGGGACCTGATTCGAATAAATTCATTCTCAAAAACAGTGGACTATAATACCATTCCGAAAGACTATCTCTATAAGACAGAACATGCACAGATGCACAAAAGTTTGTTAAAGAAAGACATGTATGCATATGTGCATTACATGGTAAAAGAAAAAAAACAAATAATAAATAAATATGCATATGTTGCGCGTTTGCAAGGCGTTCTTGCGAGTACTGAAGAAACATCCGCCAACGAAAACCAGGCTGGCCGAAAGACAAGCTTCACGCGTCTCTAACAAACGAAAACAGAAGGGCAGTACCAGTGCCGAAAAAATTCCTCCTCACCAAAAAAGAAATGCGTCTCCGACAGAATAGTACCTTTTGTATTATCGCTCCAATATAGGGAAGAGAGTGCGACGGCGACGATTTGCTGCACCCTCTCCGCAGCGATTGCGCCAAAGACAGTAAGCATGAGCAACATTGATAAAGCAGGCAAAGCGGTCTCGAGAACAACGACCAGAAGAAACAAACTATTTTACTACGAGGCCACAAATTCTAGCATGCACTGTCCACGAGAAAACACGGGCAACAACGCATTGCATCAAAACATGCTGTTTTGCTTCCCGTAGGGAGCACTTCGGGAATGTTGCCGATTGGACCATTCTTCACTTTTCGAGGTGGTCACGAGTAGGAAGCACACGCCACATCGTCCTCTACAAGAAGTCCCAGAGGTGTCCAGACACAGTATGACAAACTTTTAGTCGGATGGGAAGACCTGCCGCCTTAGCCGGAAGTAGAGCTAGGACGGTAGTAACATTTCTTCCTGCTCGACACGTTAATAGCAAAGTGGGTGCCAAGGTATGCCGTATGGCGTTTACTGTTGATCCTGTGTGCGACTTCAAATTCAGTGTGGCTGCCTCATCTTAAGGAGTACATTAAATGAATACAGCACATACCAGGCTTCACTTGTGAAGCCCGCGGTATGATATTCACAAACGTGCTGGTGGTTGAGTCACGATTAATTTTGACCACCAGAAATTTCTATTGATTGATTGATATGTGGGCTCTAACGTCCCAAAAGCCCCATATGATTAGGAGAGACGCCGTAGTGGAGGGCTCCGGAAATTAAGACCACCTGGGGTTCTTTGACGTGCACCCAAATCTGAGCACACGGGTGAGCACACCTACACCCAGGAGCACACCTACACCCAGAGCACACCTACACCGTGCACCCAGGTGAGCACACCTACAACATTTCCGCCTCCATCGGGAATGCAGCCGCCGCAGCCAGGATATGAACCCGCAACCTGCGGGTCAGCAGCCGAGTACCTTAGCCACTAGAACACCGTGGCGGGGCACCAAGAATTTCCAGCTCCCAGAAATTCAATTACGCTGAGGTCCTCACGTCTCGCCTCAATGCAGATGTATTGGGCTGAATTAAAACCAGCGTCTTCACAGGCTAAAACAGGGAACTTTGTTCCCTAATAATGGTACTCTCCTTTCTATGTACCATTAAGGTGAAATACAATCATTCACTTTTTGATTGGGTTGCTTGATTTATGTGACCATGTGTGTGTGGGGAGCTTGTGTGTTTGTGTGTGTGGGTGGGTGTCTGTTTTAACGTTGTATGTTCGGATACTGTACGCATCATCCTACTATACGACCTTGTTTTCACGTGCACCATCACTTTTCGCACATTTAGGTATGCTCCGCCAACTTGCAGCTAGGGCGAACTGCGCTCGCTACTGGCAGTGAAAAAGGCAGTCACTGTGGCGGCGATTATCTGTGCGAATGGTAAATAATTTATCGTACAAAGCGTACGCGAGAGAAAATTGCACACGACGAACGCATTACTGAACAATTTCTTACCTAAGATTGCACGCATTGCGACACACGCTCTTTACTTTTATCTTTCGTTCCAGACAGTTTCAAGAACATTGTTCCAGACGTTACATCGCTAGTCGATAACTAACGGTACACAAACTGAAGGGAATGTATGAAATTAGAAAAAAAGACTATAATAAAACAAGATGAATTATTACTACCGCAGTAAACATGCGGCAGAATATTCCTGCATTTTCTTTTAAAACCCTTGAGGCAGAATTCTTGTTCACTCTGATGGATTGTCTGGGAGACTTCGTTTGACCGTTAGCCCCGCCGCGGTGGTCTAGTGGCTAAGGTACTCGGCTGCTGACCCGCAGGTCGCGGGTAAGATTCCCGGCTGCGGCGGCTGCATTTCCGATGGAGGCGGAAATGCTGTAAGCCCGTGTACTCAGATTTGGGTGCACGTTAAAGAACCCCAGGTGGTGAAAATTTCCGGAGCCCTCCACTACGGCGTCTCTCATAAACAAATGGTGGTTTTGGGACGTTAAACCCCACAAATCATCATCATTCGTTTGACCGTTCGCTCGGTATTAAAAATAGAAAGACGCGTTTTGATTGATTGCTGCTTTTACAGCAGTGAACACATAGATCAATCTAATCCTTTTACTATAAATATAGCAAAAGTTGTAGTGAAATATTTGGGGTCAAATGCTGCACCTTGTTTCCTATTCCTACGTGATCTCTTCAAAAGCCAACAGAAGCACCAAACTTGCGTCGTTATATTCCTCAGTATAACGTATACGAAATTGATAAATCTAAATAAATAAGAGTATTCTGAAGTTTTATTTGCTGAACTAAATGTTTATGAATATTTTTTTCATTTTCTTGTAGACGCAGTTGTTTCTAGTATTACTTCCAAACTTTATGGATTCCAGTTCTTTCTATATTAGCATATTGATCAAAAACGTGCCGTTACTAACCTTCTGTTTTCTTGAAGAACTCGCTTCAATAGTGCAGCTGTAGTTTTCGACAAGCCACAATTGTGGAAAAAAGGTGGCATCTCTCCTTTTCTCTGCTCTATTCAAAAGTATTTCATTAGCCGACGTGGTAGATTACTGCTTAAGTGCGGCGTGTTTAAGCATGCGGATTGGATTATCAGCTATCGAGGCCTCACTTCAACGGCTAAAAAGCAGTAGCTATTGTGAGCTTCATTTCAGGTAAAACGTTCAAATTTTCTCTCTCGTGAAAAGTGACCCGTAGTCTACCGCTATGGCGGGCCCGCAATATACTGCCACTAGAATAAGTTCTTTTGGTGCTGATGCTGATGACCTCTGATGGATGGCGCTTACCCACAAAGGGGGATGGGCCAAGAACCGGGCGGCAGGATACTTAAATGAAACTAAAATGAAACTGAAGCCAATCTGAAAAAGTAGCTTAAAATATTACTGCAAAAAAAAGTTCGCTGAGCAAGCGGTGAAACCATCTTTTGTTTTTGAAAGACATAACTACGAATTATAAACTAAAGATCTGAAAAGGTAGGGGTTCACTAGCACGGTAATCTTTTAGTTGCGTTGATGTAATCAAACAGAGCGGAGCAGACATCCCTGTGTCAGTAACCAAATGAAGTTCCGCCAAGTGATAAAATTATTGGTAGATTTACTTGTATTCCTAGCTTTTGTAATGGGGCTACTAAAATTCTTTTTCTCTGATAAGAATAACGATGACAGAATAAAAAGAAATGTTCAATTGTTTCAATTTCGTTGCACCAAATGCATAGCGGTGACGCCTTGAGCCGAGCTTTGTTAAGGTAATAATATAGTTGTGGAACTGCACAGCGCAATCTGGTATAAGTGACCTCTAGCTGGCGAGATGTACACCACTGTTTATTCCAGTCATAGCTCAAATTCTCGAAATCTTTGAATTTATCCAAATTATCTTTTCCCAATTGCAGGCAAGCATTTTGAAACCTAAGCGCTGTTACGTAAGCCGTATCTGGCAAAACTGGGTTGGTGGGCCCACCCAGGGATACTGCTGCTAAAGAGTCCGCCATTTTGTTCAAATATAATTCGCGGTGGCCAGGTACCCATAGCAAATGCAGTTTTTTTTACGTTTTTCGGTACTAAATGCCGAAACGTGTTCATCAGCTCTGAATTTACTGCCGCAGAAAGTACATTACAAACTGATAACGAATCTGTAATAATAACTGCTAATGATTCGCTTGTTTGTGATTTTGTTTGTGATTTCGTTTGTGTTTGTGATTCGTTTGCCCGTGATTCTGTGTTTTGAATCCTCTATTTCTGAGTTTGCGAGCCCAAAAGTGTACGTGGCATTGCAAAATCATTTGAATGAAACTAAAAGACTAACAAACTAATCTCTATTATCTTTCTGTGTCTACATACCTTTTCTTTTATTTTTAAAGTTAGGTTTTCATCTAAAGTATTATCTCTTACTAATAAACAATATTATAATAGGTACACTTCAGTGAGCGTAAAATTTTGTTCTAAACATTGTAACATTTTCATTTTACAACTTCTTTCACTCTAAAAGTGAGTGAGATTTTATAAGACCACTCAATCATTGGCCAATTCCCCACAGTGGGTATGAGCCACAAAACAAGGTCAGCAAGAACAAGAACTAGTAAGTCTCAGTCCAGCTTGACGTGCTAGCCTGCTCTTAATTACAGGATTCTGTTACGGTGTAACGCAACACTGGTGGAGGCCCTGAGTAGCAGTCTATACACTGTAAAGACGAGGAAGATCTCAACCCCACCATCAATGCCTTGGAAGAAACAGCTGACATTTGGTGGAGTAGGTGGCAACTAGGCCTAGCACCCTGATTCGGCCTCCTGTCGGGACGTTTCAGAACCATGAAAAGTGCGACCACGGCAAGGCAGACTTAACAGACTAAGACTCCGCCAGCTCCTTTGCCGCCAGCCTCCCGAACCCCAAAGCTCTTCCATAGGAAACCCTACGAAGACGTTGAATAATGGTGGACCAATACGATCGAGTTGCCGTCTCCAACAAGTGGGACGACTATCAAAAGCTTCGGCATGTTTAATTCTACCTGGAGGATTCAGCGCGCAATTTCGGGTTTGAGAACCATGAGGCTGCCCTGAAAGCCTGGCTGGTGTTTTGCACTCAGCTGCGCAACACATATAATAGTTGCGACTAGAAAGACCAAGCTGGACGTCTCCTCAATCAAAGATTAAACGAGAACATTGTCATGTTCATTGAGGAGATGTCTCAGCTGTTCCATTGTGATGCAAGTTCGTTTTATCTTAGTAAGAGCTCTCTAGGTTTGTGCCTGTGAGTCTGAATGAAGGACAAAGCCACTTGGTTTCACTAAACTCACACAAAACGTTTATTAAAAAGGTGAAACAACCAAAATATCCAAAACCAAAACAACTTCATAAAACGTTCACTATAGTAGCGGTAAAACATTCACATCAACTACCGAATTACAAGTCAATTGACTAAACTAAGCTATTTTGTTCAAACAAGGGTGAGCGGTGGAGTGATGAAGAGTGTACTGACTCACCAATATGTAGAGACCTAATTTGTGCAGTTAATGGTGGTCAGCTGGTTACAGCGAAGGAACGCTGGCTGGTAGGCGACGCGTCGGGAAGTCACGGCTGTCTGGCAGGAGGCAGCTAAATGTACAGCTCGAATGGCTACGGTTCACTCGAGTGGGAACGCAGTGGCAGGAAGCCCTGGTCAGTTGAAGTCCTCTAGACTCGGTTCCGACAATGACGGCCCATCTTCAGCGCCCGGTGCAGTGACAAGCTTCCGCTCGCCACGTCCTCGGACGCGACGCTCTTCAACATCGTCGTTCTCGTTAGAGCAGAAGCGCGCCTGCACTCCATTAGGTGTTGTTCTTTGTGACGCGCTCTATCATAATCATATGGTGGTTTTGGGATGTTAAACGCCACATATCTGTCTATATATCTTCTTTGAGACGCGCATTTTTGGAAACGTGCACATTAAAAGCGCACCACACTCACAAGAGCAGCTGCCCTTTTGGAAAGTTTTTCACCTCGAAAATATTCCGCTTTATACGCGACATGCATCAGCGATGGACTTTACACGCCGAAAGCAAGGTTGCCTATACTGACGCTTTTCACGCACAGTCAGTGAGCACCGAATAAATACCACTGTCAACAAGAAGAGTTTGACACCTGTAGCAGTGCCATCGTATATACACACGGATAAGAACAAAGGCTTACGTGTTTTGGTCATTAAAGTGTACAAATGTAATCATAACCATTGTATATTGGCCGATTTACACTCTGATTGTGCATTCACTACAAGTAGAGCTGTTCAGTTCCGAAGACCTTCACCCAACAAATACCCTACACCCAACGAGCTAACAGAGTAAAAACGTAAAATTACGCTTACGAGAACTTAGCCGTTAACATCCGAGTTCTGGAAGTTTACTGTGCGAATCTAGGCTCTACACCCTTGTTTAGTGGTAATGTATGGAAGACAACGAATTCCTGTAGTTAGGCTTCATATATTACGAGAAATCACTTGATTCATTTGAGATGCAGCCACTACAGAACAGGGTACCGACAAACTCAACATAAACATATTAGAAGAAATTTGCAGCCTATCTACATCCATCATGGTTCTCAATAAATAAAGTGAAAAAAATCTAATAAAGAAGGGTGTGAGGCAGGGAGGCCCAATCTCTTCAATACAATTCACGCGTCCTGCTCCCAAGGGCCCTATATTGAGAAGCATTAAGGATAAGAGTTCATGGATAGTATCCTAATAACCTGCGAATCATTGCTGACAATGCCTTCATGAGTAACCCAAATAATTCTCAAAGCAGGAAGGTACTTCTAACTTCAAGGGGAAGGTATTAGTAGCTGAATCTTGCCAGTGCATACCTGCGGAAGAGAAACCTTCAGGATTACAAAGAGGGTTCATCTTAAATTGAGGAAGGCGCAGCAAGTGATGGAAAGGAAGATGAAAGGTGTTAAGTTAAGAAACAAGAAGAGAGGAGAGTGAATCATGGAAAAAACTAGGGTTAAGGATATCATTGTATAAATCAAGAAGAAACTGACAAGGGCCGGAAAAGTAGCACGTGGGCAGGCTAGCCGTTGGTCATTAAGGCTTCACCTTTGCAAAACAGCGCAAAAAACGAGGAGACAAAAAGTAACACCCCGAAAAGAGAACTTTTTAGTGATTTTTCCTGTGTGTTTTTGTCTTCTGGTTTTCTTGCACAGTTTTAAAAACTTCAAGTTATACCAACAAGCTCCAAACCATACACTTCAAATGTCAATAAGTGTGACTGCATGCTTATAGAAGAAAAAGACACGAGGGGGAAATAAGTTTAGATGGGCCGATGAAATCAAACGTTCACTGGTGTAACGTGGCAGCAAAAGCACTAGACCATGTATATTAGCGCATGATGGGAGAGGTTTTTCCCTGCAGTGGGCATCGTCAGTCTGATTATTATAAAGATAACATGTGGTAGTGATGATGACAAGTGCCCTGTACATTCCACCACTATCTCAGTGTATTAATTGATATCACGTTAAGCTTCCCATGTAATTGAGCTGGATATTAGTGTAGACTTTACGTGTCATCTTTCCCTATGCCTTATAATTTCTTCGTATTTTATTTAGGCCATGAACTCAATATAAGCTGATTGAGCTGACTTCCTTTTTTCACCTTCAGAGCAATCTTTATATCTGAAACAGAGAATGTATAGTTTAGAAGTGTCTTTTAACCAATAATAAATGCATACCGTAACATTCTTCTCTCTCTTTCCCCTCCCAAGCCATTTTGTCGCTGTTTCCCCACCAACTTAACGCATTCCTTGCTATTATTTACCGTAACCCATGAGGCCTTTCTTGAGGGTTACCGCAGCATTACCAGAACCATGAGGAAAACGCGGCACCGTCCTTGCCGCTGGAGGGATGAAAATGTCCCATCAATCTTGCCGGTATTGTTATAGTATGTTCTTCCATTTATGCACCCCAATGTTACCCGCAAGATGTATTGGCATCACGTTTTTTCTCGCGATTTCAACTGGTTTGTTTAAGGGCTTCCCTTAATGAGCATTCGCGACGTAAACCAGCATCCGCACTTTGATAGTTTTGTTTTCTCTACTTGTATTTCGGAGTTTCCCACGCATAGTCCCAACAACTCTATAGATTTTCTCAAATAATGTTTTCGTATATTGTGACATTGCGAGTTGTGTGATTGCGGACCATTCAGAAGCATTTATGCTCATCCTAGCCACAAATCTTCGTCCACTCTCCACTTCTTTCCCCTTTCTCTTTATGCTTTTTGATGATTTCCAACATAGATAGATCTCTAGTGGTGCCGTTTAACATTGACGTACAGCCAATTTCACTTATTTAAACCATCTCCTAAATAGGTTTCGCTTTTAACTGAACAAGTAAAGTAAACCTCATAGACTCATATCTCTTTATATAAAATTGAATAATATTATGAATGTACAACACCTCAAAGAACATTTCTCTGTGTTTCTTTTTTTGGGGTATTAGTAGCGTTTTAGCCCTGTAATACCCACTGTATCACACTTTATGCGTTCAATATAATACCTCAAGAAAAGTTCTATAAGTGTCATAGTAAGCAGCTATTGCAGATTTAAACTGTCATGAAAAAGGCACAGGTAGTGCTAATTAGGTTGTGCCACGATTAGTACTAATAACTACTGAGTGCATGATTAATGTTAAGTAGTTTATGCCACGAACAACATTTCATTCATATTTTTAATTAACTGTCCAACAGGAGTAAAGACAGTCAGCCTTTTATCTCAATTTTTCCGAAGGCATAACTGTTCGCGAGCCCTGCAGGGTTAAAGGATAATGCGTAAAAGTCACATATTGACGTACACTATTGTACTTTATATTCCCTGAAGAAGTCATGCTGCCCGTCTAACCACAGTTACAAAAGCTATGTCAACTCTCAACTCTTCGTTGTACCATCCATGGCAGCTTAACCGATATGGCGAGCAAATAAGTGGTTTTGGCTACAGTGGTCGCTGCAGTAAAGAGCGCCGGCAAACTGCAATTTATCTACAATACAACGACCGCGCGGCATTGTCCAGTGTACGACGGTAAGTGGCAAACCGCGACACTTGGGCACAGGTGCTTGTTCACAAGTTTCCTCACTTCCATGCGCTTCACATAATAATTGCTGGGGTTTAACGTCCCAAGACTACCATATCATTATTATAGACGCTGTAGTAGAGGGCTCCGCAGATTTAGCCACCTGCGGTTCTCTAACGTGCACCTTAATATAAGCACATGGGTATCAAGCTCTTCCGCCTCCTTCCAGCGGGGATCTGATCTTGCCGCTTGCGGGTCAGCAGCCGAGTGCCTTAGCCACTAGACTACCGTGGCAGGTTCGTATTCTACGCAGAAAAGTTAGTGAGACGCTGCGGTTATTTGGCTCGAGTCTGTACAATGTCGCCTGAAAATTAATTTGCTGCGCTGTGAATAATAGGCACTTGAAAGCGTGACGTTATCTCTCAATTATGTACGCGTGAAATGACTCCTTGATGGACTCGGTTCATCTGGGGAGAACCATCGACCGTGACTATCTGAATGGGGAGCTATATGCAGTGGGAACACAAAAAAAGTACTTCCCTCCAAATGATTGAGGGGAAAGCCGCAATGAACTCCATTATTATCCCTTTCACCCTCCTTTTTCTATTTTATGGCACATCCTAATAACTATTCTGCTTTCGTTCGTTATAGTCACAGGCTGCTGTAAACGACAGGCCATGTCATGTAATTCTGAGGATTCATTTTAGAGATAAATAACTATAGGAATGACAGCAGAGGATGTAAAAAAATAAAATGCATCTGTAACTAGATAGAGAGGATGCCAGATTAACATGCGTGAAACAAAGCCAGAGACCTACACAAGCGTGCACGCACGCGCGCACGCACCTACCACCCCATGCCACACACATGCCAGGCTTGCCAACCAAACTTTGAAAGATACCCTAACCAAAGGTCCCAATTACTCCTATCTTACTGCACACAACATTTCTTATTACCCTAATTTTACCCTATTCCTAAATATAGCGCCGTGTAACAATGACAGCAAACAAGAATCGTACACTTTACTAGGTGCATACCTATGGTATTCTGTGCTCGGGAACAACTCAGGTGGTTACAAAATTAGTTTAGGGGAGAGATGAAGGAGCATGAAAGAGAGTGAATGAAAGGAAAAAGCGTTCCGGTGTATCAAAGAAACGAACTTTTATCAGAAGGTCGAAAAAAAACATTGGCGACTCACTGGCAAGTATGCAGAGCCGCATGTCTCCCCGTGTAAGCGACGGGGTAACAAAAATTGTTAATCGAAAGAATCACGTGTTTCTCTTCGCGTTCACCTAAGATGACTACCAGAAGTATGCCTTTTTTTCTGCTCATTTTTTTTGTACTGACGGACTCGTAAAATAAAATGTACCTCTATTTAAGGAACCTTCAGGGCTACGAAAAAAGCTTATTCATTCAGGCAACATGCGAAGATAGCGTGATTAAAAAACTACTCACGCACTGCAAGGACTCCCACGTTTTCGGGAGCTTGAGCATTGTGAAAAAATACGAACCTTATGATGAATACATATTTTCAAATATATATGTCAGTGAAAACTATGGTGATGATTGATGTATGAAGTTTATCATCCCGAAACTACCATACCAGTATGAGAGACGCCGTAGTGGAGACCCCCGGAAATTTCAACCACCTCGGATTTGTTTAACGTGCATCCAAAGCTGGGTGGACAGGCCTACAGCATTTTAGCCTCCATCGAAAATGTAGCCGGCGCAGCCGGGATTCTATCCCGCGACCTGCAGGTAAGCAGCCGAGTAGCATAGCGACTGGATTACCCCGGCGGGGCGAACTATGGCTTCGCGCAGTAGAAGCTTCTTACAAAAATCAGCCTGCATCGTTTTCCGTTAGAACTTCATATCTGGTAACTAATAAAACAATTACGGTGGAAACTCTCGCACTAAAGTTTTTGAATTCGTTTATGCAAGCATGCAAATTCATAGAATTGCGGATGCGGTCCACACCTCGTGGCAGCTGGTAACTCTCAAATTTTTCTTAGACGAAACAGCACGCATAAAAGAGTCTAGCGCCACCAGTCGGTCGTTATTTTTTGCTTGGAAGGCAATACAGGAAAGAGTTACTCAGTCGATAAGAAAAAATTGTCGAAGGCGGTAAAGGCTTGAAACAGAAGAATAGGTTATTCGGATATCTAATAAAGTTGCTTCTTCGCTGTTGTTGCCCGGTGGCTTCTAGGATTCCTTTAGGTCGTTGCTATAGGCTTTACCAAGTTGAGGTGATGTTCTTTCTACATCGCTTCTAATTGCTTGCTAGTCTTAAGCGAGATGATGCTGCGAAGTTTCTCTTACGTCGACTCACAGCGTAAGGAGCTTCAATTCATACCACAAACAGACAAAGACACGGCACGGATATCCAAGCTTCAGAGGTAGGAACGCGTGCCGAAACTGAGCTCTCCTACATCTCCTAGATCTATGGTCACGTCGTCACTGGCGTATACGACGGCCTTCGCTTCGGGCTCTTCTAACCTTCGTCATCTTTCGCACTACCCTACTATTCTCGCCTTGCATTTACTCGAGGTCTTAAGTTCTCCACCTTCCCTGTTTTCTTCTTCATTTTCAGTAGACCCGAGGTGGGTTGTGCAGTTTGCCTAACTTCTGTAGCACGTAACTGTAATAATAGCGATTTCATACGCTAACTACTGGCTTTCTCATTTTCGTTCCGTCAGTGGTGAGTAGTTGGAATTATTTTTGTGACATATATATATATATATATATATATATATATATATATATATATATATATATATATATATATATATACCTGCTTGGGACGGTTATTATAGTTCTTTCCGTTTACACGCTTCGCCTCGTGCCTTAGTGTAGTTTTGCTATTAAAAATGAAATATATATTTTCGAGGTTCAGTGAAACCTGACCAATACGGGTGAATAAGGCACGTGCTACTATCTATTCAGTCACCACCTTCCCCGTTCCCTACCCTTCTTTTTTCTCAAGCTATGCGCTAACGTGCCGGGTGGAGAAATTATGCCCCTCATGCCTTGGTGCAAGAATCCCATCACGCAAAGCCTGATACCGTGCGTAATTCAACAAGGCTTCATTAAACCCGAGCACCATATTTTAAGTATTTTATGCGGAATCTCATAAAACAATTCAGCTAGAAAAGTGAGAGAGCGAAAAATTAAGCTCAAACGTAGTAGAAAAGTAAGCAGTGGCAAAACAGGCCAGGCTGCCAGGCAGTTTGGAAACGCAGCCATGCCTTCATAATGAAGATGTTCTCATCTTCATTATGTAAATACTGTAACGCTTGAAAGCGATCTTCTGCCTGCGTCCCGTTTCAGAGTTTTCCCTTCCAACTTTCTGTCTTCGTGGTTGAACAACAATAATGCACTTCTTTTCATGTTCACTGACTTTCTTTGGTTCGTTACTTTCTGTTTATCTTGCTTATTTTACAGTGCATTTGATTGCCAACACTTCTACAGTTAGTTCGTGGGTCACGATTCGCTAGGAGAGGCACTGATCCCACGGAAGCAGTTGGCAGGCCCACATTTTTACAAAAGTAGTCGACTAAGTTTTTAATTTGAACGTTCAATAGTGCATGGCTAGTACATGCGTGCAAATTCACTCGTTTTGCCATGCGGCCAGCAATCTCAGCTATCTTTATGTTTCTCGTCCCTTTTTCGCTAGCTCACTTTTATTTCATTACTTCACTTTTATCGTCGGCTTACAGTTTCAGAATTACAGGAAATCGTATAGTCTTCTCTCCGAAATGATTTGTTGGTGTTGTTGGCTAACATGATAAATTCATTGGGGCTTTTATTCAGCGTTCAGACGCCGTTCTTTGGTGATCAGATGACTGGCTGTGCTCGTGAGCTTTGTCTATGAACGTACAAGTGGATGTCGTGTAATATGTCCGGTAACAGTGCATATCACATCGTGGATTAAATATTAGTATGTGAGTAAAGCTAAGATGTGTACGAATATAAAAGTGAAAGCTCTTGCGTGTTTGTAATATCAGTGATGGTGGTTCCAAAAAAGCACTGCAGATGAGCAGCAATGATTTCTTGGTGAATCATGGCACACATCTCATCAAGAGTAAACTTACGATTGTCGGTCCGGAATGTCTTGTTATTGAGCTCAGAGATTAGTACCGCCCTGCTAAGTAATCTTTCAATGTTTATCTCTTGTTCTGCACCTGCGAATGCACCATGGGCTATGACATCATTAGAGTTTGGTCTCATGGCGTTCGTAATATTAAATAAGACACTCGGATATGAAAAGCAGGAAGTGTGTAACAACGCTCATTACGAGGTACCTACTAATCCACCTTATAGGTAGTATCAATGTTAGTTTTTCTGTAGTATTTTGAATACTAGCAGCAGTGCCCTAACATGCAAGGACTGATTTTTTTCTCGCTGTAGAGAAATAAAGAAATCAGATACAGGTTTCATGAATGCTCCCTTCTAGTTGGGTGAGCGACCTCCGCTGGATAGTAAGTCGCACGCCATAACTATCTAGGAGAAATAAACTTCTACATTTGTGGCAAAACATTTTTTGCAGTGAATACCAGTTGATAGGCGTTCACTGCAAGAATGGAAACGAATAAAGACAGCGGAAAAAACGCGATGGTGATGGCACACCCTGTGCGAGCCTGCAATCATTTCCTACTTGGTAAGCACCTGCTTCCATTCTCGCTTAGCTTTGCACGCGAACAGAAGCGGCGGGTATTCGTGCTCTACTGAGCCTCCTGTGCATAAATCAAATAATCAAGGCATGTTCCTTCGTGAAACAAAAAGAAAAATTTACCCTTACCACTGCTCAGCAATAATGCGGCCGCAGATAACGTCGAACCCTCAACAGTAAGATAAACATGCTAGAAATAAGCATGACGCCTTTTTCTTATAAAGTGCAACTCACCAGACTCTCAGAATACAAACAATACGAGCAAAATATTCTCTCCTGCTATTTCTTATTCTTCTTGCGAGCTTCTGTGACGCAAACAGTAGTTCCCGCGGTGTTCACAGTGTACATGCTCTCGATTGGTCCATATACACAAATGATCAAATGTGATTTTTCTCCTGCACTGCTTTACCTTCCTGCTACTCATCGGTTCTTTCTTGTCTTGCATGAACGACGTGCGCGATCAGCCGATCCCACTTTGTTTTGCGTCTTTACAACTGCGCAAGCGGCGATAAGAGGGTGTAGCCGAGAAGCGGGAAATCCAGGTAGCTTTGAGTACTTATTTCAGGCATTGTTCACGTGCATTCAAAAACTAAGATGAGGAGAATGCATTACGCGTGTGAAGGATAGAAGAAAATGGCCCCTTTGTCTTTCAACTCGGGGTTGTCAGTGGTTCATTCAAGAAGGCATTTACAAAACGGTGTGCGACGATTTTTTTCTGCGTTTCTCCTCTCAGCATCGTCAGAAATTACTACATTCATTTTTTTAGTTCAGTCCACGGTTGTTGCTGCTTTTAACAAAAATGAGAAAACAGTGGCGTTTAATTAATAATTAATCCTACATTCGCCTTCTTTGTGGTAGCGAAACAATGATTCATTTTCAGTTAAGAACACGCGAGCAAGTATGGTGTTGCGTTTTTCGACCACTTCTTTTCAAGAAGAGGTAATAGCGTAGGTAAATATTCACAGAATCACGAAGTTAATTGTTCATGATAATCAACAACTCTGTGAACGTTAGAGATGCTGCGTTTTTAATTTGGAAAAAAACAGGAATCGATCATATTGAGAGTATGGAAGTGAATGCCAATCTTAGAAAATGCTTTGCTATTCTACTGTACTTATGGAGCTTTTTAATATCGAAGCTGTTTAGCAAATTATTCATTGTTTTTGAAATAACAGCAAGAACTGAGTGAACTAGTGCGTACTACACCTGTCCTGTTTTAGAACCACCAAGTGAATCTATAATCAACCTACCATTTTTACATATACTCGCATAGCTCGTGCAATAAAGCATTCTTCCAAGAGCTGATGCGCATTTACATCAGTTATTACAGTTGCGACTAGGCACGATTGTGCCCATGCAGGAGGGGTGGCTCTGGCAGGATGGCCATCGGGGTTCGCATCGGTTAGTTTAACCTGCAGAGCAATTCTTCAATTCTTCATGGAAACATTGATCGTAATGAGGTATGCTGCGCAGCAAACAAGCTCACAGCTGATGCCGACAAGACGGCACCATTGCTGAGTTGCTGTGGGGAAGAGACATACTCCCTGATAGCCACCTTCATAAAGCCTCTTAGACCACCGAACGCCGGCTCTCATTTTATCGTAGAGGCAATGAACAACCACATCAATCCGAAGCCCTCGGAGCTGTCTGCGAGGTATGTGTTCTCCAAACAAGTTCAGCACGACGGTTAGACAGTCGCTGACTACGTTACAGCTTTACGCAAGCTAGCTGAGAACAATGGATTCAGTGGCAAGCAGTTCTCGCTTGACATAATGCTCAGAAACCGGTCAGTTTTGGGGGTTTCCGACAGCATAGTGCAGCAGCGCCTATTGGCCGAGAAGACCCTACTCTTTGCGACAGCCTGTGATTTGGCAGTCTCACCCGAATCTGCTGCAAAACATCAAAAAGCTGTTGGGAGTCAGTGGCAGGAAAGTTCAGTGGCACAGCCAAGGTGGGTGCGTAATGTCTGAAGATAGGGCAAGTGGAAAGGGCTTCAGGCGTGCACTCGGAACAAAGGTATTTCCGGTGCTCGGGAAACCACGCTGCCTAATGCTGCAAGTTTAAAAACTCTGTATGTTTTGACTGTTCCGGCGATGGTCACATAGCCAAGGCATGCCGAAAGAAAGAAGTGGACCGTTTAACCACCAGCTGGAAGTTGCAGCAAGTTCAGCGCAAACTGAGTATGATGACGTGCTAAGTATTAGCCCAGTAACCAGCAGTTGTCCCAAGTTTATGGTTAACCTAAGCATTGGCCGAGAAGCGGTACCGATGGGAGTGGATTACGGAGCAGCCAGATCAATGATAAGCGAAAGGTTGTTCAGGACACTGAAGGTGGCAACAAGCCTTAAGTTTAAGGAAGCAGACACGCAGCTCGTAAATTGCACCAACGAAGGACTATACGTCATCGGAAAAGCTACACTTCCAGTCAAGTTAAAGAGCAGGACTGAAAGCTGTGACTTTTTGTTGTAAGGAACAAAAGCAGCTCACTTCTTGGGCGTGACTGGTTCCAGGCTTTAAACATTGGCGTTACTGCACTTCAAAACACCAGCTGGAGTAGAGAAGTGGTTGTTGAAAATTTTTCGGGAGTCTGGTGAAACCTTTCCCGGCACAGCCTTACCGCCAGTACACGTCGAACAGAAGCATACACGGCACCCAACCCAAGTTTCTGAAATGCCGACACATTCTATCCGCTCTTAAAGATGATATTATCATTGAGCTTGATAAACTATAACGTCAGGGTGCCCTGCAACCAACCCAGTATGGGGAAAGGGCCACTCCTGTGGTGATTGTGCGGAAAAAGGTGGGTTTGCTGAGAATATGTGGTGATTACTGAAGTACAGTCAACCAAGCCGTAAGAAGCAACCTTCACCCATTTACCTACAAGCAAAGAACTTTTCGCAAGGCTGAGAACAGGACGTATTTTTTTCAAAACTTGCCTTCATGCAGACGTACCAGCCACTGGTGGTAGATGATTCGTCAGTACATCTAAGGGCTCATGATCAACACACTAAAGAGCCTGTACAAAGTTCGACGCTTGTCGTTCAGTGTGTCTGTGTCACCTGGATTATTTCAACGACCCATACACTTCAACAACAACGAACAATGGGATGGCCTTTTTTAGGCAATTAGTGCAATCATTCTTGAAGAGAAACGTAGTCCGCTACATGTATACAGTACCATGCCATCCCGCAAGCAATGGAAGGGTGAATCGCATGTTTCGGGAACCAAAGTACGCACTTCAGAAGCAAAGCCAGGTCACAGTGGCGTGTAAAGGCTTTCGTACTCTTTTCAAGCAACACTCCACGCCACACATGAAAGCCGGGATAACGCCAGCAGAACTCGTGCTGGGAAGGAGCTTCCGTTTTGCCTTGTCAAGCATGCAGCCCAATGTCGAAGACACAAGGTGTAGAAGACAGCCCAAATCTACGTTCAAGCGGGGTGATCCTGCGTACGCGAGGAACTTCTCTTGTGGTACGAAGTGGCTAGACGCACACGTACTAAGGCCCTTAGGCCACATCATGTACGAAGTGCAGACTGCGATTGGTGCGATCCACCAATGTCATCGTAAGCATGTGCGGCACATGCTTACGGCACATGCTTCTCGGCACAGAAGTCTGCCCCACCAATCACCCCTAACCCTCACTTCCAGTTTCGAGTGACGCCAGATAAGCTGCCCAGATCACCTGTGCGAGAAACTGATATGCCGACAGCTCATGGGGCGACATCTACTGTTGCTGATACAGCGCAGCCATTCCGCCACTCAACTCGTACAAGACGAACAGTGCTATGGCATTGACCACTAGGGGGAAAAGATGTGATAACAGCAGAACTTAGTGAACCAGTGTGTACTACGCACGTTCGGTGTTAGAACCATCCCCACCAAGTGAATTGATAAGCAACCCACCGTGCCTCTTATAGTTTATGCAATAAAGCATTCTTGCAAAAGCTGCGGTGGCGTCGACGTCAGTCCTTACAGTTCACATTGTGTACCAAAAAACTATCAACACAGTAGTTTGCGCAACAAAATTTCGGTACTCATCAATGGTCCGCCAGTAATGAAGACAACAATTGGCTCACAAATGGATGTGAGGCAACGTTGGCGAGCCGAATAAGCCTAGTACAAACAAGGCCCCGCCACGGTGGTCATGTGGCTCAGGTACTCGGCTGTTGACCCGCAAGTCGTGGGATCGAATTCCGGTAGCGGCGGCTGCATTTTCGATCAAGGTAAAATGCCGTGGGCACATGCGCTCAAATGTGGGTGTGCGTTTAAGAACCCTAGGTAGTCGAAATTTCCAGAGACCTCAACTACGGCGTCTCTCATACTCAGATTGTGGTTTTGTGACAGTATACCTCCCATATCAATCAGTCAAACAGTACAAACGAGGGCTCAACAGAAAACTGGAATGGCAAAATTTGCTGCGACAAACTGCTGAAGTGTTAGAAGGCCTACGGCAACAATGACGAGCCCGTGTGGTGACTGTGGCTGTTTGTGATTCAACTCAAACATTCGTGCGCTGTTATTAAACGTATAACCAATCCTGCCTCACGTCGCTAACGCCTAGATATGACCTCTAAGCAACTTAGCAACAAATATTGTCAAATAGTCAAACGCCTAGAAACGCGTTAGGTAACAAGTTCCGGCCGTACTTATACGGCCACCCGTTCGATCTAGTGACTGATCACCACGCGTTCTGCTGGCTCTCTACGCTGAAAGACCCTTCTGGCCGCCTTGCGCGATGGGCACTCCACATCCAGGAGTACGACATTCACGTCGTATACCGCTGCGGACGAAACACTCTGTCGCTGACGCCCTGTCCAGCTCACCTTTGCCACCATATCCGACGTGCGGAAACACGTACCTCCAGACCTTGTCAACGTTAAATCTTGACTCAATTGCCACCGAACAACGTCGTGACCCATGGATCGCATCCCTTCTCGGATATCTATCTGGTACGCCCAACCTTCCGGTATCTCGATCCCTCCGACGTCAAGCTTTCCATTTTGCCATCCGCGATCAACTTCTTCATCGACGCAACTACGCTCCTGATGGCCGCCGTTGGCTACTGGTCATTCCGCGCACTTTACGATCGCAGGTATGCGCCTCTCTTCACGACGATTCACAATGTGGCCACGCCGGGGTGTTCAAAACATATGAACGCCTTCGCCATCGCTATTACTGGCGCGGCATGTACAATTTTGTACGCAAGTTTGTACAGTGCTGTCCTGACTGCCAGCGACGCAAATCAACACCGCTACGTGCGACTGGCAAATTGCAGCCATTTTCATGCCCTGCCAAGCCATTTGATCGCGTTGGCGTTGACCTCTACGGCCCCCTTCCATTGACACGAGATGGCCATCGGTGGATTATAGTGGCGGTCGACCATCTAAGACGCTACGCTGAAACAGCCGCTTTACCGAGCGCTACCGCTCAGGATGTCACTTCTTTCATTTTACGTCGCTTTATCCTTCGACATGGCGCACCTCGAGAGCTCCTTAGTGACAGAGGCCGCGCTTTCCTCTCTGAGGTCGTCGAAGCTCTGCTTTCGGAATGCCACGTGATTCATCGGAAAACGACAGCATACCACCCGCAGAATAAGGGGTTAACAGAATGGTTTAACCACACGCTGGGTGATATGCTCTTAATGTACGTGGCATCTATTCATAGCAACTGGGACCGTGTTCTCCCATACGTCACATTCGCGTATAATACTGCAATACAAACAACCACGGGATTTTCACCTTTTTTTCTTCTTTATGGACGTGACCCTTCCCATATAATTGATACTTTACTTCCATACCGTCCTGATGCTTCCGAATGTCCACCTATCTCCGATGCTGCTCGACAAGCCGAAGAGTGCCGCCAGCTCGCCCTCGGACGAGCAGCAACGCCGGAAAGAAAACCGTTGCACCTCTCTCGCGGAACCCAGCTATGCCCCAGGGTCTCTCGTGTGGCTTGACATCCTATACCAAACTCCGGGACTCTCATCAAAACTTGTCCCCCGGTACGAGGGGCCTTACACCGTTTTAGAGAAAACCTCTCCGGTTAATTACCTAATTGAGCCAGTTTCCCGATTGAATGACATGCGCCGGCGTGCACGTGACATCATCCATGTTTCTCGCTTAAAACCAAATCATGAGCCTCTCCCTGAAACATCTTAGGTCGCCAGGATGGCTCCTTTTTCAGCGGGGGTGATTGTGAAGAATAAGATGTGCCTGCAGCAAGCAGCATCGCCAACGCCCGGCTCTCTCGGCTCGTGCTTCGGTTCGTTGCTGTGCCGATCGCTGGACGGTTCTTCACGCTGTCTTGTCGCTGTCGTTAACGGCTAAGAAACCTCTTCACATTGGTAATACTAACGATTATCTAGCGCCTACAAACCAATTTTCTAACGTCAGGGCTGGGTATAATTGGAGATACATGTATCTAAGAGACTATTTTAGATACTCTTTGGGCAGCTTGTATCTTTATCACAATACGTCTCGCAAGATTACTATAGGTATCTGTATTTCCATTACAATCGATAATGTATCCTGTATTTTAAGATACAAGATACTGTGGTCACAACGCTATACCATGTGAAATATTATTTGCTGGCTGAACTCTGCTAGTCAGGCTGGTACTGGTGCCGCTAAGCCGCCTGAATAAAAGTAATGGCAGTGATCTCTTTTTATCTTGTCGCTGACTCAACCAGTCGGGGAAGTATTCGAGCTGTGCGCATTCCATTCCTTGAAGCAGAGCAGCACGACAGACATCGCGGAGTGGCGACAGAAACTACGCGTGTGTGCTTGCCCACATGTCTTCATTTTTGCGATTTCTTCCCTTTTTAGTCGTGACCGAGCCACGAAACTTTCCCTTAGTCACTTGCAAGAGCCTCGTACCATAATTCTTATGACGGTGACTGCACAAACCATGGTGCTTTTCGGCTGCGTCGAACTACAGCACCACCGCTACTCATGATGCATCTAATAGAACAAGTACTTACCTATAAGAGGATATCTTGGCATACCATGCCACTTTCTTCCTAATGTTTCTATTCGAAGAGCTCTCAAAATGAAATATGATTTTAGCACAAGTACTTTTTTAAGTTGTCCTTTCCTTGCTTGCCTTATAATATCTAGGGCTTTGGAATCTTTTTTTTTCGGTCCCGTTAATGCAATATGCCTTAAGTACAGGCAAGCTAAACTCCCTGCTTTACAGTTACCTTGATTGTCTGCTTTATTTTTGCTGCTGCTTACACATTTGTATTCCATTGAGCGCACTCTTCAGCAAAGGTGATTTCTGAAGCATATATATGTCATTAAATGGGCGTTGGTTGATTATATAGCATCAGTTTACTGCTAGCTAATATGGCCAAATGCGTTTGCGTCATAATAATGGAAATAATTTGCAGCCATCTTAAATAACTTAGAAAGGGGATTTAAGAAACATTACGACAAAAGGTCTGTCTTCCTATGAACAACCCAGCGATCCATTTCAGATAATTTCCCTTAGGCACTCATTATTCTCTTACCTTGACAGGTAACGTGACAATACATCATGCCTGATTGTCCTATCAGGAGTGCCATCTGCAATGTGCAACTCAACCTATTTACTACGACTGCTTGAAACAACGACTTTTCTATTTTAGTTATGATTGTTGTTCTGTGCAACAATGCTGCCACGCGCTCTTATTTATTATTATTACTTTTTTCATTTTTGTGTGACTGGGTCTAAGACACTAAGAAGTTATGACCACCCGGCGCGAATTGGCGACACCACAATGTTTCGTAAACTTCGATATTGTCTCAGATTGTGCTGATAAGAATACGCGCAAATCATTGTGCAGCGGCCGCATATGGGAAATGAAATGCAATAAAGGTGCATTTACTTAGATTCGATTCCATGTTAAAGAACTTCACTTGATCAAAACCTATGATGCCCGCATTTTTCGCGGTCCTCATAATCGTGTTCTAATTTTATAATGAAAAAAATGAACAATTATTATTCGAATTATGCGCACTACGCAAACTCTTATCAATTCGCGAGCCAACGCGTGCATCAGCGATAACGCTGGAAGGTGCGATCAGTGCTGTAAAAATACAAGACTAGTTCTGCCAATTATCAGATCGCCGCTATCAGGGTACAGTGTGCTTTGCTTGCAGGCTGAATTACTTGGTTTTCCGGGCACAAGTTACCACATTAGTGAGTTTCTTCTCTAGCAGAGTAGCTGCCGCTTTCTTTATAGTCACTACCCCATGAGAATAATATAGGCCTGAGGCGTTTCTGAGGTGCACATGCCTTCTCGGTCAAGAGCATTTCATGTCAGCAGCTGTTTAGATAACGAATGTTTTGCGCTGGCAGATAATAAGAATTAAAAAAGTAAAAGCAGCCTAATGCGCTCTATGCAGGGCAGCTTATATACACAACAATAAACAAAAATGGCGCTACCGGCATTGTTGCTGCTGTGCACCGGGGATTCTATATTGGAAAATTGTCCTTATAGACAAGCTGAAAACTGCACACTGGTATTTGCGTAATCATGCGAAGGCTTTTTGTTGAAGCTCGTATAATTAGATGGCGATCTGCTAGCTGGTCGGCTAGCTCAGTAGCGACTCCAATCAATTACAGAAACTACAAGCGAGAATCGGTGTCAGCGAAGTGTCCACAGAGCAGTCCTGTAGAGCAGCTAAGTCAAACCCTAATACGTTTTTCGGAAGTAAACGATTTAACTTTGGCACAAAGCTTTTCTAGATGCAAACAAAGATTTCATTGAAATGAAATGGGGCACATTTCAGACATTTTCAAGCAGTCCCTTATGTGCTCGCGCATCCCCCACTTGATTGCAGGGTCTATATCAAACAAATTGCGAATGAACCGATGTATCTTAACATAAAATTGACAAGTGTTCTATTAGATACAGCTTGTACGGCATTACCTTGTATTTGTATCACCGATACTTTTTCTTTAAGAATCTTGTATCGTATTGCATTATAATTTTAAAGCATCTTCGCCCAGCCATGTCTAACTCCTAAAAAGGACTTGGCTGCAATCAGGTTAGTTTTCAGGGCCATTCAGACTCGATGTTTCAAGTTTTTCGTGGTATGGGCCAGCTTCACTAATTAATTTTTCATGGCAAAAGCTGGTAACAGATACGAAAACCGGTCACGCTTGGTGCCGTTGCAGTCCGCCACCGCCAGTGTCTGTAACCAGTATCGCAAGAAATAAAAAAAGATTGCCACCAATGACACAACGGGATTCCAACCCAGGTTGGCTGCGTGCCAGCACAGTATTCTACCACTCAGCCACGTCTGCGCTAGGAAAGCGTTTCTAAACTAGCCTTAGTCTGGCTTGATGTTGGGAAAGGAAATGCGTTAATATGAGTAATATATTACGCGTTTTAGAACAGGAAAGGAACAACGAGGACCACACAATTCAAATTACCTTACGAGTAGGTCGTACAATGCTCCAATTCATAATAAAACGTTCTGTATCACCTACTAACTGTAGCGCATGCCCACTTGAAGCATAGTTTTTCATCGTCGTCCGCCACTGCATGAAAAAATGCATGAAATTCCCCAACAAGTGTGTAGCGGATACCACGCTTCTTTAAAGATGGGCGAAGAATAGTATATAGTGAATGCAGGCCTACTACACAAAAATTGTCATTATTTATAGCATACTGGGTACCAAGCAAGTGTGTTGGAATAGCAGTTACCCAAAGAGTGTTTGGAAAAGGCTCTGAAAGGCCACTCTTCTAGCTTTCGCTGTGACTGCGGAGCACAGTGCGCAAAGGCTTAGCGATTTTTTTTGCATTAGTATGTACATCTAAGACTGCAAAAACAGATGATGCTTGCTTTCATGGTCATTAAAGGAGCAATTTTACTTCACAGAAATATGAACAAGCAGCAAAAAAATTCAAACCAGCATCAATCCTAAATATATATACATATATATATATATATATATATATATATATATATATATATATATGAGATCTAACCGACAGTAATGCAAAGGAATGTACAGGGGAAGTTATTAGAACCAATGGAATGTAAATAGGAAGAAGAAAGAAAAGTGGATGAAAAAATAACCAGCCGTGAGCAGGAATCGAACCTACGACCTTCGAATAACGCGTTCGATGCTCTAACCACTGAGCTATCACAGCCGCCGTCCCTCCATTCACTTTTTTGGGTTTATATGTGAATTTAGAAGTAGGAGTGACAGTCAGCGCCATCTATAAGCCAAACGACGAGTGTGAAAACACTCTTATGCGCATGTTTGGCGTCACGTAGCACGTGAACTTATTATGAGCGGGCAGCTGATTAATTGTCCCTCTTATACAACCTAAACACACCAAGTCTGCCAGTACGAGACCCTCGTTCAATGAAATAAGTTCACGTGCTACGTGACGCCAAACATGCGCATAAGAGTGTTTTCACACACGTCGTTTGGCCTATAGATGGCGCTGACTGTCACTCCTACTTCTAAATTCGCATATAAACCCAAAAAAGTGGATGGAGGGAAGGCCGCTGTGATAGTTCAGCGGTTAGAGCATCGAACGCGTTATTCGAAGGTCGTAGGTTCGATTCCTGCTCACGGCTGGTTATTTTTTCATCCACTTTTCTTTCTTCTTCCTATTTACATTCCATTGGTTCTAATAACTTCCCCTCTACATTCCTTGGCATTACTGTCGGTTAGATCTCATTAATATTGTGTTAAAACACGGAAAAACGAGCCCTTAGGTATACACTTCTTTCTCTTATATATATATATATATATATATATATATATATATATATATATATATATATATATATATATATATATATATTGTTCAATGGTGAACCAATACCGCAGCAGCGGAATGCCAAGCTTTCGTATGTGACCAGTGAAGTTTCTTTTTTTTTATCAATAGCAAGTGTAGCCTCAATGAGTGCCCATATCCAAGAAATGCTGTTGTGTTCTACAGGAAAATATGCTCTTGACGTTAGCCTTTCCTGGCTTGAACACCTCTTCGTTTCCTGTGAAGTAGGCACAGGAATGCGCTATTTCTTTTAACGGGACTATCTACAGTTATGGTACGGGACAATTCTTGTACAAAAATATTTCATGTTAAAAGAACAAAAAGCGGCTTCAATATCAACGCATTTGGATACACTATGGTTTGTGTTGAAATTTTTGTTTGAACACTTCCATTCGCAATCTCTTCTGAAATGATATGTGCATATTTGCGATTGTGATTCGCGGGTATACCATGATGTTAATTTCAAATAAACGCCCGATGCAAGTAAAGTGCATAGGTTGTTCTGTGGGTTCTTTCATCGCCATTCACATTTTTCAAGCTTTCTCTAAACATTGTTCTAAACTGTAAAGTGGCTAAGAACCTCTCTGACGGCGTTTACTACATCGAGTTACAAGATAATCCACCCAAGAATAACGTGTCTGACTACAGAAGCGGTTCTTTTTGCAATGGCAAGGAAAGAAAGAGAGGGGGGCTTTTTTATATTCTTGAAGCCCGATGTATGCATCGCAAGGACAGCACCACCAGTAGCCTCGCACTATGTTATACAGCTGTTGTAGAAACAGCTCATGTGAGTCTTGTTCGCAAAATAACGGTGAGCTGTGCATTTACAAAAAGTATTAAAAAGGCACTTCACTAAATGCTCCTAGAACGTTCAAAGAAATTTTGTCGCGTTAAATACTAAACCTGTATTCCATGATAAAACAGAAATACAACTTTTAAACACCGTTGTTTGTCCAACGTACTCCGCCTCAATTAAATATCTATTCTTTTTTTGTATTCTTAGGCTTCACACTACCAATTAGGTGATGTTATTTAAAACAGTCTTAACAGTCTCAATACAAGCGACTGTACAGTATTCCAGCTTGATATTAGAACAAACATGAAAACCCTAAAGGGATAGGTATTGCGTGTTCAAAAGAACGTGTGCCCCTGTTTGCTGAAAAGTGACAATGCCGCTCGCTTATAGCGAGTGCAAGCATAAGCGCATGTCATTCGCAAGCACGTTCGAGTACAGGTGCTAGGCGCGTCAACGTGCCTGTAGTGTCGTGCTAACCTTCTAGGCCAACTAACTGGGGGCACGTGTTATGTTAAACGAGGTGAGGCAAACAAGTCAATTTATCAATGCCACTACTGTCGTGCGAGAGCCGACGCAACCTTTCTAGGCCCGGGGAAGAGGAGCAGAGCAGTCCAGGAAGCAGGCATTACCACTCACAGGTCGAGGTTCAGAAGTTACAATATTCCTCCGCATACGATGAGGAATGTCTGGAAGTTCTTGTTGCAAACCACCCTCCAGCTTTTATCCACCATTGTCAACAATCGAAACACTTTTATGCCAGTGAAGTGACCCGCCCACCTTCCTGCCAGTTCGTTGCGAGGTTCACATATGTTCGATACCTAAGAGAAAACCAGGTACACATCATGGAGCGACCACACGAGTGAGTATTGAAAATCATTTCTCCAATCCAAAAGTCTTCCCATAACCTCGTCTTCAGGGATGGTCTTCGTGCCCTTTGGCCCTTCTCCGTGTATATTTCCCGCATGCCTGCTTCATCTCTGTATCAATAAGCACCCTCTGCGCGTATCTGAGTAGCTGATGATTGATTTGTGGGGTTTAACGTCCCAAAACTACCATATGATTATGAGGGAGGCCGTATTGGAGGGCTCCGGAAAATTCGACCACCTGGGGTTCTTTAACGTGCACCCAAATCTGAGCACACGGGCCTCCAACATTTCCGCCTCCATTGGAAATGCAGCCGCCGCAGCCAGGAATGGAGCCCGCGACCTGCGGGTCAGCAGCCGAGTACCTTAGCCACTAGGCCACCGCGGCGGCGCCGTATCTGAGTAGCTTTCGCAGCCATAAATATTTTCACCAACCACGCAAGCACTCAAGTTTGCTGTTCCCCAGTCTCGCTGTCTGGCACTCCATGTGGGCCACAGTAACCATATCCATTCTAGCAATTACTCTGTCCGCGTTTTTTATATTCTAGAATAGAATTAATGGTGCAGAATTAAAAAGTGGCTACGGAAGAGGAGAGTGAAAAGCGGAGTCCGTGACGCCTCATTAAATGCATCTCTGCAAATAAATATATCCCTTCCCGTCTTAGAAACTCCCACGCCCACTCGCGCCGTACTATACAACTACTTCTATTTTCTGATACAGTGAAATCAGCTACTTATAGCTAAAAGAGCAGTGGCAGCCTCCACGGGGCCTCTAGAGCCTACCACGTTCTTGATTCCGGGACATTACTGACGGGATCAAGACCGAGGACTAACTGTGGCACTAGAACTTTAGATTATCGAAAAAAATTGTGTAACGCACACTCATCCCTAATCAAACTGGCCAATTGAACCAGATGTGTTTGTCGTTTTTTTTAAATCATGCAAAATACTTTTCATGTCCCCTACAAATGTACAAGTTTTCAAATATTTATTACAAAAAGGTCATGTTTACCTTTTACTTTGTAGTGTACTCCGTTTATTACAGTTTGTAAAAGATTCTTCCTTTTATTTACGGGAAATCGTTTCCATTTTCATTTTTATTTGCATACTGCCTAATTAGGAGTTAATTGTTTCTACATTTCGCCATGTTTTCTCTGCATTGATTTGCTTCTGCTGTCCGACATGTAGGTCCGGGGTAAAGGCCTCGTCAGGAGACTGAGTCTTTGTTTGTCTTACTTCGTGGACATATTTCTTGTGTATATATCTCTGAATTAAACAAATTTAATTGAATTTTCTTGGCCATCCCGATTACCTATTTGGCGCTAAAGGCCTGCAGCACACTGTCGTAGGCCTTAAACACTATAGTAAATGTCCAAACACCAGACACTTTTCGATAAATATAAAGAAAAATATGCACGGAAGAAACATTCAGTGCAAATTTTCAAAGTGCAATGCACTAACCACGTAATTTTTACGAAATAATTAGCTGTGGGGACGTACGGAAGCCACCGACGTACAGTCGCGCACGCACACATGATGGATTCCCACGGGGAGATCATATGAATACCTCACCAACTGGATTAGGTAATCGCACTTGTCATACGAGAGCGCAAATTATGTGGTTCCCAAAGTAGGCAGCATAATTAGTTATTAAACGAAGAAAAGAATCACCGTGAATAGAATGAGCATCATTAAAAATAACGGCACGGAATGTTACCACATGGGCGTGTGCCGAACCACTTCCAGTCTAACGCAGCCATCCGTCAATTACGCGCCAAGTGGTGCAGCAGGAAGGGAATAAAAAACACAAAGAAAGCACGCACGTGTGCATGCATGTGTGTGTTTGTGTTCTTGAGAGTGAGCGAGAGCTTTTCTTCGTTCGGAGCGGCTGAAGAGTCGGAACGCAGCAAACTGTGCTTTAAATGACTAACGCCCACGTTAGTCATTTTAGGAGACACTAAAGTAAAATAACAATTTACGTCAGAGTGAAATCTCAATCTATGACAATATCTAAGACGACAATGTTATTAACAAAAGGGTCATACTTACGTAGAAATTAAGGTAAATGCACAAGAACACATGCGTCGCAGTAGGACATACTCAAAATGATGCAGATGACATCAGACTAACCGCCTACAGTTAATCGCTAGTGATCGACATAGCTGCACTAAATAGAGAGCCTTCCATGTATCAAAAGACGCCATAAAATGCTACTTGTTAGTTTCTGTTTGAGTCATGAAAAAAAAGAACACCGGACGTTGCAAACTGGAAATAGCATGAGCGGTTCGAAAATTCAATTTTCGCGAGGTCAAAATGAACATGGGGTGCCATCTAGCAGGGCCTAGTTGAACCGAAATGCATCTGTATATTCGGAGCCATTAACGGGATGACCGTTATTGCTGCTGTGGCTCCCGCTGCTTTCGGTCTTCTGCTACTAGCGCAGAAAAGCCGCACAACGTTGCACGGCAACAGTGACGAGAGTCAGTCCTGTCGGTCCGCTTCAGTGAGGCGGATAATTTGAAGTGCGCGAACTCGATAGGGACCACCAAACGGTGATTGTATTGCAAAATAGACCCTTTCTTGGCACAAAAGTAACACTACAAGGTTTCTGGACTGCTATTTTAACAATCAACGTCGGTTTAAAATTTGCCTTTAGTGTCCCTTTAAGTGCCCACTTCGGTATGGATGATCAAATTGGTTTTCTTCTTTTGTGTGTAATTTTTCTACAGGACGCTAGGCAAATATTCTATTACCTATAGGTGCACCTAAGCTTACAAATACACGTCTGAATTGAACTACGGGTAGCGCCAATTGTACACTTGAAAAACTTACGCTGCTTTGAGGTTATTGTGTTCAACGGCTAATCTGTACTTTTCTGCGTAATGGTGCACCATTTTCTATATCTAATGCGGCACTTTAAAGCGATGGGAATTGAATAGGCACTCTCGTTGCGTTGCCGTCGCCGACACGTTCAATGTCGTGTGTAACCCTACTACGTCGTCACGTTAACTGTCGTATGTCATTCCCGTGGGGAAGAGTGTATAGGGATGAACACGCCTGCAGCGCAGGTGACAAAAAACGGCCACTTTGGTCGCACTAATGGCGCATGCGATGGCATCATTTCGCATTCGGTACCTGCCTTCAATGGCTCCTCAGTTCAAGAGGTAACACTGCAGGCGTTTTGCAGCGTTGGTGTATGTGGAAGAAAGGTGTTGCTCTAGTTGCAGAGGAAACTCATTTTCAAGCTCTGGCGCATGCCGCGCCACTGGGCACGCCATGACATCTTACTATCTGAATTCGCCGTCACCACTCAGCATCACGCACGCACATTTTGAAAGCTCAGAGCTTATCTCTGAAATAGAGCGTAATCACATGCGTGTTGTGCAAGTAAATGGCAAAATCTCTGTCATCGCCACCTACAGGTTGGTTTTGCCTATGGCTTCCGAATGACGAGAGTTAATCTCGGAGGTCACGTTTTGCCGTTGTTTGTAACCCCGTGAAACTGCAGATGCAAGTATCACAATTTGTAGTATACACAGATGAAAAAAAAATCATCAGCAAAACATTCCATGGCAACTGATGAAAATATTCCAACGTGCAGTAGGCGAGTGATGAAGGAAGAACGAAAATAATATGGTGAAAATCATCGCAGCTATATGTCCCTGACGAAACAATGTCGTACCATTCATCCTGCAATGCATAGCTAACTAAGCTCATTGTGTAGGTAATTGATCATTTCAGTGTTATGTATGTATGTTAAGAACCCATATTTAACATTTAGATGCTCCAGAACAGTCGGGGGGGGGGGGGGGTCTTGCCACAAACTGGATGTCATACGATGCTAGTTGTACTTGAATCCCAGCATAGCGTCAATTTACGAAGTGAATTATGGTTAGTACGTTGAAGCGTCCGTCCGTCCGTGCATCCGTGCGTGTTTACAAACGTCCATGCGTCCGTACGTTCATTTATTCGGGCTTCAGTTCGTTCGTCCACGCATCCGTGCTTCTGTTCATCCGTCCGTGAGTCCGTTCGTGCGTACGTCCCTCTGTAAGTTTGGACATGCTTCCGTCCGTTCATTTGTCCGTCCATCAATCCCTTGTTTCGTCCGTCCACGTTTCGGTCCGTCCGCCCGTGCTTCTTTTCGTCCATCTGTTCTTGAGTCCATCCGTCCATTTGTCTGTCCGCCCATGCTTCAATCCGCCCGTACATGCGTCTTTCCGTCCGCCTGTCTGTCCCACCATCCTGGCACCTGTTCGTTCTTCCGTCCGTCCATCTGTGCGCCTATCCGTCTGTCTGTTCTTCCATGCTTCCATTCATCCGAGTGTTCACCTGTCCGTGCTTCTGTCCGTGCGTACATCAGTCCGGCCGTGTCTCTGTCCGTTTATTCATCCGTCCGTCCATTCGTCTGTCTGTCTCTCTGTCTGTACGTCTGTCCATCTGTCTCTCTTTTGCTGTCCGTCTGTCTGTCTGTCTGTCGCTCACACTAGCGCCACCTGCTGAGTGAGTCATACAACGATGTAGTTAAGAAACGATCACAAAGAGACATGCATAGACAAACCCACGGCTTTAGGAGCTTCGCCCCTAATAATTGAAATTCATATTAGAGGTACCTGCAACTCGCCTCAAGAGCTTTCTATTTTTTGAAGCATGGATGCCCACGCCCTTAACTTTCTTTACAATGCCTAGGCATCAACAAAACAAGTGTCTTATTGTGGCCTATTCACATTCGATTGCCAACTGTGCTCCAACCTATTCTTATTCTTCTAGCTACTACAGTCTCCTGGTTCGGCTCCTTGGTTACTATTTGTCATAAGTAGATGTACTCTTTAGCAACTTCAAGTGCACTCCTATCGTGAAGTGCAGATAATATCCCCTTGGCGTACACTTTCTTTATCATTATTTTCTGGCTTTCTTTATGGAGCATCATGGTGGCAGTTCATCCGCTGTAGATTTTCTTGAGGTTGTTTATCTATGCTATGTCCGTGCTCTGATTCCACATTGTCTACATGATTGCTGATATCTCTATCGATTCAGATGTCTTCTCGTGATGTATGACAGATATTTAGAGTGGTTGGGTGCTTCCTGAATTTGTCTCTGTCCCCTGGTTGATAGTAATGATGTGGTCGATTGTGAGCAGCCTGTACAAAATCCTGTTTGATTTTTTGGTTCATCGAATTCTTATTTTGCCCTAATTCTATTAGTGATTGCCTTTGTAAAATAGTTTACCTACAACAAATATCAGTAGATTTTCGAATCATGATTGGTAGATTACCATTATACCTCACGAGAAAGGTATATAACAGCTGAATGTCGCCGGTACTTGCCAAGGAGCAGAGACTTAGACGACAACAAAGGGGTCCAACTGAAATTGAGGACTACGCAGTGAGCAAACAAAAGAAAACTGATAGGTGTATTTCTAAGTGACAAGAAGAGAGCAGAGTGTATCAGGCAACAAACGGGTGTTAAGAACATCCCAGTTGGAATCAAGAAGAATCATAGGTCGGTGAGCTCACTCTTAGTTCACTCACTTGGACTCACTCAGACTCAGATCTAGCCACGAGTGTGAGTCTGAATGAGCCCTGACGAGTAATAATTTCGGGAATTTGGGTCCGAGTGAGTCGCGCTCATAAAATTTCGGGTGACTCTGAGTCCGAGTGAGTCCGAGCAGTATCATTCATATATGATTTAATGATCAGCGACGTGAATTATATGAGGGGTAGCCTTGGCTCTTCCCCCCCCCTTGTCAACGCTTTTCGGGAAGTTGTGCATGAATATAGACTTTGTTGTCATGTCTTTCAAGAAAAATATGCTTACTGGTTTGAAACCACTCATAACTTGTATCCAAAGGCACTATAACAAAAGGCGCCAAGAACAGCACCGATTACGAGAGATATTGGGTTTAGAAGGTAGTGATACCATGATCAGAAAAGCCCGGACTCATTAGTCGACTTACTCACACTTCCTAAGACTAAGATCGAGCCGTGAGCCTAAGTCTGAGGGGGCCCAAGTAAGTAATATCTTGGTGAATTTAAGTGAGAGGGAGCCTCGTTGATTAAAAAAACATTCATGATTGTGAGTCGAAGTGATTCTAGCTCATGAAAATTGTGTTGAGTCGGAATCCGAGTGAGTCCAAAGTGCAAGATATATTTCACGAGTGAGTCCAAGTAAGCTCGGCAGTTTTCGCCGACCTATAAAAAGAATAATGGTCATGGGCAGGGCACGTAGCGCGAAAGGAAGATAATCCCTAACCATTAGGGATCACAAGCAAGTGGTTCAGGGGGAGACAGGAAGTAGGGTGGGCAGATGACCTTGGGAAGCTCAAGGGTGTAAAGTGGCTGCAGCAAGCACAGGACAGAGTTGACTGGCGGAAGATCAGAGAGGTCTTTCTCTTGTAGTGGGAGTTGTCACGCTGAGGATCATGATGACGATGAAGGTAGTGATTCATATTCGCTTGTGGACTGTTCTCTTTGTACTCATAATAGAACAATGCAGAGACTAATCACGCAGAAAAACTGAACAACACAAAGCACTCGGGTTCCTCAATCTTTCTTTGTGATTCGGCTCGATGCTGTTTTATTATGAACACAAACCAACTAAGACCAGCACTTTCTTTTTCCGTTTGTGCTACCCAGTTCATGGCCAGGGTGGCGATGAGGGCACTGGTGGCAGTGTTTGTCGCAGAGCGACCAGGGCAGAGTCTGACGTTTATAGAAGTCCATGGCATTGCGTTTATCTTTGTTACGAGCGCTTCTCTTGCCCTACGATTCTTTATTATCTCCTTCTTATTTTCCGTCGCCACTTTTGCTTTTGGTCAGCACGTTAATTGGTTGTCCTTAGCTTACACCAAGAAATACCTTTTACCGCTTTCTTTTTTTTTGCGCCTGGAGACACCACTATCGGGTATCGGGTGTGTGTCGATCAGTGGCAAGTTTTCCCCGTCAATTTCACCCTTACTTAGAAGAATAAAAAAGGATCTGTGAAGCAAAATAGAATTTTTTTGCTACTTATAATAGATCACCGGGACCACATGCTGCAAAGGTGTGTGTTGAGGTGGTGGTATAACGTCACCATCTGCAGTGCACTCGTGTGTTTGGGGGTGACGAGCAAACATGGTCAAACGAATGATCGGGCCCTGAGATGAAAGTGTTGGGCTTCGGACGGAATTCCGGGAGCTCAGAAAGTTGGGCCAATCAAACGTGGTTGTCAGTGGTTGACTGGCTCAGTTAACGCTTGAACTCTTTATTATCATACACGCCCCTAGTCACTGGCTTCAAATTGGGTTACGTGCTAGACAAACTGATTGTGCGTGCGAAACGCTTACGTGCATGGTATGTTCATGTCACTCCACAAAAGTTGCCACACACTTTATTCGCAACTTTCACGCATGCTAGCGCCGCCATAGCGCAGTTGTCATAAAATTTGTTTAGGGGTTGTCCACGCAGTCAGCCGTCGGATTCACTTTCGCGGCTCGCTGACGCTTTACGATATATTTAGTCGCAAAACAGTTGGCACAACAGGTTTTGTTTTGATCAGATAGTAGGGCAGTTATCGTGAATCGTAGTAGCAATGATTTACTTTTTCAGTCTTTTCTCACTTCGAACTACTATTACAAGAATGTCAAAACGTGCTTGGCGCCACTGTACACATTCTTGGCAGACAAAGGCGAAGTTTTCTGCTCTGCACGAGCAGTAACCCTGCAAGAGAAGAAGAGATAAAAATATTTGTACTCGCGGAATTTCAGTCGAACTGTGCGCAGGGCTCTCCACCAGGTGGGGGCGAAGGTTCATCAACGCAACCCTCCCAAGCTTAAATATTGCTACATGCATTCATACTGAGATTCTAGGAGGCGACGCGCGTGTGTGCCGGACGACGAAGACGAATAGTGGTCTCCGCTCGCTCGCTGGTGAACTGGTCACGCCATTACCGCTGGTTTAAAAGACATCTATTCCACAGCCTCGTCGATACAGCGTCTCTTCTTTTCCGTAACAATATATCATTGTATGTGGGATGCATTGGGCTTCTTAAGTTACTAGGGGGCAACATCTCCCTATCTCCGCCCACGCTTGCGCATAGTACCGCGAAAGCACTGCCCATCAATTACGATTTCACCAACATGTTTTTTATTGTAGATCATTGCGTTTTACTTTCACTCTGCACTGATAACTTACCTTGATTTTATTAACTGGTTTTCATTGGTGGGCGCCTAGCGAACCATGACGTAAAATTGCTTATTACTAAAGCAGCCTATTAACCAAGTTTCATTGTTGCCCTTTAGCTCTGAGACTATACATGATGAAGATGAATATTTGATATTAAATTATTTTATCTACGGAGATGTAATCAGACTTGAAGCACGTCTGAAATTTCGCCAAGTGTGGTGCAACATCATTGATCTCACTTCAGCAGTCAAATACAGCCAAGTGTCTTTTGTTTAGAAAAGCAGCGTAGTTTCTGTCGCACAAAGCAATATTAATGTTCTTCCACCGACGTTACGACTTATTCTTCGTTAGAACATGCGAGTGCATCAAACCACTATTCAGAAAGAGCTGCTTTTTTCCGTAGCCGTTTATCGAAACTGAAACACATAGGACAAGAAGCACGAGCGTCAAGTTTTACTACACCTATGGTACTGTTGCTTTCCTGCAAGGGACCACACCCGATCTAACCCTCTGAAGAGCGCAGTCATCTGCTCGTATGATCTATCCGACAGTGAACGACAGTGTGCATATACTTCATTCCACACGCATCAGCAACAAGCGCTTCGTTTGTGCGCATTGTTCGGGCCTAATGACCAACGGGTGTTTCTGTATGATCTGCCGGTAAAAAATCAATGTAACTACACTTTCATAGGTGTGCCCACACACGTGTAGTCAGCGAGAATACCCCTTAAAAAAGAAATATCCCCTCCCAGAAGAGTAAGTAAGAGAGTTCAGTACGTGGGCTCACTTTTTTTTTCCTTTCTTCACTCCTAAAGTTGAGCCACAGCTGGTGCGGGTATTTACATGGTCGGACGTCTGCCTACAGAATACTTGAATAGTGTTGAGGTAGGTGTAGTTCCGTCCCTTCAAAACACAGTAAACGAGGTGCCCGGCGTTCAAAACTTCTTCAATAATACATAATACAGTGCACACACGTTTCTCTACACCCAGTGTGGGATATTAACCCTTTTCAAAAAGGGCGCCCCTAGCGCCGCGGACGTGAACTACAGTCTGCCGCTATTGTGAGGGCACCGCAGCAGACGACGTAGGCTGTGTGTCCCAGCAACGCTGATGCGCGTTTCTTGCAGAGCACACAGTCACCTCTTGCGTTCCGGCAGGATGCGGACTACGTCAGCAAGGCACGCCAATGAAAATCCATTGCATGCCGGATCCCTGCATTTCCAGTCATAACAAGCCAAACTGCTTGTCCAACCCGTTGAAGGGTACAAGATGTTGCTCATTGTGCAGCGAAAGCAGCTCAGAAAGCTTATTGGAGAGTAGTAGGAGCTCGTTCGAGCTAGAAAGCGGTGCGATTGCAGCGGATGACACGGAGAACTAGCCGCCAACACAAACATCACAGCACTCACACAATTTTCGGCTCACTTTCCATGCCCTTATGATGGCGCTAGCTATCGCACGCTTCTTTGCAAAGCGGAGCTGACGAAAAGCTCATTGTCAGGTGGCGTATTTATGAAAAGGGTCGATAATAAATGTTAGAGTCAAGGAACTTGTAAGCAAAGTCTTGACAACACGGTGTCTGCAGCCGCCGAAAATACTGCGAAGTTCGAAGTGACGAACACAAACACGATACCACAAATAACAGCCATGTCTAACTTACACTAGCACCTTCTTTTGGTTGTGAAAGTGGCGTTTATGGTTCGCTCGCAGGTGTGAGAAGCAGTAAGATAAGGGAATAGACGTAGTTGTGAAGTGGGAACTCATTTCCACGAGTGTTGTCTGTGTAAGGAAATGAGCAGCGGAATGGATGAAGTAGAATGAAAGGAATGCATTCAGCAGCAGTCCTCTGTCGAAGGCGCTCGGGTGGACCAGTGGTAAACGGAAAACTTAAAAGAACTTCACTAATGTTTTGGTCGTTAAACCGTTGTGGTTTCACACTCACAATCATAAATAACATCCTGCGACCGACACAAACTTACTGGCTGTGATGGTAAAATGCTTTTGTGACCAATTGCTGACTAAATTATCTTTGTTAAGACTAGCGTTAGGAATGTCATATATCAGGTATCGCACCACTTATTTAGAAAAATGCATGACCACCAGGCAACAAAGCATTGCCTCAATTTAAGGCGCTGCTTTGGTAACGGTTCATCTTTTTTTTAATTTATATGCCAGTGTATTTCAAAAGGTATAGTGCGCCAAAGTAAATTTGCATCGGACCCAAGCTTAGCAGCGCACATACAGAGAACTCATACAGTCATACTTTTTTTCCCAAGGCACGAAGCTATTTTTGTCGATTCCTGAAAAATTAACGCCACATGTGAAAACACTGCTTAGAGGCTCACTGAAGTTTTTGTGAGCTCGTTCTCGAAAAAAACTACAACGACAGCAGGCGTGGAATTCAAGGTTCAGGCTTAGTCGTATACTTCTGAATGCGGGGTCGACACACAGGCACAAAAGGACTCGCACTAGAGGCAAAAGTAGACCAACGCAGACACCCATGCATAAACACAAAGGATGACTCACTCGCTCCTATAGCGCAGACCTTCAAAATAAAAAAGGATAGAAAAAGTGAGCAAGTCCTTGCAACGAGGAGAGTGGGTGCGCGTAGGTGGCGGCTCTGTTCTGTACAGAATAACACCCGGAGTAGGCTATTGGACTTCGAATTCAATAGCTCCAAGAGGTGGCTCTGGCAGTCATTAGCAAAGTGCGCCAAGAAATAAAGGTCCTTTCGTTCAGGAGTGTTATTTTCTCAGAAGCCTTCGCAATCACGAGAAATGGGTCACGTTTTCTTTCTGTTCTGTTCTGTTTCTACTATCCTCGTTTATTATCCTCTTATCAAAGGTTATCCCGATTGATACGTATGTCTTCAAAGCAGCTGTTTCCTTCCCGAAAGTATGGAGTGGGTGATCTTTTACTTTCGTTTTGGGTGCTCATTCTCAGAGGAAGAGGCCTTCGTTCTTGCTTCTGAGCCTTTCAGTAATTGGGCCGACGCGAAGTGCTCGGAGGGTCGGTGTCCTGATGCCACTTCTTCTACGCGATGTGTGCACGCGAACATTCTAGTCCTCTTAAAAAGAAATGTCGCACCGGTTGCAATCATTCTTCATTGACTCCATCTTATAGTTTTCAGTCCAGCTAACATCAGTTAGTGAGTCTCAATGTCAATATGGTGGTGTTTAGAATGAAGGGTTCATTACGTGAGGAATATTTTAGAAGCATGGGGAGAGATGTGAGGAATATTATTCTTATCAAACAAGCACGACGGGTGTTTTAGTTTTTTGCTTGTATATATTTTGCAGACATGCATTTCTACTTGCGAGGGCTCAGTCCATTGTCACGCAATCTTTTAGAAATGAAACTCCTTGGGGTCGAGCCATGTCTCCCCATTGTCGTGACACGCCATGACGATGACTATGGCGCTGATGGAGATGAAGAACAAGCCCGTTCCAGACCACACTGTCTCTTTCTGCCATGACAGCACATCGCATGCAAAGTACCCGCTATACGTCATTGCAATAACGATGGCGCTCATGACGACGATGATTAGGGAAAACGACTGACTTGAGCAATATATGACCTCTCAATATGCTCTGACTGGAAACAAGCAACAGCTACAGAAGGATCGTGCGTAGACCTTTTAATATTTCCCACTAAGCTCCAGTCGAAACCGCAAAGTAGTAATATTGAAGGGCAAACGAAATTCACACCATACCATTTACCACCAATAAATATTCTACCTGGAGTAAGCAAACTGCTTGAATTTTTTATGGTTTTTGTGAAAGAAGTGGTGGCACCGCTGTGGGTTTTCTGCAATTGCAAACACTATGAAGCGTCGTCACCTGTGCAACAGTGTGCAAAAACAAATCATCCCTGTTTTATCGGTAGCAGTCCAAATACGCTGATCCATTTGATGTCCTTTAGTGTTTGAGTTGGTCGGTAAGCATTTTTAGAACCTAGCTTTGGGATATCTGGGAATATCTACAACAATTGTGCAAATTGTAGTGAGGCCAACAGGGGGAACTTTGTCTTACAGACCACTAAGTGTTGGTCCTCAATCTATTGCAATATCCTGTTCACTTGAACAGTTTGGTTGGTCTGAAAGCTTGGCGTGGTGCTCCTCTCTTTTTCGTACGCATTTGTGCAGCCATTTCGGAAGTCTCAACAATTTGTTCTGACACTTGTTTCACTCCTCAATGTGGTCCACGAACTGTGCACAACTCCTCGTAAATTGGAAAAGCTATTGATTCTTTTGCATGCAAAAATGTAAACACAGCGTGCACACCACAACAGGTAGGAGCAACAATATTCGCCAACATTGGTATCTGAATTCCCCGTCTAGCAGATGACTACTGAGCCAAAACAATCACTTTATTACTTTCGCTGAGAAGTGGCAGATTGTGCTGTTCACATAACTCTTCCGTCTGATGTGCAAATACTTAAAGATTAAGAAATGGCCCTTACTTTGTGAATAAACATTATAGAAAATTTCATTATGCACATTTGACTGCAATAAATATTCACTGCCTATTTTTCTAACACTGCTACCATGACTTCCAGCACTTCTCAGCTGTCTAGTCATACTAGTGTTCCAGATGTCCCTATTGTATGTGTATATGTCAGGTGTAGTGTATTGCGAGTGCTATCCACTGGTGCATAATTTCCTTTTTACGAATGAGTGCTTTTGGGAGCACCAACAGGCATCCTCCATCTCGTCTGTCAGCTGATCTACAGTAGGCAAGCAAGGGCAGGGGTAGCTGATTCTCTTGTGATCCGTGACAACTTTGACAAGAATGTTGACTTGCTGAAATTTTTTACTCAGGCTTTTATTATTCGCCAACTGTTACTCAATTAAAGTGCCTGTCACTGCAACCCTTTTACTTCTTTTGAAACGTAAACCGAGTTTCCTTTTCAACATAATCCGGTAAATGTTATCTTCTCAGGATGCACTTGCTTACCACAACTGCAAGGTGATCTAGTTAGTCATAAAAAGATCCGACGCGCAGGTAAAAACAGATTCTAAACACAATATCGAGAACAATGTTATGTGCACAACACATACATTGTGTTGTGCACATACCTAGCACAACAGCGTGGGGTCCTTCCTTTTATTTCAACACGACGTGCTCCTCGCCAATACGTTGTCAAATATTATATTGCGGCTCAGGCTAATCGTACTGACACGGCACTTTTTGAGAGCACGTATGGTGAGAAAGCCAATGAGCAGCACAGTACCAAGTACAGTGCAAGGTGTGTCTAGTGTAAATATCGTTGTCTGACTGAACGAGCCAAGAGACAAAGTTGCACAATTTCAGCGGGTAATTTTCTCGAACAGATGGCTATCACTGTTTTTTTTTTTTGCATGTATTGTTCGACTCTGTGAAAGGAAGTGTTCCTTGTTTGCTTGTATACTACTGCATTCTCAATTGTCAATAAACAATGTAAGCTTACTTGCTTGACGTGTTTTTGCCAGTTGAGGCCTCTAGGTTACCTGGCGGGATAGCATAAATATTTATAGTAACTTCAGGGTGCCATGTGCGCGAACACCATCCCGCAATAGCAGCGAATAAACGCCCATGAACCTGCGGGCGCGCACCGCGACCTCCAGCACCCGCTACCAAACCAGCCGCCATATTGTTTCAGCGCAATTATGATGATAGGCTTACTAGCGCCGTCTTTAGCTCGGATAAGTTAGTTCACAACGCCACCGCTACCCTTATTTTCGTTGCACGGTCAAAGGTACAGTTTTCCTTCTGTAAGTGGTAGTGTATAGTTATTCTGTGGTGTGTCGCTATAAGGAGCTTCGCCCTTAAAAAGGCCCCCATTTCCGAAGGGAATCATGAGGACATGCGCATGCATTCCTTGCGCCGAGAGAGGGTACTATTACCCTCAGACATTCGCCTTCACCGACTACTGGTATCGCCTTGAGAGGCGCCCAGCCTGTGAATGTTCGATAGTGAGGAGCGAGCGGACAGGAGAGTGGGGCGCCAGCGTGCTCGGCCATGTCGGCTCTGCGTAGGAATTTCATAGCCGCGTGTCGAGCACACATTTCCGAATGCTCTTGAGAGTGGCCCAGCCGGGGAAAGGTGTAGAGTGAGCCGTGAGCAGACGGGAGTGTGGGGAGCAAGGAGGAGAAAGAGTGAGCAGCTAGAGAAGAAGTGGCGAAGAACTGCAACTACTCTCTCCTACACTCTCTCGCAACACATGCTCTGGTTGCTAGGAGTGAGGATAAGTGCACGCGCCCACAGCTGTTGCTGATAGCTGCCGACACCGAAGCGTGACACGGTGGGTGTTCCAGTTGCTAGGGGCGCGCGAACGTGCAGCTTTTTCTGAAGGAGAGGGTGGTGGACAGATTCCGACGGACGCCTGTTATAGCCTGACTAATAAATGCATTTGCATTTTAAAAAAACGATAGCTGCTGACGCAAAACGTTTACCTCAGATGCCGAGCCTTTCCCCTACCTTACCCCAAGCTCAACCAGGCACTGGCCACCACTTTGCGTCTACTTCAAACAAACACGTATCCCTCACCTGTCCACTTTCATCTCAAATTTTCGAACGTGTACACAACCTCCCACTGCCGGTGCTGCGGTACTCACCCGGGTACGCTTCCGCTCATGGTGTGGGAGTGCCCGGCACAGTGGAGACACACAACCACCATGACCCTTTCGTCGAAGCTCCATGAGGCTCTGTGGAGCCCTGCTCTTAACGACCAAACCTGGGGGACCCAGCACGCCCTTGAGGTGGCGTCGAGGCAAGCCCTTGACGTCCCCTCATGGGAGGCTTAGGCCCGGCCACCTAAACCTGCTGGTTTTTTATATTAAAGTTTATTCATCCTCCTCCCTGCTCTCGCGAAAAGGCTTTATCACTCAAAATGTAGTAGACAGCGATAGGTGTTCATATTATATTTAAATGTTAAGCAATTCTAACCGAACTGCGGCGACGTTGAGCGTATCTATCTATCTATCTATCTATCTATCTGTCTATCTATCTATCTAGCCGCTTACGTTTGGGTGCTCTTGTGGTCACCCCCTTTACTTGGCGTGAACCAAAATTAGCACCAGAAGGTTGGATGGTTAGACAAATATGATACGCTGGTCAAGACATGAATCATGTTACAATTCCGTTTTGTACGTCGTCAAACACTCCCCCCAGACAGTGGGACATATCCACGAGCAGGTATGAGCCACTGGAATGCGGGTACGTGCCACAGGTTATTCCCACTTATTATATACCCAGAAATGACGAGAACACGCATTGGCAATTCTAACGCATGATCGTTAAGAAGTACCTGACATAGGTTGCGTCGACCCGACGAATGCAAAGAATAAATGTGAAAGTCCCAGCCGGAATCGAACCAAAGCATTCTGCATGACAATGAAGCATTTTACCACAGATCTACGCCATGTCTCAACTACTTTTCAAACAGATGCTAATATTTGTGAAACATCAATAGCAGTGTCACCCAATACAGTTTTTTTCACTACCCAATTTTACAAACATTGCATATGTACTCCTTTAATACAGCCATCACTTCGGGTTGACGTCAATTGTGGTTGTTGCCAGGTGCTGAAGTTCATTTCTGTCGTTCTTTTCTCAAGTCTAGGCGAGTTCGAGACCGTACCATTCTATGGTCACTGCATCGTACCTTGCCAACCACTTCCACATCCTGCACGATGCCTGGATGTGCACTCATTATACTGTCTATTTCGCTCTTATTTTCGCCATTAGGGCTCCTCAATGTCCACTTGCGGTTTCCTCGTTTTCGGATAGAAGGTATTCAAAATCCGTAAATTTTTGCGTTCTGCGAATTCTACTAGTAGCTCTCCTTAGGCGTTTATAGTACCGATGCCATAATCTCCTACTGCCTGGTCTCCAGCCTGCTTCTTCCCTACCTTTGCATTAAAGTCTCTCATCAGTATTGTATACCGCGTTTTTACCTTACTGATTGCCGATTCCACATCTTCATAGAAGCTTTCAACTGAAGCGTCATCATAGCCGGATGTAGGCGCTTAGGCCTGTACCACCTTCATCTTGTATCTCTTATCCAGTTTAATTACGATACCTACCACCCTTTCATTAACGCTATAGTATTCCTCTATGTTGCCAGCTATGTTTCTCTGAATTAGGAACCCCACTCCCAGTTCTCTTCTGTCAGCCAAGCCCCGATAGCAATAGACGTGCCCATTCTGTAGCACCGTATAGGCCTCATCTGTCTTCCTAACCTCACTGAGCCCTATTATATCCCATTTAACACTCTCTAGCTCCTAGAATAGTACAGCTAGACTTCCCTCACTAGATAAGGTTCTAGCGTTAAACGTTGCCAAGTTCAGATTCCAATGGCGGCCTGTCCGGATCCAGAGATTCTTAGCACTCTCTGCTGCGTTGCAGATCTGACCGCCGCCGTGGTCAGTTGCTTCGTAGCTGCTGGGGACTGAGGGCCGTGAGTTATTTGACGTATGCATGTGGGGGGTAGTGGCCAGATACTGCACCAGGGTGGCCAATCCTTCTCTGGTGTGGGAGTGCGTTCCCGGCGGTGGTTACCGGTGAGGCCGCACCCCAGGCCTCGTAATGCAGTTCCATCACCACGCGGATTTTTTTATACCGGTTGGGAACTGCGCGGCACCGGGATTTTAACCAAGGGCCTTTTGCATGCGAGGCGGATGCTCTAACCACTACGCCATCGACGCTAACATCATCTTAATACATAAGAAAGGAGATCACAATGACTTGAAAAATTACAGGCCGATGAGCTTGCTCCCTGTAGTATACAAGCTATTTACAAAGGTAATTGCTAACAGAGTAAAGAAAACATTAGAATTCAATCAACCAATGGAACAAGCAGGATTCCGAACAGGCTACTCAACAATTGACCACATTCATACTATCAATCAGGTAATAGATAAATGCTCAGAATATAACCAACCACTATACATAGCCTTCATAGATTACGAGAAGGCGTTTGATTCAGTAAAATTATCAGTCATCATACAGACACTGCGGAATCAGGGCGTCCATGAAGTATATATAAACATCCTGGAAGAAATCTACAGGGGATCAACTGCTACCTAAGTGCTTCATAAAGAAAGCAACATAATACCAAACAAGAAGGGTGTAAGGCAGGGGGACACAATCTCCCTAATGATATTTACCGCGTGCTTACAGGAGGTTTTCAGAAGCCTAGGATGGGAACAGCTAGGGATAAGAGTTAATGGAGAGTACCTTAGTAACCTGTGCTTCACCGATGACATCGCATTGCTGAGTAACTCAGGGGACAAATCGCAACTTATGATTACGGAGTTAGACAAGTAGAGCAGAAAGGTGGGTCTTAAAATGAATCTGTAAAAAACAAAATTAACGTACAACAACCTCGGAAAAGAGCAGCGCTTCAAGATAGGTAATAGTGCACTTCAAGTTGTAAAAGACTATGTCTACTTAGGGCAGATATTAACCGTGTAGCCGAACCACGAGATTCAAGTAACTAGAAGAATAAGAATGGGGTGGAGCACATTTGGCAAGCACTCTCAAATTATGACAGGAAGATTGCCACTATCTCTCAAGAGAAAGGTATACAACAGCTGTATCTTGCCGGTACTTAGCTACGGAACAGAAACCTGGAGACTTACAAAGAGGGTTCAGCTTAAATTGAGGACGACGCAGCAAGCAATGGAAAGAAAAATGGTAGGTGCAACCTTAAGAGTCAAGAAGAGAGCAGAGTGGATTAGGGAACAAACGGGGGTTAAGGATATCATAGCTGAAATCAAGAAGAAATGGACATGGGCCGGGCATGTAGCGCGTAGACATGATAACCGCTGGTCTTTAAGGGTAACTAATTGGATTCCCAGAGAAGGCAAGCTAGTTAGGGGAGACAGAAGGTTAGGTGGGCAGATGAGATTAAGAAGTTTGCGGGTATAAATTGTCAGCAGCAAGCACAGGACCGGGTTAACTGACGAACCATGGGAGAGGCCTTTGTCCTGCAGTGGACGTAGTCAAGCTGATGATGATGATGATGATGATGATGATGATGATGATGAAGTTAATTTACGCAGCAGTGTCAAGTGCCAGCATCCTTGCGAGCATTAGCGCTTCATATAAGCTTCTGGTGTTGCTAATACGCCTTTTCCAGTTGGCATCGTCGCGCAAGTGTTAACAACTCGTTATATAAACATGTGCAACTCTACGACGTATGTCTGTGCGTGCAAGAGTTGTACATATATTTAGCGTCATTTCATCACGTGTCACGCAATGAAAAAATTGCAACACGGCCACCTTCTCTCCGCATGCTTCGCATAACGTCGATTCCCAGGCACGTTGTATTTGCCGCATTTTTTCTAAATGTACGAAGCTCCTCAACGAAAGGGGGCAATTTTAGAAAAATTTTTTTATTTTTTTGCTTTTATATCCTCCTGGAAAACATGTATGCCGTAACAACGTCAGAAACCTTCACAATTCCTTGAAGAGTCTTCCGAGGGAGCGAAAAACAACCACGTAATGCCTAGCGCAAACGTCAAGACAAGCTCGAACAAATAGTGCAGTATATAAACAAATAATCTTTCAGCATGAAGAAACCAGCCACATGTACATTTACTTCATAGTACACTGCCAAATACAAGGAACAAATCCTCGATGAGCAATAAGTAAACGACTCGCGTAGAAAAGTCTAGAGTATTGTTATTGTACGATAATAGAGTGCCAACGCAATTTCTGCCAATACACGAAGTGGGAGTGGGAGAGGTGGTCGCTGTAGGAAGAAATGAGAACCGAAGTTTTTCAATAGTCAGAAGGTGGTATCTTCGGAGGTTCAGAGGAAGGAAGCTTTTACCTCGTGCGCAGAAAGTGCAAACAACGAATATGTCTATAAAGAGAAAACAAAAACTGCCTAAAACGACATTTCGGCCACACTGGTTGCACTCACGCCGAGAAAGTTCCGAGGACTCCAATTACTTTAGGACATTCGCCTTCCCTCGTCACCATCGCTATGCCTCAGTTTAATTTCCAAGATAATGGGCTTTTCCTCCACAAAGCAAATCGACGCAACGAAAAGGCACAACGGCGTTTAAAACTTTGGTCAGAAGGGCTGACTGAAGCACGCAATGACAGTGGTTAACCTGCTGCACAAGGGTAACGGTACTTGTACACACAGTGTCAATAAAATGTGGCATCTTAGTTTTCATACCCGTGTATCACATCATTATCAATGTTCAGTCAACAGTATTCTTATCAGTCTCGCCAGCTCCTTTTGAATTCGACAATGTTATTTTTTTAAGCAAGTATCTTTACGCAAACGTCCCAGGACTTCACTGATGTAAGGTTGTCGCGGAAATGACATCAGTATATTGCTCGCAATCACAAGTAAAAAAAAATTGAGGGACCCTTAAGCTTCGTCTTTAAGAGTGGAACGCGGTAGCAAAATCCGGCCCCTAGAGCACCCTTCAGCCGCGAAGTGCATACTTATTAATATGTTTTTGTTACATACACACGAACGCACACAAACATGCACAGAGTAGATTTGACCAGCGCGCGCTATTATCGCCGCAGGCTAGTTTTTATGGTGGCACCTGTCGAACAAGGCGTTAAGGGGGCCCTGAAACACTTTATCAAGTAACCATGGAACGAATTCACTAGAAGAGCTTATTGCCTCCTGAATTCAAGGCCGCAAATTTTTTTTAAATCCATCCAGTGCGAATGGAGTTACAAAGGTTTGTGGCATCTCTTCTCTCGTCCCGACGAAAGCGCTGGAAGCTAAGCAGGGATGGGTGGCAGGTCAAGAAAACTACCGCGCCTCGTGACCTTGAGCACTTTTAAAGACGATAGTCTTTCTTGGAAACTTTCGAAGCAAAAGCTTTGGTCTGTCTGTCTGTCTGTCTGTCTGTCTGTCTGTCTGTCTGTCTGTCTGTCTGTCTGTCTGTCTGTCTGTCTGTCTGTCTGTCTGTACATTTGTCCGTTTGCCCACCGTTACCGCGAAGTGGGTACTCCAAACAGCACCAGCCGATACCCCTAACGGCCGACCCCATCCGCAGCAACCACCAATGTTGCTCAAGAATCAGTGTTCATATGTACGCGATTATCAATTAAAAATCAATTATTGCGCATATCATAAGCACCACAATGACACGTATATATTCTGCATGTTCGTCTTTTACTAGAAAAGGCACACATAAGTAACACTACGGACCGTAGCGATCATCACACTGCGCTGACTATCCAACGCTTGCACGGCAAGGCGAGCGCATCCAACGCTTTGCTAAACCGAGTCGGTGGTGGCACCTACCCGTCGCCTTGCGTTCTACACCTTTTCACCTCTGAGGCGGGCGCCCACACTCGTGTCAGAGCCACGCGCTTTGTTTTTGAAAAAAAACTGCTTGATGGTGGTCATGTCCCACGTGTGACGTGACTTATGCGCTCGTTCACCTCCGCTGCACGCTCGAGGCACTCTAACACAGCGCCTCCAGAATACCATTCACCAATTTTCTTGAGCAGAACATCAAATAAATGTTTTGTTCACTCTCTCCACACGAAATACTATCGTCTTTCGACGATATTTGCAGATGAAATGCAGATACGGGGCCAATTTTTTTCTTCAAACGCACGGCTTTCTCGGTGTGATCGCGGCGCACGTGTGGACAAGTAGCGGCCTCCCACGGCTATCTCCGTGACTTCATTTTCTGCTCACAGACGCACAGACCATTTTTTGCTCTCAACCTACGGGGCCGGCGCCGGCAGCGGGTTTTCTGCGACACCAGCTCTCTAACGCTATCGCTTTAAAACTACAACTTCTATTGGTGCCAGTCGATTATGACCACTCGATCCTGCTGAAAGTATCCGGAGGCTGTACAGACTGCGCAACCGTCACCCTTGAGGACGGCTTCATAAACACGCCCTCTATATCTCTCCCTATCCTCTCACAATGTTCTTGGTTAGGCTGGTGTCGCTGTCTGGATCGGTAAAGACATAATAACCATAAGCAACACTGACCGGCACCCTTTCATTAGTACAAGCGTCACGAGAGCTTTTGCTCCAATAATATAAAGAATTCTGTGATCATTAAAATGATGTACGCATGGCAGTTCGATTTAGTTTTGACGCAGTAGGTGATTCGGTTTTTGTGCCAGAGTGTGACGCCTACTCGCCAGTGAAGGGCAGTTTTTCACTGGACCAACGGTATTTCGTCGCTACATATTGCTTCCATTTCACGCGGCATTGACTCGTCAAAGGGCTGCAATAAGAACCGCAAAAAGACAATGATTTCAACCGGCAAAAGTAAGGCCGATGTGTTGACCACGAGAGAAACACGCCAGTCGTTTTCCTTAAAAGATATCATTACTCATAGGTTTCAATTTTGGCCTGTCATTCAAAAAAGCGATTACACCAAGTGTACATATCACTTCCAAAAATAGGGCAATAAGTGCGGTATAATGTCCTTCTAGGCGCGGACGTCTCTTCAAATCTGTAGTTTTGAAACGTCCCACATAAATTATCCATGTTAAAATGTCTGCTTATTTTCTCGCCGTAATACTACGGCGAATGACTTCTCTTCAATATCTTTCAGAAAGTATAGTAAGTCTGATACTCGAGAACAATACCATTCCTTCATTTTACACACTTCTTAAGGCACCACAAAAGCAGCGTTTTTTTCGCAGTTATTTAGAGTACTGATTGATGCAGTTTTAAATGCGAAGCATTTCTTAGCGAACTTCGGTGACTTTGAGCGTATCTATCTATCTATCTATCTATCTATCTATCCATCTATCTATCTTCCTATCTATGTTTCTTTCTATCTACCTATCCATCTATCTATCTAGCCGCCTACTACTTTTAGCTCTCCTGACCGTTTCGATAATGGTATCAATACCAAACTTCGTATGGCATAACATGACTGTATGGAGAGCATATTTCACTAATCATAACATGAAAATTATGACATGTATGTCACGAATGTCATGATTTACAATTCGTCGTCCTGCAGCTCTTGAAGTGGTTTCGTTCACACGACATGTTGCAAAAACTAGTATGGTATGACATGATTGCATGGCGAACGCAAGCGACAGACCCTAACATGAAAATCATGCATGCGTGTCATGTAACATAAGAGAGAGAGAGAGAGAGAGAATAAACTTTTATTAATAACAAATGCACACTGAGCCTTCTACGGGTGGTGCCCTCAGTCCAGGGCTCCATTGCCTTGCGCGACCCTGCGAGCCCGCTGGACCAGCTGCTGCTGTTCTTGCCAGCGTAAGCTGAGCAGTGCAGACTCCCAAGAGAAAGGGGTGGGTTTGGGAATAGGAGGAACGCCCTGGGGGACAGAGCATTCCCACGTGGAGTGGTACACTGTCATTACGGATCCACCGAAAGGGCAGTAGGAAGGGTAGAGAGTCGGATGAAAGCCATTTAGCACATAAAGGCAAGGGAATGAATTGGTCTGTAGTTGCCGTCAAGCAACAGCATCTGCTCTGTTAAGTGAAGGATGAGGGGGAGGAAACGTGTAACGGTTCTGTCGGTGGTACTTCAGCGTAGCGTTGTAGTTTAGTGGTTCTGTCGATGCGTCGTCTGGATTGGACAGCTCTTTCAATGGAGCCCGGCCGGTCAGCTCTCGGGCAACCGCATGAACGCGTTCATTACCATGTAGGAGGCGTGTCCAGGAGTCCAGACGATATGAACAGGACGTAATGTGGAGGGTGAGACAGAAGAGAGGATATTGTGTGTATGTGCAGCCACAAGTCCTCGAGCGAAGGCATGGCAAGCAGCTTGTGAATCTGTTACAATAGTGACAGGGGAGTCATGTGACAGTGTCGTGGCGTGAACGATTGCCAGAGCAAGAGCCCCCTCCTCTGCTAGACCACTGTCTGTAGTACGAAGTGTGGCAGACGCCACAGGGGCGTCTGTGTCATCTGTCACGGCTAAACACATGGCTGATTTCTCTGGGTAGCGTGCTGCATCAGTGTAAAGTACTTGTAAGTCTAGGGTACCATCACCAAAGACGCGTGTCATAGCCTGAACTCGGGCACATCGACGACCGGAGTGGCGGGAGGGATTCATATTGCGTGAAATCGGAGGCACTTCGATGAGTGAGCGGACAGTAGAAGCAAGTTTATGTCGCGGTACTTGGGCGGGTTTTTCGGGAATCGGGTAGCCAAGACGAGACAGGATGGCGCAGCCCTGACGGGTCTGCCTGAGCCTTTGAAGCTGACTGTTGTGCTGGGCCTCGATGAGTTCGGTTACGCTGTTGTGGACTCCTAGTTGAAGGAGGCGTTATGTAGATGCATGTGGAGGCAAGCTGAGAGCCGCCTTCACAGCTGTCCGTAGAAGTGTGTCCATCTCTTTGATTTGAGCTAGCGTGAGATTCTGAAAGGGAAGATAATAAGTGAGCCGACTAACTATGAGTGCTTGTACTAAGCGGAGGACATCCTTCTCACCGATGCTTTTCCTGCGATTGGTGAAGCATTGGATCATGTGTGTAATTTGAGTTATCTGCTGAGCCAGAAGGTGTGTAGTGTGCGAGGCCTTGCCGTCGACTGAAGGTAGAGGCCTAAAATATGAATTAGTAGTACCAGAGGGATAGGACGGCAATCAAGAAAAGGAGAAATGTCAGGAGAATCAGTGGTTTTGCGGCGCCGCTTGTATACCAAAAACAACTCCGACTTATCCACGGAGCACGTAAGGCTGCCGGCAGCAACATAGTCTTGTACCACAAACACAGCTTCCTGCAGGGCGTCCTGAATGGTTCCGCCTGATCCTTTGGTTGCCCAAATTGTAATGTCATCTGCATAGATGGCATGCTGGATGTTGTGAACCTGTTGTAATAGAGAAGGGAGTTTAGCCATAGCCACGTTGAACAAATTGGGCGTGAGAACCGAACCCTGTGGTGTTCCTCTGCCTTCGAGACGAATGACGCCCGAACAGAGGTCTCCAATCCCAATAGTGGCCATGCGGTCAGAAAGGAAAGACCTGACGTAAGTGTAGATACGTGAGCCACACTGAGATGAAGCGAAACAAGCTGTAGTAATACGTCGTGTGCAGAGATACCAGGACGCTAGCCGAATATTGTATCAGGAAAAAAGTGATTGTCTTCGAGAAATGGTTGTAGTCGAGAGAGGACAACGCGTATAAAGAGTTTAGCTACACATGAAGTTAAGAATATAGGGCGAAGATTCTGGAGGGACAGCGGCTTGCCAGGCTTTGGAATAAGTACGATTTCTGCGTGCCGCCACTCCCGTGGTAGCGTACCGTTGTTCCAATGTTTGTTGTAAAAAGCGGGTAAATATTGAATGGACGGGTCATCTAAATTACGCAGAAGTGTGTACGTAATCCCGTCTGTCCCGGGTGCTGTGTTATGCCTAATGCTTTGCAAAGCTGCCCTATTCTCTGCTTCTGCAAAGTCCTCATCTAGAGGCGTATCGTGTACGTGTGAATAATCACGGTAGGCGGGACGGGGGCCCGTGCATAACTAGTGTTGCTTTAAGGTGTGCAGCAGAGTGCTATCGTCGAGCCCTGGTTTGTGGAGAATGGTGCGGATTTCGTTATTTATTTATTTATTCGGTGAGTGCCCCGCTTTGCTCAAAAAGGCGTTACAGCAGGGGGGTTACAGACTGGAATAAAACAATTCTTCGTTTATACAGCACACTTGCTTGTCTTGCAGCCGGTTCCAATCTCTAATGGTCATCACAAAAAAGGAATTATAAAACATGGTCGTTCTTGCTCGATACTCTTTCACTTTGCGTCGGTGGCCATTTCGACTAGATATGTAGCTAGGTTCACTGAAATAGTTATGACGGTCAATCCCAGTCCGCCCATGAAAAACAGATAAGAAAAACTTCAAACGCAGTTTTTTCCTGCGTAAAGAAAGCAATTCCCAACCCAATTCAGCTTTCATAGCACTGCAGCTGTCTCTCCGCTCGTACCACCCTAAAACAAACCGCGCAGCTCTGTTTTGTATTTTTTCAAGCTTATCAATCAAGTTCGCCTGCATCGGGTCTAACACAGGACATGCGTATTCCAAAATCGGTCTAATACATGTGAGATAGGCTGTATTTTTTAATGTTCGGGGTGCCAATCTTAGGTTCCTCTGAGTGAAGTTTAGAGCCCTTGCCGCTTTACCAGCAACGCGATCAACATTGGCATTCCATGAGCAGTCATGCGACAAAACAACGCCAAGATATTTGCATGTTGGTTCGGTGATAACAGTATGCGTATATATGGTGTACGCCGTTACTATTGGTTTTTTTTTTTCGGAAACACGCATATGAACGCACTTTTTGGGGTTTAGCGTCATTTTCCACTTCTGGCACCACTGTACAATACAATCCAAATCGTTCTGCAAATAAGCACAGTCACCTTCGTTCTGAACCTGTCGATATAACACACAATCGTCGGCAAATAAACGCATGCGCGACGAAATACCCACAGAAATATCATTTACAAAAATAAGAAATGAGAGAGGCCCAAGGACAGAAACATGGGGCACGCCTGATGTAACGTTAACATAGGATGAACATTTCAAATTTAAAAGAACGCATTGACGCCTGTTCAGCAAGTAATTGGTTATCCAGATGAACACATTTGGGTCGAAATTTAGAGTCTGTAATTTAGCCAGGAGAAGGGAGTGTGACACGGTGTCAAAGGCCTTCCGAAAATCTAAAAACACACAATCTGTTTGTCCGCCTTCATCAACGTTGGCAGCCAGCTCGTGAAAGAACTCTACAAGTTGCGTCGTACAAGAAAAACCTTTACGAAAACCGTGCTGCTCATTTATTAATACATTATTAGCAGTAAGATGGATCAATATGTGCTTGTATTAAATGTGCTCGAAAATTTTGCATGCCACTGACGTCAATGAAATGGGTCGGTAATTTGTTACATCTTTTTTTGAGCCACCCTTATGAACCGGAACAACATGAGAAATTTTCCAATCTTCGGGTAGAGTTCCCGTTAAAAGAGATTTTGAATAAATTATACAGAGGTAAAGGGAAATTGGCAGTGCATATCGCTTTAGAATACGAGGAGAGATGCCATCAGGACCAACTGCTTTGGATTCATTTTGGTTTTATAGAAGAGAACATATGACACAGACACTCAGTTCTACCGGTGGCATCAGCGGAATCGTTGTTGGATGTGGTTTTGAAGGAACGTCAAGCTTGGGCAAGAACACAGACTGGAAATATTTGTTTAAACAGGTAGCTTTTGCTTCCTCATCAACTACAACCATATTATTAAAATTTAGTTCAGCCACTCCAACTTGATCAGACCCACACTCTTTGATATAATGCCAGAAACACTTTGAATTAGTTTTCATTTTATTGCTGAGCCCTTCGAAATATTTCGTTTTTGCGCTTTCCACACATGATTTATACTGCTACGTTAATGCTTGTAATTCTTTCACGTGGTCACTGCTTCCAGATTTCTTTAATTTACCAAAAACCCGTCGCCTTTTCCGGATTAATCTCAAAATACCGGACGTCATCTATGGCTTCTTGCGTTTACGAAGCTTTCTGGCTTGTTTCGCAGGTATATACTTATCTACGAGTGCTAACAACTTGTCCTTAAAGCTAAGCCATAAATCATTCATACTGTAGTGTTCAGCTAGGCATTCAAACACGGGCAAATAATCGTCTAGCTTTTCGACTATTCTTGTGTAGTCAGCCCTACTGAACAGAAAAACCTTTCTTGCCGCACTATTTGAGGTGTTTCTACATTCTTTTTTGATTTCTGCAACAACAACCATGTGCTCGCTGATTCCTGGAATAACATTGACATTATTCACCAAACTGGGTGAATTTGAGAACACAAGGTCAAGAAGGTTATTATTTCTAGTTGGGCAAGTAACAAACTGGGTAAGGCCGTAGTTGTCTATTATATTTTAGGGGCGAAGCTCCTTATGGCGTGGCTTGGGCGTCCCTCGTATGTAACCACCAGTGGCACATACCCGAAATAGGTATAACACTCGACCTCCAAGGTGGTGCCAGTGAGAGATTTCTTCTGTGCGTTGTTTAACAATAAAAAATAGTGCTCAATGCACATGCCAATGGCGGCTAATGGGGAATGAGAGACATGAGCATTCGGCTTTTAGTCAACGCGCACGCTGCGATCCCCATTAGCAGCCATTGGCATGTACATTGAGCACTATCGGACAAGAAAGGGATGCTACATTATACTCGCTGGGTGTAACCTCCTTAGCTTTAGAAAGGTTTACCGGCGTTGAGCCGCAGTGCCATGAATACAATGAACTTGTATATACCATGAATGAACTCAAGGTGGTTAAAAATGAGAAGTAGATACGAAGCGCAAGCCGTAAGAAAGTAAAAGCCGAAATCTCCTGTCTCTCATTTCTCATTAGCAGCCATTGGCACGTAAATACATGGATCACATGGATCACGCACATACATGGATCACTATTACCAAGAGAGCGAACAAACGCCGACAGCTGCAACCCCATACCGTACCGACTCAACAGTTGCCCAGCACGCCGTCTGAGCCCGCTCTACGCCAGAGCCGGTCTAAGACGCGTCTACCAAGACTCCCATCGCTCCCTGCCGAGGGCTACAAGCTAGCAATCAGTCCCCTTGGTGGATTAAATCTGAGCAAGCTTTGCCCCAAGACGTCACTTCTCGCCATAGCTCATGCAGCAAATATACGCAGTGAGAAGCCTGATAGCGAGCTTCGTGTTGACGAAAATCAAAATGTGCTAACAATAAGCACTTTATCTGAACACAACGCCACTGCACATGGACAAATCACCAAAATTATAGTGCACGCAGCAACCTACGACATCACCTCTTATGGTATTGCGCCTGATAATTCGTGCAAAGGGATGGTCAACGGAATAGGCCATTAAATTACACCAGACGACTTCCTGACAGAAGTTGAAGTACCGGGCTACGAGGTCCTTACGTGCAGACGCCTTGGCAACACCGTAGCATTGGTGCTCACATTTTGGGGCAAGCGAGTCCCTTTCTTCGTCAACGCGTAAGCACAGGCTCTTCGCGGCTACCTCTACAAACGGATTTTTCCCCACTGTAGAAAGTGCAACAAAACAGGACACCGTGAGGATGTGTGCCCACAGCCTCCTGACACACCGAAATGTCGAGTGTGCAGGGATTCACTATCTCCTAACAACCATGAGTGCCGCCCTTCTTGCACTCTTTGCGGTGGCGACCACCCGATAGCTGTCAAACCATGCCCAAAGCGGTTTTTGCCACCAGTCAACCGACGCAAACCACCCCGGTCAGCTGCTTCCACCAGGAAACCCAAGTCACCAACCCCCAGCCCCGGATGGCAGAGCTGTGCGTCCGGAAGTGCAGCCAGGCGAAGGAGCCGTTCCAGGGATAAGTCGGGGCCCAAGCGAGGAAACTCGTTATCGTGGAGCAGTTTCGCTGGCCAGCAGGGATCTCAAGGCGGGCACATGGAAGGGACAACGCATCATCACGGCCAGCAAAGCGGTTCCCACAAGAAAGCACAAAGGGTAAGCTGGGCAGGGCAGTTCCCTCCTCTTCCTCCCTCTCTACATCAGTCCCACTCCCTCCCATAAACATCAACGAAGCAAAGAACACCACAACCAATACCACGTAGACTACCACAACCTATGTCAATGGACACTCAGCTTCACCCTGACATGCCGTCAACTACGGCACGATCCGACTATTGCACACGTGAGGCATTGAAAGAAATGGCGAATTCTTTAAGGAACGAATTCGCAGCTATGATGCAGGTACAAATGGAGAAAATGAAGGATATTATTATGGCTGAACTAACAGCTCCACTCCAGCAATTGATCCAACAGGCCCTGCAACCTGGTGTCCAGCAGATTGTAACGAGCGTTAAACAGCAGATATCGGCTGCACTTCGACAACTTAATATGGCGCCATCTGCTCCAAAACGTGCCACTTCTCCGACACGTGAAACACAGCGACCGCATCATTACATACGCCCCTCCCGTTTCCTATCACTTTCCCGAAAAACCGTACCAGCAGCTGCAGCTGCTGCAGTTCCGCTTCCCACCACCCTCCACCAAGATTTAGCACAGTCTGAAATGCCTCCGTTATTGCATGAGGCTCCGCTATTGCATGATCATGGCGAGAAACCGTAGGTCAACGCGTGACCCCCCTCAACTCCTACGTGTGTGGCAGTGGAATCGCAGGGGGTATCGTAGGAAACGCGGAGCTCTAATGCAATTCATTGCGACGCAGCGGAATACTCCCGATGTGATAGGGTTACAAGAAGTACAATGTACCCCGACGCTTCCGGGTTACACCACATACACAGACGTAACGAACAGTACACCACATCGCACAGCTACATTAGTTTCTAAGCATGTAACTCATAAAACACACTCTTCAAAGCACCTCCATCTCGCATGTACTTCTCGAATTAGTCCCGTGCTCTCATTCCAGTAGCAGCCTGTACGTGCTTAACGTTTACAGTGCACCTAACGCCGCCAGGAACGATGACTTCTGTCATCTATTTGCACAAATATGCAAGTTGGGTAACACACATAGTTATTGTAGGAGATTTCGATGCCCCCAATCCGGCTTGGGGCTACGCAACAGAAACGCCGAAAGGCCGACGACTCGCATAGGCTCACGCGATTTATCGCATGACCCTGCTGACGGAACCTGATCAACCCACTCGCCTAGGTAATAGTGTGAGCAGGGACACATGCCCCGACCTCACGATAGTCAAAGGGGTCAGTCACCATTCCTGGTGCAACCTCATGGTGAATCTAGGCAGTGATCACCATATACTAGCCACAGAGCTCCAAGTAGCAGCCACGCGTGCCCCAGAGCGCATCATAAAACTAACAAATTGGGATGCATTTAGGCGTAATCAAACAAATGGCCATCAGGACTCTCCTTTCCTAGAGGCTTTGATATTACAAATTCAGTCCGATTTTCAAACAGCCAGCAAACTCATCGCTGCGACGACAGAAACGCCGTATGTGGACAGGCATCTGCTGGATATCTGGGATGTCCACAGAGGCTTGACATGGCGGTGGCAGCGGCAGAAACATAACCGAAAACTTCGCCTCCAAATCGCCCAACTAGCTACTGAGGCACATGAATATGCGATCATCCTCACTAGCAACAATTGGCATAACTTCTGCGATCGACTCAATGGCTCACTAAGTACACCTCGAACGTGGCGTACACTTCGTGCAGTCCTAAATCCCGCGCAGACAAATTCACACAACGGAATCGTGGCTGCACCGTGATATCAGCGACTGTGAAGTATTTCCAAGTGACTTTGTCGCGTACCGCAAAGATAGACCAAGCCATGGGGGCGGTGTATTCTTACTTGTTCGAAGTTCTTTGAAATCTGCTGCCCTCGACATTCAGTGTGATATTGAATCTGTTTGGTGCACGATTACCCTAGATGATAATTCTTCATTCGCTGTAGGTGCATCTTATCGACCCCCAATCTCGGACTACAAAACACTTCAGTCGTAAAATGAGATTATCTCGGAAATTTCAAACCGAACAATCCTTCTTGCTGGGGATTTTAATTTGCCAGGCTTAGAATGGCATGAAAAAAATATGTGTACGAGGCACTGGGTGCCGCGCAAATATAGAAATGAAAAAAATGGCAGCATATCCACGGAGTGAATGATGGAGAGTGAGGCGAAGTATTCGTCCGTCCATGCGTTCGTCTGTGTGACCGTCCATGCGTCTGTTTGTGCGCCCGTCCCTGAGTTCTTTCATGCATCCGCCCCTGCGTCCGTTCATGCGTCCATCCATGCATCTGTTTGTGTGTCCGTTCGTTCGTCTATTCAACACTCCAAGTCCCACCATCTCGCATCTTTTTTATCATATATTCCCCATATAGAAGCACCGCCATCCAGCGGACATTCCAAGGACTAAACGAGAGGCGGCACACGCACACTTTCTTACGGCCTGCGCTTTGGGTCCACTTCCCACTTCTAACCACCTCGAGTTCATGGTATATTCTAGTTCACTGTATTCATGGCACTGCGACCAAACGCACGCTAAACATATCGAAAACAAAGGAGGTTACGCCCAGCGAGTATAACGTAGCAACCTTTCCCTGTCAGATAGGGCTCAATTTACATGCCAATGGCTGCTAATGAGAAATGAGAGACAGGAGAATTCGGCTTTTACTTTCTTACGGCTTGCGCTTCGTACATACTTCTAATTTTTAACCACCTTGAGTTCATTCATGGTATATACAAGTTCATTGTATTCATGGCACTGCGGCTCAACGCTCGCTAAACCTTTCTAAAGCTAAGGACGTTACACCCAGCGAGTATAATGTAGCATCCCTTTCTTGTCCGATAGTGCTCAATGTACATGCCAATGGCTGCTAATGGGGATCGCAGAGTGCGCGTTGACTAAAAGCCGAATGCTCATGTCTCTCATTCCCCATTAGCAGCCATTGGCATGTACATTGAGCACTATTTTCTATTGTTAAACAACGCACAGAAGAAATCTCTCACTGGCACCACCTTGGAGGTCAAGTGTTATACCTATTTCGGGTATGTGCCACTGGTGGTTACATACGAGGGACGCCCAAGCCACGCCATAAGGAGCTTCGCCCCTAAAAGCCCGCTTTCAGAGCACTGCTGCGACCTGATGATTAGTTGGCCAGGCGGTGAGCGGACAGGGCAGCGAGACAGACTTTCCTACCGCCAGCGGCTGCTTGGGACAGCGGTAGACGTCATGGTTTCCCGGGACATGGCCAGCCTGTGTCCTCCTCACAAGGCTCGGTTAGATAACCATGGGGCGAAGGCTCAGTTTGTAGTAAGATCTAACGTGTCCCCTTTCTGCACCTGCACCCGCTGTTCTTTATCCTCATGAAGTCAAGTAAACACGCTACGAGGGCACGCACGCTGTATCGCAAGCAAAGGTGAGAGAGCAAAATAAATAATGAAACACGTGACTCTAAGTGCAATGTAGGTAATTAGGATTTACGACTTCCTAATCAGTGTGGCTAGCTCGCGATCCACGGGTCTCCTGCCACTAAACAAAGTGCAACCACGTCAGGGATTTATTTGCGTGGACGCCTCAGCCCAGTGGGTGTCTCAGTATTCTGTAGCTTTTGCAATTTATCCTGCGTGTGACCTTAGCTTCCACGTGTGCCCACGTAATGTTTTTTTCAAGGATGCCTTTAAGTGAAATAAGTAATTGAATAGCTTTACGCGTCACGGCTACTTTATGATTCTGAGACATTTCGTAGTGGAGAGACTGCCGATCGATTTTGATCATCTGGATTTATGTAACTTGCACCCATAACTAAACACACCAATGTCTTCTCATTTTGCAGTCATCTAAATGAGGCTGTGGTAGCCGGGATTCATACCTTAGCTTTACCTGGCTTAAAGTTGGCATTGTCTGTCTTCATATTTGCCCTTCCCTTACTACTTATCATTGAGATCTATTGCATTCATTCAATTTTTGTGCTCATGACCTTATCTGTGTGCCCGTGCCTACATCTGTGCAAGAGGGGAAGGGGCGCACGTGTTTGGCTTGCTATACAACGAAGGCATTTTCCACTGTGCCATATGCGGCCAAGCGTGCTGCTGTTGGTGACAGCATCATTAGTCACAGCAATTGTACGGAAGGCTATGCAGCGGGTTACCAGTAAGCATGCAAAAGCCCGCGGTCTTGATCGAAACGGTCTCTGCAGTTGTCAAATGAAGTAGTCAAAAACATGTCCCCGTCTATAATATACATTAGGTTAAAACCGACAGTTGCGGCAACACAACGGTGCCTGTTCTCAACAGGGGAAGAACGTTAAAATAGCAATGGTCGAACTTAGTTTAAGTAGACCACGTCGAATGATGCCGACAATTCCAACTGTTTTGCAGTATGTGTTCTGTTCTGTTTTAACTGTTTTGCTGTGGAGAGGTTGAGGTGCCTATTGCCTCGGCTACTCCCTATCACAAAGTTCTGCAGGGAAAAATGAAATAATAATACAGAACGGTACCCAAAAATTCACAATACGGGAAAGAAAAAAACATAATAGCACACTGAAACCAGTTCAAATATGATGCCAATACACAGTATTCTTCACGCAGTTCACACAGTCATAAACTATTTACATGCACACCTTACTATTCTACTGTCAGAATATACATGACCACATTTTATATATACCCATCTCTGGCTGTCTGTCATAGGCGTTTGTCCAGTCCGGTCTCTACTAAAAAGTCTGTCAGGAAGATTATTGCTTTTTTCTATCTGACATTAGGCACGTTAGCTTTATCGTCGCGCACAGCTATTATACTTTTAGGGACGATGAGATACTCTGTAGTCTTTCAAGAAGGCAAGATGTTCACCGCCTATTTGGCGGGTCCACCTTTATAAATATTTATAAATACTCATCACAATAGGCCCCTGGGAGTTATCATCATGAATACCAATTCTGTAAAAGCAGCTCTGCAACACCGGATCAACATTCTCGAAACACGCCAGGCTTCTCACTTCAGAGTTGTAAGAAGAAAAAATATCAACATCATTGATGAAATTGTAAAAGTCATCCAAAGTTGCGTCCTCGCACGAGGGTCACTGCAACTTATCGTCTCAACCTGCTTTTCTACTCACAACTTATGCTGTGGTGATTGTACCTAAATCAAGAACTAATTGGCGTTCATTTTTATTAAACAACATGGGATAAGTTGGAATTGAAAGAATACACTGGTCGCGTGTCCTATATCATCTGGTTCGTTATAGACGTAGCTAGGTTTCATTGCACACACGTGCAACAAAGGATTACGTTTACACAATTGTCACGTCTGATGTTAATGAAAATATCTACGTAATGTGTAGACCTCATTTTATGTTGAATAGTGGTAGCGAATATACACTACGTGGTAATCTGCAACAGCAGTCAGAGGGCTGAAACAATCAGAACAAATCAAAAGCTTTATTAAGACTAGTATCTTTTGTGCTTAGGTTCTCCAGTAGAATATAACGCTATAGCTTTTTTTATTTCTAAGTGAACGTTGTATGCTCAATTGTTATAAACATCGTCCCAATGAAACCTAGTTTATACATTCACCATCAATTTTCACGTGTTTTCGTACTCGCTGCTGGCTTCCAGCTGGGAACACTCGCAAAGCACATCTGCGACCGGCAGCAAACGAGAAGGGCGCTGTGGCAGCGCGGGCCTTTCGGAATGCTAAATAATTTCTCATACATAAGTAGTGTGCGAGGCAATGAAGAATTCTGCCAACGAATTACCGAACACATGACATGCCATGTATTGTGGTACACATGAACAAAACCTAGTGTATGAGAGAAGGAAAAATTGCCATAGCCACACGAGAGCTTAACAATGCACTTTGTGAAGCTAATTAGATATATGTACTTGAATTCTATAATTCAACACTACATTTCACCTGAAAAAGTCAAAAAGGTAGATACATACATGACAAGACTCGTGCTGACAAAACAAAAGAATAATAGTGTTTTGAGGATGAAAGCGGGTTATTGCTTTTTTATACTCTTTTTGCCGAGACCTCATCCTTCTTCAGTGTGATAGAATGCACGGGAGATCTCTTACGACTGTTTTTCCTATTGTAATGAAAAAAGGCGTACTTTATTGATATTTTTTTGTTTTTTAGTGATAAACACAAGCACCAATACATCTCGCTTTTCAATGCGAGGCATTTCTTAGTGAACTTCAGTGACTTCTTTGGGAGTAGTTATATATATATATATATATATATATATATATATATATATATATATATATATATATATATATATATATATATAGACGCCAACGACTTTAGCTCTCCTGGTCGCTCCTATAACGATACCAAAAACAAAATTGGTATGACATAACATGACTGTATGACCAAGATTAGTGACTAGTCATAACATGGAAATCATGACATATAAGGCAGGAATATTATGATTCATATTTCAGGGTGTTGTTGCTCTTGCGGTGGTTTCGTTCACATCACATATTGCAAAGATTGTATGTATGACATGACTGCATAGCAAACATAAGTGAGTGACGCAAACGTGAAAATCATGACATGCATGTCATGTAAGTGATGACTACACACCCCACTAGTGGAACACTCACGGCCGTTTCACTAGCGTCACATATTACAAATTTTGTATTACGGAACGCGAATGTATGATGATGGTATATGACTGGTGCAAACATGATAATCTTGAGATGCGTGTTGTTACGAAGCGCACCGCCAACGAGGTTACGAAGGGCGCCACGAAACTCGCCGCTGTTACGAAGGCGAGACGCCAGCACGGTCCTGAAGGCGCCACCGCTCCGAACTCCGCCACCAAGATTACCAGCCATCTGGTAGCGTGTGTTACTCACCTCGCGACTGCTTCTGCGCCGAGCTTATAGACGTGCGGACGAGACGACTTCCCGGAGCTTATCCACACATGACGGCATTGGTGCTATACAAATGAGTGTCTACCAAAATATTATATCGACTAAGTACAAGATTACTGCATCCATAGCTTTACTTCTTGTACTACAACGAATGCAAACACAGTTACCATTGCCGGCCTTGGATGATCTGAATTATGGCAATGAAATGCAGAGACATGCAGGCACTTTGATTACCATGCATGCTAAAACTTCAGCTCAAATTTATTTTCCCACTAGCACTACACCAATCTTCAAATTAGTGATATGGTTTGGTATCTTCCACGCAAAATTTATTTATTTTGGAATGCTCAAGCACAAAGTAACTGCTGAATAAGAAGTTAAACTGCAGCTGCACAGAATGTTACTATGTGTACAATTCAAACTTCTCCCGACATCACAATGTGGTCTTTCTGCCATCGTGAACTTTGAGCAGCAGAACACAGTCAGTGGCAGTCCCTTTCTACATGGTGGTCTTCTGTGCTCCTTTCGTGATACAGTGTACATGAGCATGAAACACCTGATCTCTTGTTACTGCTGGAACCTGGAAAAATACAAATCACCCTGACAACCATGCTACATGCAAAGTGTACAGTTGTTAAATATGTGCTCACATCTACACAGGTATTTTCAGAAGCCGAGGACAAGTGTGCAGAAATAATAAAAAGAAAGGAAGTCTAAAGTCACACAAACAGTAAAGACCGAAAAAAATTGGCAGATCCCACGTACAGTGGAAATCGATGTTATGCGAAGCACGGATTAGGAAGGCTGATAGGTCACTTTAAAATCAGCACAACGTTACGAGGCTGAGGTAAATAATGTCATAGATGACTTCCATGTCCTGATTATTATGTTTGGACTTTTCATTTACCTTCGTTATCTATGAACGTCACCTGATACCAACTTTGGTATATATAGAGCTAGTGAAAGGGCCGCGAGCTTGCATTGAGCGTACCATGTAGTCATGTTTTACATGAAATCCATATCATGATTATCATAAATGATTGTGTCCATTACATTCATCGTTCATTCACGTCACGTAATACCAATTTTGGTATACGCGCATCCAGTGAAACGACCGCGAGAACGCTATCAGCGTAGCATGTAGTCTTGTTTACATGAAGCGCATATTATAATTGTCAGGTTTGGACGCGTCACTTACCTTCATCCTCTATTCACTTCTAGTGATACCAAATGTGGTGCATGTGGAGCCAGCACAACGGCGGTGAGCGCGTCATGAAAGGCCCAATACACTCCGACCTAACGTTGATGCATACGCAAGCTGAGCACAGCGACGCCACACTAGCAAAACGCGAGCACTCTATAGTGTGACGCCTGGCGGGACCGGTGCGACCAGCGTCCGTCGGCGCGGCCCGGTGGCAACCAGCGCGAAATGCGTAATGCTGCATTTTGCGCGACGATGATTATTATGTTTGCACTTGTCACCTTCTTCATCCATTCGCGTGACGTAATACCAAATTTTGGCAGATGTGAAGGTAGCGAAACGGCCGTCAGCGCATAATGAGTGTGGAACGCAGTCATGTTGTTACATCTCACGCAGGTCATGATCATCATGTTTGGACGTGTCATTGTCAATCCTATGTCGTCCGTTCACTTCACGTACTACCAAATTTGTTACATGTGAAGCTAGCGAAACGGCCGCGAGCGCATCATGCGCGTAGCATGTAGCCATGTTTTACAAGGCACGCATATTATGATTATTATGTTTGCACCAGTCACATACCTTCTTCATCCATTCACGTCCCGTAATACCGAATTCGGTATATGCAAAGCTAGCAAAACGGCCGTGAGCACATGGAATGTAGTGATGTTGTTACGTGACACGCATGCCATCATTTTGGTGTTAAGGTCTGTCACTTGTGTTTGTCATGCTGTCATGTCTTAAAATACCAGTTTTGCAACATATCATTTGAATGAAATCACCGCAAGAGCAGCGAGACCATGACGTGTATATCATGAGATTTAGGGACATACATATAGCTTCCAAGCTATGTTTAGTCAGTTATGTTCGGCATGCAGTCATGTTATATCATGCCAAGTTTGATATCGATACCATTATTTAAACGGCCAGCAGAGCTAAATGTCGTAGGCGGATAGATAGATAGATAGATAGATAGATAGATAGATAGATAGATAGATAGATAGATAGATAGATAGATAGATAGATAGATAGATAGATAGATGGATGGATGGATGGATGGATGGATGGATGGATGGATGGATGGATGGATGGATGGATGGATGGATGGATGGATGGATGATGGATGGATGGATGGATGGATGGATGGATGGATGGATGGATGGATGGATGGATGGATGGATGCATGGATGGATGGATGGATGGATGCATGGATGGATGGATGGATGGATGGATGGATGGATGGATGGATGGATGGATGGATGGATGGATGGATGGATGGATGGAGAGACAGACAGACAGACAGACAGACAGGACAGACAGACAGACAGCAGACAGACAGACAGACAGGACAGACAGATAGATAGATAGATAGATAGATAGATAGATAGATAGATAGATAGATAGATAGATAGATAGATAGATAGATAGATAGATAGATAGATAGATAGATAGATAGATAGATAGATAGATAGATAGATAGATAGATAGATAGATAGATAGATAGATAGATAGATAATAGATAGATAGATGCATTCAAAGTCGCCGAAGTTCGCCAAGAAATGCTTCAAAATCATTATATTTCAATATAATACAACTGCAAAGCTACAAAGTTATACATGAAGGCAGGAAATTTGTGCCAGGCATAGTAAGCCAATAAAGTATCTTCTATCTCGACTTTAGACTTGTGCGAGAAGCCAACTGCAAATCAGTTCTCTAGGGAACACAAGTTAGACAGCGTTACAAGACAACAGCTAACGATCATAACTTTAAAGCTCTGTAGCGTAGCCAGCTCAACATACAACGTATAGAAGTGAATGGACAGTCTAGAAGACACAAAACATTTGTGAAATATGAGTTTGCTTGTTGCTCATACCTATTATTTTAAACGAAGAAAACCTTTCAAAAATACCCTTCATCAGGGGAAATAATTGTGGCGAAACGGGTCGGCGCCGCTTCTGCGCCTGCACGTCGCGGCGATGCCTCCAAACACGGGCGCCAGCGATAAGAACACTTTCGCCCGAAATAAGCAAGAAAACTGTGTGTTTGCCCTGATTCAGAGGCAGTCGTTGTAGAACCTTCAGTGCGGAAATATTAAAGTTATGTTATCCCACATCTGGTGACCCGGAAAACGAACGTACCGCACCGCCATGGCCGATGAGGAAACCCATGCTGCCCTTCAACAACAAGTACAACTTCAACAACAACTGCAACAACAACTGCAACAACAACTGCAGGCCCAGCAGCAAGTGACCCAGAACCAAGAGCAGCAGCTCCGGGAACAGCAGCAGCGCAATGAAATTGAAGCACTCTTGTCTGACGACCGGGCACCACCCCACTTGGGTCACGCCCCCCAAAACTTTGCTCCAGCGGTCCCTGCCACATCGGGCACCTCCATTGCTACGGCCACCACCAACGTGGACGTTTGTCGCATCGCCGCAAAACTTCCACCATTTTGGGCAGAGGCGCCTGACTTGTGGTTAGCTCAAGTCGAGGCGCAGTTTTCCACGGCACGCATCACTCAGGACCGGACGCGCTATGACTACGTCGTCGCCCATCTAAACTCTCGCTATACGGCTGAGGTTCGCGATATACTTGCGAATCCCCCGGCTGATGACCGTTACCTGCACCTGAAGAGCGATTTGATCTGCCGACTTTCACCTTCACAAGACGAGAAGGGGCGTCACCTACTCCAGCACGAAGAACTCGGTGACCGCAAGCCATCGCAGCTCCTGCGCTACATGCGTGACCTCTTGGGCAGCACCCCAGTCGACGACTCCCTCCTCCGTATCATCTGGCTTCAGCGTCTACCCTCACTTGCGCAGGCCATCCTCCAGGTGCAGCCGAACCTGCCGCTGGACCAGCTCTCTCACATCGCTGATCAAATCGTCGAGATTTTCTTGCCAGCATTGCCTCTCACCGTCAACGCCGTTGACACCCGACAATCCAGCAGCGAGCTCGCGCACCGTGTCGACGAAATCACCCGTCATCTGGACTCATTTCAAAGGCACCTGGATCAAAGCCCGAAGCTGCGTCCACAAAAACGCTCCCAAAACCAAGACCACAACGCCGCTTCATCGCACGGAAATGATAACGGCCCCTGCTGCTACCATCGCTGCTTCGGGAACAAAGCCCGGAAATGTCAACCACCTTGCTCAGCTGGACGTCAGAGAAACATCAACGGCAGCTCGTAGAGACGGCCGCGAGCTGCCAACTTGGAGGTCGTCGCATATTCATCACCGACCTAGTCACAGAGCGGCGGTTCCTCATCGCCTGTGGCTCCGACATCTGTTGCTTTCCCCGAACCTTCCTGCGTGACAAGCGTCTTTGCACGTCCTTTGAGCTCAGCGCGGCGAACCATTTGACCATCAAGACCTATGGCTCGCTCCGCCTTAACATTAACTTCAAAAACTTGTGTCGAGATTTTCCATGGAGTTTCGTCATCGCTGACGTCGCAGAGCCGATCATCGGGTCCAATTTCTTGGCGTACTACGATCTTCTACCTGACTGCCAATATAACCGACTTATCGACGCTACAACAGGCCCCTTCGCACCGGGCCAACGTGCGACCATTCAACAGCCTAACGTCAAGGCATTCACCAATGGGAAGCAGTCACCATACCATGACATCCTCGCAGAATTTCCCGACCTGACTCGACCTAGTGGGCGTCCGCGAGAGGTGCGCTACTCAACCGTGCACTACATTCGTACTACTCCCGGCCTTCCGGTCTCATGCCGCGCCCGTCGGCTAGCCCCGGACCGCCCACGAATCACACAGGCCGAATTCGAAGCCATGCTCCGCGAAGGTACTGGCCGCCACCCGGAGGGACCTTATGCCTCACCGCTTCCTCTCGTACCAAAGAAGACCAATGGCTGGCGCCCCTGCGGAGATTATCGCGCCCTTAACGCCTGCATCACCCCGACAGGTACCCGGTCCATCATATGCAGGACTTTGCACACCGCTTAGATGGCAGCACTATCTTCTCAGTGGTGGACCTCGTAAAGGCCTACACACAAATTCCTGTAAACCCGGATGACGTCCCACAGACCGCAATTATCACTCCTTTCGGTCTATTCGAATTCCCTTTCATGAGTTTTGGTCTCCGCAACGCGGGGCAAACCTTTCAACGCTTCATCGACGACGTCGCCTGCGGCCTGGACTTCTGTTTCGTCTGCCTAGACATCTTGATCTTCTCCCGCAATGAAACGAAACAACGCCAACACCTTCGTCAACTGTTCCAGCATCTCGACGAACACGGCTTTCTCATAAACGTTCAGAAGAGCACGCACCGCGCCCCCGTCGTCAAGTTTCTTGGCCATGAAATCTCTTCAGAAGGAACTAGACCCTTGCCTGACCGCATCGTGGCCCTGCTAAATTACGCGTTGCCTGCCCCAGCGTAGGACCTCTGCCGTTTCCTGGGCATGTTCAACTTTTACAGGCGCTACGTGCCTCAAGCGGCCACTGTCAGGCCCCTCTTTATGATGCGTTGGCCGGCCGACGCAGCAATCATCCTGTCACTTGGACCCAAGCATTGACGCAAGCGTTCGAAGACTGCAAAACTGCCCTCTGCAACGCTACGCTGCTCTCCCATCCCAAGCCAGAGGCACCCCTGGGTCTTTTCACAAACGCCTCTAGCACCGCCGTTGGAGCCTCTCTCATGCAGCGTGTGGGAAACAACTGGCGCCCCTTGGCGTTCTTCTCGAAAAAATTCTCTTCCCCGAAGCCACCTCCGCCTTCCGGCAGCATCGGCGATGCAACCTCGCCCCCTGCGGAGACGACCTGGCCCGCCTACTACAGGGAGCTTCTTGCCATCTACGAAGCAGTCCTACACTTTCGCCACATCCTCGAGGCACAGCACTGCACCAGATACACCGACCATAAACCTATCACTTGCGCCTTCTCCCAACGCCGCGAAAAACTTCCACTGGTCCAGCAGAATCAGCTGTCCTTCATCGCTCAATTCACCACAGATATCCGCCACATCAGCGGAAAGACAAACGGGGTTGCCGACGCACTCTCTCGCGTCTCGGCTGTCGAGCTACCAACCATTACAACCGACGCCCTCGCTGAAGCTCAGAAAACGGACACCGAACTCCAGCAGCTCCTCGAAAATGGCTCTTCCCTTCAACTTCAAAAAGTTACCATCTGTGGGTCAACGGACGCTCTCTACTGTGACATATCAACAGGACGAGTGAGACGATGCGTCCCTTCGCCAAAGCCTCTTCAACCTGTTACACAACCTCAGTCATCCCGGCATCTGAGCTTCTACACGCCTCGTGACTGACCGGTACGCGTGGCCCTCAATGCAACGGGACTGCCGCACCTGGGCACGCACATGCATTCAATGCCAGCGCGCCGAAATCACCCGGCACGTCACGTCACCACTCGGATTATTCCCCCTCCCGACGGAACGGTTCCAGTGCGTCCACATCGACATCATTGGCCCCCTCCCACCAGCCGGCCCTTACCGCTATGCCTCACCGCCATCGATCGTTACATTGGCCCGAGGTGTGGCCGCTCGAAAGGATCACCGCAGGAGACGTCGCATCAGCCTTCCTCTCCAGCTGGGTTTCACGCTTCGGCACTCCTCGTCGAGTCACCACCTATCAAGGAAGGCAATTCAAATCTCAACTCTTCAGGCTCCTCGGGCTCTCCACCGGGTTCGAGCGTTCACGGACAACTAGCTACCACCCTAGCACCAACGGGATGATTGAATGGTTTCACCAGCAGTTCAAAGCAGCCAATTTGTGCCACCCTCACTAAACCTGGCTCGAAGCTCTCCCCGCCATCGCTCTCGGTCTGCGCGCAACTTTCAAGCCAGGCATTTAAGCTACGCCCACGGAACTCGTCTATGGGGAGCCACTTCGCCTACATGGAGAACTCCTCTCTACCCCAATCTCTGATGTAACCAGCTCGGACCCTGCAGAATTCGTCGCTCGACTCCGACGCACAATGGGCGCGCTGCGCCCCTCACCACCGGCTCGCCACACCAAGCCGACCCCGTTGGTGTTTAAGGACCTGGCAACACGCTCGCATGCCTTCCTCCGCGGCAACAACGTACGCGCACCTTTCCAGCCGCCTTACTCCGGACCTGACAAAGTCATCTGTCGCGACGACAAAACATTCACCCTGCAAATCAGGGGGAAGGATATACGAGTTTCCATCGACCGCCTAAAGCCATCATACATCCTTTCCCAGGAGCCTACCAACCCCCGCACGCCTCCTGTAATTCGCCGACAACAGCCCGCAACGCCTAGGCTCGCACCCTACAGCACCCGCCTTGGACGCCAGGTGTGGGTCCCCAAACCTCTTGAACCCTGACGGCTCCTATCGGTGTGGGGTGTGATGTGGCGAAACGGGCTGGTGCCGCTTCTGCGCCTGCGCGTCGTGGCGATTCCTCCAAACACGGGCGCCAGCGAAAAGAACACTCTCGCCCGAAATAAGCAAAAAAAACTGTGTGTTTGCTCCGTTTCAAAGGCCGTCATTCAGGGCCTTCAGTGCGGAAACATTAAAGTTATGTTATCCCACATAATAATACGCAACAAACGCAATGAACTCCTATAGGTGCCTACAACCCTCACCATTATTATTGATGGCAGTGTCTTGCCAGATAGATATGCTGTGTCCTGCACGGAACACCAAAGGAGCACCCTTTTACTTGGCTTGCATGGGTGCTGGCTGCATCGCACTGCTGCTCAAATAGTCTAGCCACAAACAGAGAGATGAGGAGCCGTGACTTTGAGGCACACCGAGCATCATCTCTAGAGATCAACAATGTATACTTAGGTGAAGTACAGTTTGTAGAAAAAAATATATCACTATGCAATCGTGGTGAACACAATCGGCTGAAACACAGCATCCCATAGCACTGATGTAGAAAAAGCTATATCAAGAAAAAGATGCAGTTACCGGCCCTATGTCGTCTGAGGCTTGTAGGATAGGTCTTTCTCCTTGTAAGCTGTGAAAAGCGTGGCATATTTCACCCACCTTATATTTCCTTCCAGAGCACTTGATCCACAGAGTGAGTCACAAGCTCGAGAGCTTAATAAGGAATCAAAGTATTTGTGCTCATTAAAAGCACGAGCTTTCCAGCCTAAGATAATTGGAGATTCATTCATACGCTGCAGGCTTTCCACTTTCAACATTATCAATTATCTCGCAATTTACTTCTAAGAATGTTCAATATGCATAATGTGTGAGAATAATGCAGGTATCTACTACAATAAACTACGATTCGGCTTTCAATTTGTGCACAATAAGTGGTGTTTACTCAATTTTGTGTATTTAAAAAAAGTAACTTTGCAACCAGCTGTTAGGCAGTTTTGTGCCCTCGAAGCTCCCAAGCAGATCACAGTCCTTCCAGGTGATGCTGCAATGCATGCTTCTAGGCCACTTCTAGGTCCACTGAGTAATAACAGTACGAGCAGTGACAGAGACTTGCACATTTAGGGAGCACGTGTGCTTCCTATTTTTGTACAGGTGCTCCAAGTCATAATAAAGATTGATGTACCAGTGCGTGCAACCGATCCATCACAGGACCTTAACAAGTTCTGCGAACTGTGAAGGGCCAAAAACGATATATTTAAAAACAATTATTGAAAGCACTCACTTTTGATACTTATTTGACGACGCTATCACTTCATCAAAATGATAAAATCTGCTATAATCACTGAAGCCCTATGTAAAATTTACGTACCCCAATTTATACGTCCTAGTGAAGTACAGCGCTACCACAGCAGTAGTCGTCTATAGAACTAGTTTTTCAGAATTAGATGGATTCTTCAAGTGCAGCTTGGCTCCTGGAAAATAAATTCAAATTACCTTCCCAACTATCAAACGTGGTAAATAGACAGGCCCATCTTAATAATCAAACAAGAGATCGCTTGTATCGATTCACAAAAAAACTGCTGATGTATTGCCTTCTTCTCCTTAATATATGTATGTATATACCAGAAGTATTGAATTTTTTATGTTTGAACTTAACATAAGGATTCGTTACCCTGCTGGGCTAAAAACTTTGCACACCTAATAGTACTACGTGAAAACGGGCAAATATTTTTCCGCAAGGTCAACTCACCGATGGCAGCATTTAGTAGCCGTCAGTGTCATACGGGACCAAGTGTGCTCTCGGGCCAACAGGCAAAGAACATCTGCAGACTGGAAGCTGCCGATGACAGAGCAATCAAAGGCTGGCCAGGCGTACACGTATATTATATAGCGTAAGAACTGGCCATGAGCCGCTGTTGTCAAGACACTAGTGCCGTGCAAAACAATGGCTAGACGAATTTGAAAACGTGTTTTAGCCGGCGCTGGCCTACAACTGTATCGTAAGCAAAACAGCGGTGAAATCTTTGCTCTTTTTGAGGGCCGGAGAGAAACTTGACGGTCACAGGCTCACGCTGGCACATAGAACTCTGAAGTTCTTATTGAAGAACAGTCTAGGCGTGGCGTCAAAGCAACACAATCTACAACAATGTAGCATGTTGCAGCTTCGGTTCACCACATCACGGCACTCGGACTATGGCAATCACAAAAATGAAAAGTGACGAGTTAACAAACAAAGGAGGCAAGCGCCATTACCGCAACTTCGCAGGACAAAACAGTTTTCAACGATGTCTTTTAATTTTCATTTTCGGTCACACGAGCACAGCCTCTTCACAAGTCTTGGAAACGGTAACAAAGCACCACTGTTCACAACAAACATCATTTCACTTCCGAACACAAGACTGCTCACAAGAAAATAGAAGCGTATGGGCTAATCAGTGGTGAAGCAGGAACCGAACACAGTGCGCAGTTCATGCGTTTCCGTATGTATACTTAGGGTCACTCAAGTAACGAGCCAAAACGTTGTCAATCCGAAATGTCTCACAACACCCAACTGAGAGACTGGAAAGTGAAGTGAACGAACTGTTACCAGCACACAAACACACATTGCAGCCTTCTCGAGTGCTAGTTGTCATTGATGTACAGGCGCCAATTTCGCTTGATAAACACATTTAGGCACAGGCTTCGCTACGCATGACCATACGCCGATACACTGCCACTGGTTTTCATCCGCTTAAGAGCACCGACTAAACAGCGGTAATCACAACACATCCAGTCGAATGCCGAAGTAACTCAAGTGAGAGGCGTTTGTTAAAATTTGCATCGACCGATACGCTGTTTACGACGCCATGTTGTTTTCGACAACTGCGCAGCCCGTGAGAGAGGTCTTAGAAAGTACTTGCGCATTTTTGTGGCATGACAATACTTCCTCTTACGTGCGAGGGCGATCATATGACGAACATAGCAGGCGTGCAAGATGAAAGAAGTGTTTTGGCAACGGCAACGTCACAAAGTGAACTGATGATGAGAATATTGCTTTACAACCAATCACAAGCTGCTCCTGTCGGCCAAGCCGTCGTCTGATCGCGTTTGTCGTCTGCTTCGATCGGAGCATGCGATGGAAGTTTTGCCTTCGCAACGCGATTATTCCCAGGTCAAGTGGTCGCCGCGTCACTCAAAATACATGACAGTGGCTCACTCTACCTTTAAATGACGTTCGTGTGCCAAAGTATATGGCTGATAATTGTCACAGCGACGAATTCAGCCAAGATATGGTCCAGAATCGTGAGGGTTCGCACATTTACGGTGTCATTTAAAATTACTAAGGGTCATTTTATCTCAACTGCTTGCCGTATTATCACAGCCCATGTCGGTTTCTGAACTGTGAAGGCGGAAACGCTTGATTTCTTTGTAGTTCCATGTGTAATCACACACACTCATAATACGCTTCGGTTTACAAAGTACGCGCCCGTTCCAGATCTTCCCAAAGTGTATCGACAGCTGTATTTCAAAGATAGTGGCCATTGAACAGTTAAAGCCAATCGAAGTACACTAGAAAACAACCACAAAATAAGCCTTATGAACCGCTAACTGAAAAGCTCCACCCATTTTTATTTTCAATGGCGTGCAAGAAATGTGCTCCTATTAACCTTTTCGGTGGTGATTTCCACCAATGAGGCGAGGATCTTGAGTTGAACTTTTATTTGGATGAGATGGGGAGCAACACGAGAAGAAAACTAATAAGGTTGATCATATGCCATGCCGCGTTTGAATTTACCTACCATTCACGTAGCACATTGGTTTTCATCCAACCACAAATCTTTACATGCATAATTTCACGCTATTGCAGCCCAACAGAATTCATCAATTACTGCGGCTCCGAACATAATGGTCGACTTGTGGTAGTCAATACCATCCATTTCGTACCAGGGAAACAACATACAAAACTCAAAGCGCCAAAATAAATAAAAACGCACCAGCAGTCATCAAGCAGCCCTACGTGGGCGTGAAATAACTGAAAACCAGCCAGCCACCAAAGTATACCACCGCGGCAGCAGGTTCTTTAGCTATTAGCCACATTGTTACTAAAATTAGTCCGAACCACTCTTAGAATTTTCTCTTTGCCACGCTGTTTTTACGCAAAACTTTGCCTCGTGAATCCACTGACGAGCATTTTTCGGTCACGTAAGCAAATATAGCAACTGCATCACCATTGCTGACATGTTCCCGGGCAGCGGCTAATGTGACAACGATGGCCTCTTACGATGTTTTTTTTTGTTTTGTTAACCGACTTAGGCAACTAAGTTTCTCTTGCGCTAACGTTTTTTTGTAAGTGACTTTTGTGAATACGGCCCCTGTTCGCCAAATATCATGTCATTCCCTACGAGAGCTCAGACAAAAAAGCCCGAAACATTTTCCCATTTCTCGTATCCAAATATCTCACTGAAACCGTCGAAACCATCTAGTGGAGGTTAAAGACAAGACACATATTCAGAAACTAGCAGACCCAGTAGCATTTAAAGACAAGCCCGTAACCATCTCTCCTGGCAGAACGATGATCACCATCAAGGGCGTTGTGTCAGACGACGACCTAATAGGCCTAACCGATGATGGACTTCTCGCCTGCTGGAAGAATGAAAACTTTTTACATGTGCAGAGTACTGTAATCAGGAGAAACAACAATTGACATACGAACCAAGAACACAGTCGTTACCTTCGGGTGCTTCACACTTCCAGACGATACAGCGACTGGCTAGCTAAAACTACATGTGCGACCCTACATGCCTAATCTATGGCGGTGTTTCAAATGACAAAGATTTGGCCATGCTTCCCAGACTTGTCAAGGACAGTTAACATGTGCGAAGTGCAGTACCATGGGACACTCCGCGGATGATCGCTGCAATGCAAAGGTACACTGCGCCAACGGCGACGGTGACCATCCAGCATATTCTAGGTCTTGCAGTGCATGGAAAGAAGAAAAAGAAATTGTAACCGCCAAACTGAAACAAAACATCACTTTCCGCGAAGCAATGCAGCCAGTTTCTCTATATAAAGCGAACAAAACATCGTTCATCGGAGTGGTGCGATGGAGGTAGCACCATCACGGCTCCAGGTGGCCGGCCCTGCTATGTCCAGCGTACTGGCACAGCCGCCTCCTGCCTCCCCCCCCCCCTTGTAGGAGCAGCTGCCGCTACCCTGCCTTCTATCGAAGAAAACACACCAGCTGCCGCTGCATGCCCGGGCAGTAGCCAGGGGGCCAGAGTAGCAGCCAAAGAGGTCCACTCGACCTCTGGCCTGATGAGACTGAAGGCTTTGTTTGCCCTGACGAAGCCAACCTTACGTAAGCGACGCTCGGTAAAGCGACTGCCCGTCGCATCGGCAGATGCGATGGACCCTCCCTGTTCAATGGGGCTAACAGCACCAAAGGAGCGGCGAGAGCCCTTCGACCACTTCAAAAAAGACAAAACGTTTATTACAGGGCCTCGCAAAGGCCCTGTAAAATAAGTTCCTTTTAAAGACGATAATCTTTTTTGGGGACCTTCGACGGAAAAGTTTTGGTCTCTCTGTCTTTCTGAACATCTGTCTGTTTGTCCGCACTAACGATACCTCAAACGGCACCAAATGGCCAACCCCATTCGCTGCGCCCACCAATATTGCTCAAAGTTTAGCGTTCCCGGTTGTGCGATTGTCAAGTAAAAAAGCAAATAGTGCGCATATCTGAAGCGCCATAACAACACGTCTATGTTTTGTATGTCTGCCTTTATACAAGAAGAGGCACACGCAAGTAACTCTAAGGACTGTAGCATTTATCGCGCTGCGCTGACAGTGCAACGTGATGCTCAAGAAGGTGTTTCCAATGCTTTGCTACGACGACATGGTGGTGGCACCTGCCCATCCCTTTGCATTCTACACCTTAGCACCTCCAAGACTGGCGTGCATCTTTCTCCGCGGTCGCGCACGCGTTCGTTTTCGAAGATAACTTCCAGATGGCCCTTGTTTCTAACGTGCCTCGATGCGCTGGTTTGTCTCCGCAACACGCTCGAGGCACTCTAACGCAGCGTTTTCAGAATACCATTCACCAATTTTCTTGCGCAGAACATCAAATAAGCGTTTTTTTCACTCTCTCCAGATGCAATACTATCGTCCTTCGACGACGTTTATAATGTACCAAGTAGATTCGGGTCAATTTTTTCTTTTAGACATCAATCAATTGCATATCGTACACGCGTAATTTTACTCTCAATGTGGAAACACAAATCCAACATCAGAGAACTTCTTAGTAACCTCGATGATCTACAAGAATCTTTACACAAACATTCACTCAAAGTGATGTGTGCACAAGAAACGCACCAAAAACCCAAGAACACCAACTTTCTGCGTCATCATGTTATATTTAGAAAGGACAGGGATGACGCTATGGTGTCATCCGGTGGCGTAGCCGTTATTGTTAATCGAAGAACAGCATGTACACATCTACTACTAAAAACAACACTAAAGGCAATGGCTATTCTAGCAGTTCTTATGAACAAACTCATCACCATCTGCTTTCTCTACATACCTTCACATCACAGTCTTGACAAGCACGAATCCCAGTCTTTTGTAGACGAGTTACCAGAACCTTATTTGGTCCTTGGGCCTGAATGAACATTGAGGTGTATGGGGAGATTATCGCTGCGATGCACGAGGTCGCCTTATTGAACAGTTCCTTTTTTGTTCCGGTGCCTGTCTATTGAATGAAAAAAGCCAACCGTACTTTAACTTCGCCAACAATGCCTATTCTTTCATAGATCTCAGTATCATGTCCCCATCGCTTCTACCCTAGTTCACTGAAATTTATTCAATAATCTTTCTTGGAAGTGACCACTTTTCTGTAGTTTTGAACACGCCATTATCAAAGCAATGTCTTCCAGAGATTCCCAAATGGCTCACAGATATACAGATTGGGAGCAGCTTTATAAGATTACTCGCTTAAGTTGGACCGATATATCAAGAATAAGTGTAAATGAAGCTGTAGAGTACTTTACAGCCTTTTTCGACTGACGCTGCAACTCAATTCATTTCACAAACATTTGGACTGACCGACAAACTACGTGTCCAATGGTGGAACAATGAATGTAGAAATGCGCGCAAGAAGCAAAATAAGGCATTGAAGTTGTTTCGGAACTCTCCCACAGCGAGAATCTTGTAAATTTCAGAACATATATTCCTAATGCGTAAGAACGCGCCGACAGGCGAGAAGAGAAAGTTGGCAGAAGTTCTTGTGTGGTATTAACTCGTATACAGTCGAAGCTAAAGTCTGGAACAAGTTCAATAAAGTCCGAAAATGGGAAGCGTATTCCCTCTCTTTAGTAAACACAGCAGTGGACACTTTAAAGACCAGGTAAACTTTCTTGGTGCACACTTGCACAAAGTACAAAATACAAACACAAAGCTCAAGTACATTTTGCACAAAGGTTGTAAAATACGAGGCTTACAATGAACTTTTCCCCTTGGCTGAATAACACACATCGCTAAACTGCTGTAACAGTTTTTCTCCAGGTCCCGATCGTGTGTTATATGAAATATTGAGGAATGTGCCTTCAGATACACAAAAAACTCGCCTTGCCCTTTACATTGCCATATGGTTTTCTGGTCGGTAAAATTCCTGCTTTTTGGAAAGAGGCAATTGTTATTCCAATCCTAAAACAGGGAAAGGAACCATCTTCCGCTTTCGACTATAGCCCGATATCTCGGACAAGTTGCCTTTATAAACTCTTTGAAAAGGTTGTTAACCGTCGGCTACCACACTTTCTGGAATCGAACAGGTTGCTTGACAAACATCATTGTGGTGTTCGAGAAGGTCGATCCACGAACTATCATCTCGTGCGCATAGAAACAAACACCCGCGACGTTTTCGTACAGAAGCAGTTTTTCCTGTCGGTCTTCTTTGACATGGAAAAAGCATATGATACGACTTGGCGGTTTGGCATATTGAAGGACCTCTCAGAAATTGGTGTGCGTGGGAAAATATTAGATCTAATATAAAGCTACTTGTCAAACAGAACATACCGTGTTCATGTTGACAACGCCCTGTCAGGTCCTTTTGTCCAAGAGACCGGAGTGCCACACGGTGGTGTGCTAAGTTATGCACTCTTTAAAATAAAAATAAACTCCTAGCATTTGCTAATCCCACAAAATATCTATTATTCAACATTTGTTGATGATGTACAAATTGGTTTTTAATTATGCAATCTCGCAATGTGCGAATGGTGAATTCAGCTTGCACTTAATAAAGTGTCGAAGTTGGCCGATAAAAATGGTTTCAGTCTCAATCAACAAAAGAGCACTTGCATACTTTTTTATACGAAAAGAGGCATGTACGCTGATCCAAATATACATTCGCAGGGCCATCCGCTGCCTGTAAAAACACAGCACAAGTTTTTAGGCATACTTCTAGACACGAAACCATCTTTCATACAACACATGCAACACCTGAAAAACAATTGCCTCAAAACTATGAATATTTAGTAGGTTTTGTCATGTACATCATGAAGAAGTGTTCGCAAATGCCTTATGAACTTCTACAGAAGTCTCATACTCACCCGCCTAGACTACGGAGACATAGTTCACGAGTCTGTCACACCAGATGCTGGACCCCATCTATAATGTTGGCCTTTATTTTTTTCATGGGTGCACTCCAAGCAAGTCCTGTACAAAGCCTTTACGCCGAATCAAATTAGTGGTCCCTTTATTTGCAGAGATGCTACGCCTCGTACATGTATTTTTTAAAAGCTAACGCGAACAATGAACATACCACATACAGTGCTGCGAATGATTTATCCAATGCGCAGCTGTTTCACAACCATCCTTCATTCAGAGTCCCGTTTTCATTACGTGTACGACGCCTTGCTGAGAATAGAAAGTACCACTGTTTGAAAAGCATCTTATGGCACCTTCTGTACAGCTGCCGCCGTGGCAGTGGCAGCTCATAGACTGCCATGTCTATGAGGTGCCACATAGGAAGTCACAAAGCATGCGCCTCTTGCACATATCCGTACCTACTTCCTGGGACCCCCGCACAAATATAAGTGTCCTGAATTTTTTGCAGATTTCTCGAAATGTCACAATGGTGTTTCGTGTGCGGCGATCGGTCCGTCCTTTTGGAATGCCGGTGTGCTCCACCCCAACTAGAGCTTTTACAGCTGAAGCCCATGCGCTACTGGCTGCGGTTGAACATATTAAAGGGCCCTTAAACATTTTTAAAGTAATCATGAAGTGAATTCACGGGAAGAGCTTATTCACGAATTCAACTACGCCAAAAAATTAAGAATTTGTCTAGTGTGGGTGGAGTTACAAAGATTTGTCGCATGCTGCAATTGCATTCCCTCTTCTCTCGTCCCGACGAAAACACTGGGAAGAATGACAGGGCCACAGAAAAGCGTCATGCGCGCATCGTGGCCTTGAGCACTTTTTTCTTCTTCTTTCTTCGAATGCGCGGATTCTTCAATGTGATCGTGCGCGCACGCGTGGGCGAATAGCGGTGATTTCTGTAACGAGTGAGTGCGCCATGTATAGATCAGCCAATGGCTGGTAGATGGGCTTACTACGAGTGATTTCTGGGCTTATTCCGTGATTTGTCGAGAGAATAAAAAGCAATTGTTAGCTGACTCTGATGTTCATTGTGAATTCCAGGCCACGTGCTCCGCTTTTGCTCCCGTATTGTCAGGAGCGTCTACTACCGATCGACAGCGTTTGCTGACCATGCTCGGAAAATGTTGCAGTACCCCTTTGAGGAAATGAGCACACACCACGCTGTTATATAAACTTACTCCTAATCAATGTAAAAACTTTGAAAGCTCTTAAAAGGCAGAAAAATTCTGTGATCGTATGCCTTTACTCACTTCTGTGCACAATTTGCGCATCTAAACAACATGTCATGATATGCTGGGTGCCAGGTCAACGCGAAATTGAAGTAAACGTGTTGGCGGATCAGCTAGCAGTATCCGTCCACAGAAATGCTATCAACAGGACCTAGAAGTCCCGGCACTAGACCTGAAACCCTTCCTAAATTGAAAGCTCAGCGATTATTGGCAACAATCATAGGACAGACTAACGGAAAATAAGCTACATGTCATCAAGCCAACTCTTAAAAACTGGTCGCCAGTTTTGAGGTCTCGCCGCACACAAGTAACACTTACCAGGTAAGGAATTGGACACACATACAGCACACGTGCATATCTTTTCTCTGGTGGTTACCAACCAAGCTGCGAATTATGTGAGAACCACTTAACGTTCTTCACATCCTAATATAGTGCAAATAATTAGATGCTATCAGAGAAAAGGCAGTTTTTATTATTTCACTGACTACCATTCCCCATCCGCTTTATATATTTGAATCATTGTTTGTACTTCTAAAAGATAAGAAAGTTTTCACGTCGTATACCCAAGCAACCTGCAGCAGGACCTCTGAAAAGAGGATGTTGCTGCAGCAGTTACATGACAGGATGAATCTGCTGTCCAGCCTTTAGCCACAATGGCTCAAGTAGGTAGTCGTGCTACTGTCCATCCCTTCACAGTATTGACACAACCATTTACCGCTCATCTTCAGTGGACGTATTTTATGTCCGTCCCATAATTTTATAAAACTGATTTACCCGCCTTTACTACGAGGAATTTTCAGGCCCATATACAGCCGGTTACCATACCCATCGCCATCATCATCTGCCCCATGTATTGCACTCTTTGGCTATCACGTGGCCCTTGCGCCGAAAAACGCTATATATCATCAATTGTTGTTTGTATCAAGCAACTGTCGAAAGAGGGGTGATTGTCCATAATTCTCAGAAACGTATTTGTATTGAAGTGTGCGCTCTAATGCTATTTAAGATATCTAGGCGCCTTACATGTGCTACTATAGCTTCACTGGAACGCACCTGCACGCGCACCCTTATGTATGAAACAATGGACATCGGTGGTCGGGCCAGCTCTTATGCACGCTACAGGCATCAGTGAATGGTTTCATTATATTATAGTTTACGCGAGGAGCACACAGTTTTCAGCTTGCTCTCTCCCTCTTTCCTCTGAGTCCTTGAGTATCTGTGTATGCAAATCAAATAATAATAGTTTAGGCGACATCTAGACTTCTCTATTCGTCCATTTGTAACTTTCTGTCTCGCCTTGCTCCGACAATCACTTCAGTCGTACGCTATACCGGATGTACCTTCTGCCAAGACTGGAATGCCTGGTCCAAGTCAGGGTGGCACGGACCGCCATCGCTGAACTCTCACATAGGCAGGTCCAAATCAGTGGCAAGAACAATGCTCGGGTAGGCTAAGGGTGATAAAAGCTTCAAATTTTATAGTTTCAAGTTCTAACATCCAAAGACGTCATTTTCATTTGAGAGAACTCCACTTTAACTACAATCATTCCAACGTGGCCATCACATCGTTAAGTCCCGCTTCCACGGCAATCTTCTTTCAATTTCAGTGCAACGATGGTGTTTCGGGAGTGGAGAATTTACTCATTTATTTACGTTTCGTGTAGTCCACTAAAAAGAAAACTGACACGCGCACACCCTTGAGTGTGTGCGCGTGTCAGTTTTCACACACACACTCAAGGTGTGCGCACGCACACTCATATACGCACAGGCAAAGAATTTTCTATAAAAATGCTAGAGCAAATTCTAGCGCCCGTGTTTTAATGGCTGTGGAGCTTCAACGCATGGCACCTCAGCGAGAATGGAAATGATGGCGAGTACACGGATTTGTCTAATCCTCGTTCGTTCGGCCCCGTTTGACTTGGCATGGCTTGGAGCTACTTTGTCATGAAACAATCTTCACATAATGTCCAGTAGTTGCATTTGACCACCTTACCCTTTTAGGCTCATCATTTCTCACGAAGTTCACAAACGCCCTTTCTTTCATTCGAAACAAAAGCAGAACCCAGCAATATTAAAGCCACAAGCACGTTCGAAGCTCGAAAGTACGAAGACTACACAAATCTTTGCACTAACCATTGTTCCCATGATGCCGAACGATCACAGGGACAAAGCCTCCTTTAGTCCATTTTAGGGAACTCTATATTGCTAGGCACTCATATGCAAAAACGAAAGCCGTTTTTTTTTCTCTCAATCACTGTAGTGATCCTCGGCCACCTGCCACCAAAACCTTTATGGTCCTAACGTGCTCTGGCACTCCCTGCAGGATTGGAAGCCTTGTGAGCTTTCTGGTCTCCGCACTGCATTGTAATCGACCCATTTTTTACCAAGTTATGTGCCTCATGAGGTAACGTCATTGTGGCGTTACTGAAATTGGGCATCCCTGGCATCATGATGTCAGCATGTGGTGACGTAATGATCTAATTATTTTGCATCTTCCATGTTGGCGCTGACGCCGCGTAACGACAGTCGATGCCTACGAGCCATTTTCGCGTATGTTGGGTCTATAAGACTTTCATTTAAAATAATTTAAAAGATATTTCAGAGCTTACAGTGCCCACACATTGGAAGTCAACAAAATGTTTTTTAACACTTGCCAATACTCTTCACCATTATTTATGCTAAAATTTTCTTAGTTATCTTGAGCCCCCTACATAAAAAAGAGAACATTATCTATAAAAAGATGTAAAAACATAAAAAGGAGGAGCACGCAAATGCTTGACGTGCTACTCGAAGTTACCTTAAGGCATGATTTACGGTAATAGCGAGTCTTAACGAAAATCACGACCGACTTAGCTTCAGAGAGCGCGACGTGATGTGCTTGCAGGAATTCTTTTTAACGTGTTTTCAGTGATTTTACTGAGAAAGAAAAAAATAAAAGACTGGTCGGGAGCTGTGCAAACGTAGTATACGCGACCTGTGCAGCTCGAAATTGAATGCCAGCGGCATCACCGAGGTCATTTGAGCTCAATCTTCGCCATTACCTTTTACCGCCTACGTGCTGTGGCTGAACCTTTTATATAGGAACTAAATAAAATAATCAGGTAGGAAAGCGGAGACGTGAACCATTTTTATCAGAAGAGAACGAAATAAAAGCTGTACTCACAATAATTGATGAATGAGACTGTGCTTGACTGCAGTACATTCTTTATATTAATTTTTTCGACGAAATCCTACAGTGAAGCAAGCAAATTCAGGACGAATTCAAGGTCAGCACAGTTTATACGTGTCTGACGAGGTCATGTTTCATTTTTTTAATATAAAAAGTTTAGTTTAAGCTCGGGAAATGACCGGAGATGTAATAAACAGTGCATTTTTTTCAGTGATTTTTTCTTTTTGTTCATGCGAAGCAGAAAGCGATTTTTCGAAGTTTATGCTTCACCGCTGTGTTGTAAAGATATATAAGCAAGCTTTCTATGATTGCTTTTATGATTTCTCTTTCTCGCTTCTGTTTTAACTTCTTGTGACATTTGTTTTAACTTCTTGTGGCTTTTTGTTTTAACTCTTGTGTTTTAACTTCTTTTAGTGTGTGGAAAGATATCAGGATAGATCGATAGCAGACGAGTAAGAAAACGGTGGGAAGGTGGGTCTATTATACCGCAAAAACACCAAGTTATCCGAACTCTAAAGAGGGCAAAGAGTGAGCGGTGTTTTTGTTTTCAAGTAATAAATAAATGCAATGAATAAAAGAGGCACTCGCATTGTTCCAAAGGGAATAAATATGATGTCGTTTCCAGCCGCTACGTGTCTCTTCTTCCTAACGAGGACTATTAAGACAGGGTGCACTCAGCAACAAGACGATAGCATGTTAGTTTCCCAAAAGTGTATAGACCACAAACCTAATCCATGTAAATCTGTCAGCAGCTGCGACAAATGAGCATCGCCAATACCCGTGGGTATTGCGGTATAGACATATATTAGTATGTTCCGATACTGCTGCTTATTAAGCGTTTCAGCATTTGTTCGACATAGTTCTGTTCAATTATTTGCGTTGTCATCTGCTTGATGTGGTGAACTTTAAGGGTTTTGGAAAGTTGCAGTGGAGAAAGGAAACCTATAGGTGGGGTAGAATTATTTCTTAGAAAACTTGGAGCACTGACTGCTTGAAAGAGGCTAAACGCAAAGTAGCACATTCTCTTGGGCAGCACGTGAACTTGAGGTTGTTGGTGCACACTGATGGTTAAAAAAAACAGTGCCGAAACACCAACCACAAGAGAGATCAAACTGCACTAGCGCTAGCTACCAACAACTGCGCTTGTTTTTTGCTGCGCAGATCTATACGCTTCTGGAAATGAAAAGAACAACTTCGCTGGTCCCTTTTTTTATGAATCGGTTTAGCACGAAAGTGGAACGTGTCCTCCCAGAGGCAGTTGAGCATTTTTTCTGCATTAATTTGTCACGAGGGTGAAGGAATGCATGCTGCAGTAACAAATCGCAATGTCACACGAAGATTGACAAGCAGCTCAAATTTGCCGCGCTCACCTCAAGCAGAAAGCGCGCACAAAATGAGCACACACAGGACGCTCAGAAATACAACTGTTGCCATTCTTAATACGTGAGAGTGCTGCTCGCTCCTTTCGTTAACGCGGCTGCGATCGAAAACACTTGCCTTTTCATGAAAGCGTTGCATTGTAAGTGCAGCGTGATAAACGCTACGGTCCTTAAGTTCACTTATGTATGCCTTTTCTAGTAAAAAGACACACATGCAGAATAATGACGTGTTGTTATGGTGCCTTAGATATGCGCAATAATTGCTTTTAAGTGATAAACGCACAAGTATGAACGCTGAATCTTGAGCAACATTAGTGGGCGCGGCGGATGGCATCAATCGTTTGGGGTATCATTTGGTGTCGTTTAGGGTACCGTTAAGGGAGGAGAAAACTGGAAATGTACAGACAGACAGACAGACAGACAGACAGACAGACCAATTTTTTTTCGTCAAAGGTCCCCAAGAAAGATTATCGTCTTTGAAATAAATTTTATTGGTGGCAGGTGTTCAAGTAATTTAACTCAGTGGCATGCGACGTGATAGAGGGCTTTGCTACGCATGTCTCACTTGATCTGTCAATAAAGTACGCTTTCTCAATTTCTCGGACAACATTTACTTTTAAAGACGATAGTCTTTCTTGAAGACCTTCGACAGCAAAATTTTGGTCTGTCTGTACACTTGTCTGTTTGTCCACCCTTACCGATACCTCAAATGGCACCAAATGACCAACCCCATCCGAAGCGCTCCCCAATATTGCTCAAGATTCGGCGTTCATACTGTGCGATTGTCTATTAAAAAGCAAATATTCCGCATATCTGAGGCACGATAAACAACATGCCGATTTTTTGTATGTGTGCCTTTTACTAGAGAAGGCACACACAAGTAATTCTAAGGACTGTAGTGTTTATCATGCTGCGCTGACAGTGCAACGCGATGCTCAAAAGGTAAGTGCTTCCAACATTTTGCTAAGACGACACGGTGGTGGTACCTGCCCGTTGCTTTGTGTTCTACATCTTATCACCTCCGAGACAAGCGCGAATCTCCGCGGGCGCGCACGCCTTCCTTCGTTGTAGGGGCGAAGCTCCTTATAGCGGCACCCGTTCGTCCCCCGTAATATGTAACAAGTATAACATTTCGACCTCCAAGGTTGTGCCAGTGAGAGACTTCTGTGCGTTGTTGAACAATAAAAAATAGTGCTCAATGTACATGTCAATGGCTGCTAATGGGGAATGAGAGACAGGAGCATTCGGGTTTTTTAGTTAACGCGCAGGCTGCGATCACCACTAGCAGCCATTGGCATGTACATTGAGCACTATCTGACAAGAAAGAGTTGCTACGTTATACTCGCTGGGTGTAACCTCCTTAGCTTTAGAAAGGTTTAGCGAGCGTTGAGCCGCAGTGCCGTGAATACAATGAACTTGTATATACCTTGAATGAACTCGAGGTGGTTAAAAATGGGAAGTAGAAACGAAGCGCAAGCCGTAAGAAAGTAAAAGCTGAATTCTCCGCCTCTGATTTCCCATTAGCAGCCATTGGCATGTACATTGAGCACTATCTGACTGAAAAAGTTTGCTACGTCATACTCGCTGGGCGTAACCTCCTTGGTTTTCGAAAGGTTTAGCGAGCGTTCGGCCGCAGTGCCATGAATACAGTGAACTAGTATATACCGTGAACTCGAGGTGGTTAAAGGTGGGAAGTGGACCCGAAGCGCAAGCCGTAAGAAAGTGTGCGTGTAACACCTCTCGTTTAGTCCTTGGAATGTCCACTGGATGGCGGTGCTTCTATATGGGGAATATATGATGAAAAGATGCGAGATGGTGGTACTTGTAGTGGTGAATAGACGGACGAACGGACACATATAGACAGATGCATGAATGGAAGCATAAACGGACGCAGGGGCGGCTGCATGGACGAACGCAGGGACGAACGCACGAACAGACGCACGCACGGACGGGTTGAGGGATGCATGGACGGTCACACTGACGGACGCATGGACGGGCGGAAGCAAGAACGAATTGACGGACGAATTCTTCACCCCACTCTCCATCATTCACTCCGTGGATATGCTGCCTTTTTTTTTAAACTGCCAGATGGCGCTCGTGTCTAACGTTCCTCGATGCGCTTGTTCGCCTCCGCTACACGCACGAGGCACTAGCGCAGTGCCTTCAGAATACCATTCACCAATTTTCTTGCGCAGAATATCAAATAAACGTTTTGTTCACTGTCTCCAGACGCAAAGCTATCGTCCTTCGAGGACATATTCAGTGTAACATGCAGATTCAAGGCCAATTTTTTAATCTTGAAACCACTTTAGTTAACGATAGCAATGGTGTGCAGCCGCACTCCCTGCATTGTAAAGAAAGGTTAGAACAAGGTGTTCATCTCAATGAAGCCCTATTATCTAATCATTTTTTGTTCAAACACCGATCCATACGCCCGATATAGCACTTTCCACAAGATAACGCTATATCATCTACTATCCTTTTACCACTCTCGACCACACCCGAGTGTGGCTGCCTACCCTTGCTATCAGAAACTAAGGTGCTCTCACGAAGAATAAGAAATGTTGCACGAGAAATGGAGGAAAATGTACTTTATTGAGAGATCGGGCGAGACATGGGTAGCGAGGCCTTCTATCTCGTTGCATGCCACTGAGTTATATTACTTTAGCGCCTGCCACTAATGGAAAATTCTTTTTGCTCTTGTGACTTATGACTGTGCCTTCGTTCACATATATGTGTGTGTGTTGCCCTTCGAATAAGATCACTTGGTAGTTTGCACTTTTCTTTCTCTCGGCCTTATTTCGCGCAAAAAGCTACCGTAAGAATGAACCAACTCGCCCAACAATTAGCTCTACTGATGCAACTATAATGTCACTCTGTGTAAACGACGTATACGAATATAGCACTTGTACTCATCATCGTCTGTTGTCATCACTCACGCAAAATGTCCACCTCCAGCGTGAAGTAATTATACTGTGGCACCAGGATGATTCGCCCTAGGTGGAATCATGGAGGGCGACCAATGGTTATGCTTTTGGAGATTTTGTGCCTTTCTTCTCGGAAGACGGGTGGACGGCTCTGGCCAGTCTGGGCTTTGTACACCGCGAACGTGGGTGACGCCACAAGGAACAGTATCCGCTGGAGCAGCTGTCTCCGCTAGGAGGCCAGTGGTGGTAGGTATGTTTATTGCCGCGTGGAAGCACGGTCCTAGCGGCACGGCGATTTATGTGCTCGGGGCTTCGCGCATGTGCAGTGGCGCCACCTCAACGTCTTGGGTATGCAATACACTTGAGTACTCAGCAAGAAAACTCTGTAATATGTGTTTCCCAACTTAGAGACCGCTGCGCTTCCCTCAAAATGGTGCGTTATCACGTTCCTAGCGGCTTCCGCCCCCGTTGCTGGAAGGTTTTCCTCAACGAGATTTCCCGACACAAGCCAGCATACGAGCATGTTTTTTTTTTCGCTTGTAAACTTTGTATTTCTTACATCTCTAACCACCCCCACCCCCCATGTATTTCTTCCTATGGCATTTTATCGTTGAACGATTGTTGTTGCATATAGTGATATCGGGAGTGTTGTATACGTAGTGCTTCAAGTAGTACACTAGTACTGGAGCCAGTAGATCATTTCCCTTCTGTTAAAAATCACGAAAACGGGGGGGGGGGTGCGAACTCATTATGGCACTTTTTGTACACTGAGGCACATACAAACTTGCATTTTTAAGGGCCATTTGCAGTACTCAAAATTCTGTAGTTGTGTCCTAGAAGACAACGCCTCATGTACCATGATGTGCAGAAGGCAAGAAAATTGTTACTGATCTATACAAGCTCAAAAGCTTCTCACGCCCACCTGTATACTTGATGGTCTCCCCCAAGTGCACTGTGATTATGTCAAGCTCTGTCTCTTTTTTTGTGTGTGTCCCTTTTGCCGTTTTAAGTCGTACACCTGTGCAGGTTATCAAACTTAATTGCGCCCGGTTTAACTCCCTGCCTATTCTTCCTTCTCGCACAATGTTAAAGGCATCCTTAAATAGCATTTGCTTTCTTTTATTATGAACAGGCAAATGCTGACTTTCCGCGCTCGTACTTTTTTTCACCCAAGGATAAAAAAAAGATGGCTGCGTATCTGCGTGTGTGTAGATGTTCTCTAGCGTTGTGGCTCACTCACACGCTCGCTTATTTCTGGATTCGGGCACTGTGTTCCTCTTGTGCTTCCACCTCAAGTTTGCTTGGAAGTAGCAGCTCAAAAGAGCGCGAACGTCACTTCACTCGCTGCCGTGGCCACGTTTACGAACGGAGTCCACTGCTCACCCACGAAGAAGTAAGAATTGTGACCGTTGTTCGCACTCGTCCTGTGTTTATCTATACGTTCATTTCGTGCGTCTTTATTTTTGCGTGTGTTTGAGCAGCGTGCTTTCAGTGCCGAGCTGTGACACTTATTTGCCAGCGCTCATCTTGCGTATGGTCATTTTGTGCGTGCTTCCTGCTTCACGTGTGCGCTGCAAGTTTCGAGCAACTTGCCGTTCTTCGCATCACATTGTAATTTCTTACTGAAGAATTCACTCCTTTGCCCTTGTTCAATGAATAATGAACAATGCTCAATGAATACTTAACTTGTTCAGCAAGGATACGTTTCATTTTTGTGTTATAGCGTTTCCCAAAAAAAAAAGGTCAACCACTTTTTTGCATCCACTCTGACAGAAAGCGAGTAAGTATAATTATATGAAGAACGGAAAGTGCATTACTTCTTTGTGCCTTCCTTGAGGTCTTGCTCCATAACATGACCTAACACTTGATTTTTAATATGCAATATATTATGTTCCTCATTAGTGCTAGGATTTTTGGAATTTCGGTATGAATGCTATTATTGCTATGTATTATTTATATTTTCCCTGATCTTGAGAATTTCCTTATTTTTGTACCAAGTATTGTATTTTCTTGTATTTTTATATTCTGTTTTGTCACTGACATTTGTTACCCACTCCTGCTTGGGCCCGAACAGGGCCTGCAGTATTTGTAAATAAATAAATAAATAACTGATATCATAGCTTTAACTATTGCTCTCTTAATGAAATATCAATTTACGAGCGGTCACGTGTGAGCAACGATTACTAAACGAGCGCACTGGAAGCAGTCAAGCGAAAGCGAACTCTTACGCGCCGACACTGCTCGTCACTCTCAAGCTTAAGGCTGTTTTTCCTCACTCTACTTCCCTGTCCTCTTCTCCGGCACACTCTTCATCGCACTTCTGGCTTGATTTTGCTTGTTTTCTCCTTTTTTGTTTTCGAATGCTCCACGGTGCTTTTAAGCTACCAAGAAAAGCTATTACTGTAAGACACGCGCTGTGAGTAAAGAAGCTACAAAAACACTGTTTGCTGACTCACCTTCTCTTCATTCGAATCAAACTTGACTCTGTTTTTTTTTAATCACTCTTTTTACCTCATGTACGCGCACTCCCTGGATTCTTTGCGGGTGCCATCAACTCGGCATACGTAAGAAACTGATTGACGCTAATGTGCTACAACGCGCACACTGAACGCCGACAGTGTTCTCACTGCCTCTGTTGCCACCGACAAGCCATTATTCGGTCGTTACCGACAACATGGACTGAAGAATTAGTACAAATATAAGGGCGACCAAAATAGCACAGTGACGCTCAACCGGGCGCGCACACTCAGAAGCCGGTAAACTTGCAAATCAGGATATTTTAGTGCTTGCACTAAAATATCCTGATTTGCACTAAAATATCCGCGCATCGCAGCCATTCAATGGCTGCGATGCGCATTAGCGAAATTTGTTTTTTAAGGCGAGACGTCTATTGTAGTGGGTTTCGTGTTTAGTGAATGCTCGTCTATGGCCAAGTTTTGTTCAACGAAGAAAACACCAAAACATATAGCACACAATTTCTTTTTATTCGCGCAATGGTTTGGTGGTCGTTCAATTGCTGTGATTTGTTTTAAAAATCATACAACCTAGGTAGAGAGTTCATAATGAATTGAAAAGGAGCCAGGCTAGAACAAACAAAAAGAGCGAGATGAAGATGGGACATGCGCTGAAATCGTAACTAAAGTTTTTATTTTTGAAAAATTGGCAGCATATTCACGGAGTAAATGCTGGAGAGTGGGGCGAAGCACTCGTTCGTCCATTCGTTCTTGCTTCCGTCCGTCCATACGTCTGTCTGTGTGACCGTCCATGCGTCCATCCGCCCGTCCGTGTGTGCGTCTGTTCCAGCGTCCGTCCCTGCGTTCGTCTATGCATTCGCCCCTGCGTCCATCCATGCATATGTCTGTGTGTCCGTTCGTCCATCTATTCAACACTTCAAGTACCACCAGCTCCCAACTTTTCATCATATATTTTCCATATGGAAGCACCGCCATCCAGCGGACATTCTAAGGACAAAGCGAGAGGTGGCACACGCACACTTTCCTACGGCTTGCGCTTCGGGTCTACTTCCTACCTTAACCACCACAAGTTCATGGTATATACTAGTTCACTGTATTCATGGCACTGCGGCCCAACGCTCGCTAAACCTTTCTAAAACCAAGGAGGTTACACCCAGCGAGTATAACGTAGCAACATTTTTCTGCCAGATAGTGCTCACTGTACATGCCAATGGCTGCTAATAGGAAATGAGAGACAAAAGAATTCGGCTTTTACTTTCTTACAGCTTGCGCTTCGTATCTACTTCCCACCTTTAACCACCTCGAGTTCATTCATGGTATATACTAGTTCATTGTGTTCATGGCACTGCGACTCAACGCTCGCTAAACCTTTCTAAAACTAAAGAGGTCACACCCAGTGAGTGTAACGTAGCAACTCTTTTAAGTGTGAATACACTTTATAAGCGACCCCAAACCATTCACCGCCGTCGGCGGCGTCCGCAGTCTTCTCTCTATCTTTAAAAGAAAGAGGACTTGGCGGGCCGCAGCGCGACGCTCTACCGAATAAGCCACAGACGCGACGCTGATATCGGTGTCAGTAACGCGCCTTATACCCCCTCCCCCTTCGCTCGCTCCTCCGCTCTCCTCGCTCACTGCAGCTGCGCGCGCACCCCTCTCTCTCGCGCGCCTGCCTTCTCTTTCAGTCTTCCGTCGAGAGCGGGTCGTGCGATGGATGTCCCGGAGGCAACGGTACCATCAACAACGAATGCAGTACAACCGAATGCCAGCACTGCACCCGTTGTTGGAGGTGACGGTACCGCGGTGGTTTCGCCGACGTTGGAAGACAAGGCGGCGCTGCGAAGGGCTCGTGAGACCGAACGTAAGCGGGCGAAGCGTGCAGCGAATGCCGAACTGCGTGCTCGCGAGGCCGAGTGCAAGCGGGCGAAGCATGCAGAGGATGCTGAACTTCGCGCTCGCGAGGCCGAGGACAAGCGGGTGAAGCGTGCAGAGGATGCCGAACTTCGCGCTCGCGAGGCCGAGGACAAGCGGGTGAAGCGTGCAGCGGATGGTGAACTGCGCGCTCGCGAGGCCGAGATGAGGCGTCAGCATCGAGCCGCGAACGCGGCCCAAGAAGCGGAACGACAACGCAAACGTCAGGCGGAGAAGGGCGATGAAGGCCAGCGTCAAGACGCCGCTCGCAATCGTCAACGGCGAGTGGACGTTCCCGAAGCCGTTCCAGCCAGTGAACGTGCCAGAGGGTGCGAGCCCTGGACTTTGCTCGTCCGGACGCGTCGTGAAGTGTAAATAAATAATACTTCGTATATAATGTATCTGTGTACAAATTCTTCAGGACAAACAACACTTAAATTCATTAATTACACTTTAATCATCATCATCTGTAATAAAACTCCCAAGCATTTCCCCGAGGGTGAACATGGTTAAGTGCGAATGCACGGGGTGATGCTATGAGGGGGAGTAAAGTGAAAATTCGTTGGCATTCGCCAGTGAGTTAACGTAAACTCCCCCGTGCGATCAAATTGCGATTCCCAAGAACCATTACACCATAAAGGCACCATAGTGTGATTAATAAATACAATAGTGCGAATTAATAAATACCCCTCATAGCATCACCCCGTGCATTCGCACTTAACCATGTTCACCCTCGGGGAAATGCTTGGGAATTTTCTTGTCAGATAGTGCTCAATGTACATGCCAATGGCTGCTGATGGGGATCGCAGCGTGCGCGTTAACTAAAAGCCAAATGCTCCTGTCCCTCATTCTCCATTAGCAGCCATTGGCATGTACATTGAGCACTATTTTTTATTGTTTAACAACGCACAGAAGAAATCTCCCACCGGCACCACCTTGGAGGTCAAAATGTTATACTTGTTACATTCTACAACGGCTACGAGGGACAAACGGTTGCCGATATAAGAAGCTTCGCCCCTAAAACGTTCCTGAGCTAAACGTACAGTGCATGACCTGGCTTTAACTGGTTCTTCGTATTCATTATACCACTGCCTCCTTTCAGCCTAATATGAACCAAAACAAACTCGCCCACCTTTCTGTGATTCTATTTCGCAGAGAGTGAATTTTAGATGATGGCCTTATTATCAGAAGTTATCTCGGCAGAACTTTGGCGTTTGTCTCCTTTTATAAGCTTGGTTTTCTTAGGGGAACGCGCTTCCTCAATAGCAGAGGTAGCAGAGGTCTGTAGGTAACATTCATCTCAATTTTACATTTTACTACTGAAGAAATCGCAGTGCAAAATACATCAATCATGAAAAACGTTACACCTTTGCCGCACAGGTGAAGCAATCAATGCGTAAGCTAATTGTAATGTCACGCAAAGAATGGCAAGCAGATGGAAACGTGCCCCGCGTCACTCATATACAACAGAGGCACTAAACGTAATCGTAGGTACTGATGAACAGATGAACGCGAATAAGTGTCTCAAGTGTCTTCGCTGTACCAGAAAAGCGTTCTTTTTTTCACAAACGTAGACTGTGCAGCGAGTGCAGTGACCTTTGTGCACCAGTAATTACAGCAGAATTGTTCCATTGAAAGCCCAAGGCGTGCGAATCTCCCCACTGCCAAATAAGAGCATGCACGCGTGAGTGTCTACACCCCCCTCCACGGGGCAGACTACGTGGGGGAGATGAGCGCGCGTCCCCGCGTCGTGACGATCTGACGACGCCCGCTCATTGTGTCATATCGCGAGTAGTGTTCAAAACACGATATATCCCCAGAGATCGGCATCAACTGCGGAAAGTGGTATATACGAATACAGCGCCGTTTCACCATTGAAGGAGGTGGTCCTTCATGGCTCAGTGGCTAACGCTACGCCCTCACAAGCAAGACGATGGACGTTCGATTCCGCGTGCTGGAGTCCTTTCGTAGATTATTTTCAAGGGCAAAAGTTCTCTTAGTCTAACCTCATCATGTGTCAGTTGTAACCTGAAGTATCAAACAGAGATACAGAAACAGATGGACAGACAGACGGACGCACAACTGAACCGATGGACGGAAGCACGGACGAACACACGTGCACATAGGCGGACGGACGCACGGACGGACAGACAGACGGGTGGACGCTTGGCCCCACTCATCATCTTTCACTCCGAGGATTTGCTGCGATTTTCTTTTCTTGCGTTTTCATGTATATGAATACGTATGCATATACAGTGAGTGACGGCGTCAACCAACGTCGATGCCGAGGGTAAAATCCAGCCTCGAGTGTCCATATAATTGCTACGGCAATAAAAAAAACATGGCTGATTCCTATACCATAAGAATCGGTATAACAAGAAAGTAAAATGTCTCCTTGCAGTAGTTCTTTGCTTGCGGTACCACAGCCACTGTCTGTACACTGATGTTAGAGAGCTCATATCTTGTCGATCTGAGTTTCACAACTAAAGCATCGTCAAATATAAATGCAACCACTTTCACGCTTAGTGATACAGCTCCATCCCGGCAACTAGCGACTGTGATTAGTGATTAAAGATGCGCTATTGCTCATGTATGCCTGTGGCAGCAGTAGGAGTCACAGTGAGAGCGGAACCTACGAAACTGTGAGACGGCTAGAACAGTGTGACTGATCGCATGCTGAACATTGGGCTAAGGTCGCCTGCTCGGAACTTGTAAGATTTATTGAACGCCCCGGCATGATCAGAGGGAAAACCAATGTGCGTTGTGTCGTCTCTGTTGGCCGGCCACAATTTTCGGTGGGGCGAGCGTATGTGGGGAACAAGGAGAGACATCAAGCGAACAAGGCGCATTGCAGAGTTAGTTCCAGAGCTCTTTTCAGTATGGATGGATGCTATGAGCCACGTTGACGCTTTGGAAAAAGTCGCCACTTTGAGGCACGTTGAGGCTTTGAAAAAATTGCACTTCTATTAGAAGCTCGCCCAATTGGATGGACGGGTCGAAGCGATGCGTTTTGACACGTCCATTTTAGACGTGAATCCATCCATCCTAGTCGTGAAGGAGCTAGTCATAAATGTACCGTTAGTGATGCGTTACCTCACTTTACCGAGTGTACTGTGAGAGGACAGTTGTAGATATTTACACGGGGTCGTGACGGGGCCGAGTGGAGCCGGCTGAATGTTCAGATCACGCTGTTTATTCGACCGCACTTGTGGCCCGTAAGGGAAAAGTCAAATTACAGTAGCACAATGTCACTGACTGTGGCGAACAGAGAGCATCAGCTGTCAATCAACTGACAAGCGGCGAAGAGCGTCGAAATATACACATGTACCATCTAATATTCTATACTCTGATTACTGGTAATTGCACGAACTCTGGAATAATCTCGAGTGTTCGCGTCATGCGTCCAATCTGAACAAAACAATATACAATAATGGGGAACCTTCGCGAACACTCAGACGCAGTTCGCGCTAAGCATACCTCACAGGCTTTATTCAACCGTTCTAGCGATTATAGCCGGTGCAACGGTACGTTGTAATGGCGGACGAGACAGTGATGTTGCGAGCGTGCACGTCAGCGTCGCAGAGCGTGAAAACACGTTCATTGTTTCATGACTACTGAAAGACCTAACTGCGTCACTGACTGCGTCGCAGCTTATCACCGTGTGACAGCTTCGGTGCACGTCTGCACGGCGCCGCCTGCGTCGCTGGAATGACGGAATAGGCGAAAACCAAATGAAACAAGAGTGAAAAAGGAACGTGCGGGCAATAATTTCACGGGGTCACAAGTCTGACAAAGGCAGAGACGGCTTGTTCACAATGAAACTGTTCATTTGGCTGATTTTTTTGGTCGGTGCACAAAAGATCAGACTACAGCTATATGCACTGGCACTCACATCGGCGAACTGAGCGTCGGCTGTCGATGAACTTACAAGTGGTGACACGCGTCGGAACTTATACATATATAGACGATTTTCCGCAGCTGGCTTGCTCATTGAAATATATATGACGCCACAACAGCATGGACGTCTGTTCACCATAGCCGCCTTTCTCCCGTCGCTTTCTACAGGACTCCTCAACAACCACTTCGCGTCCTTTGCGCGACTCTCCCGTAGCGTCGTCAAGCACGCGAATTCAAGCGAAGCAAACGCTACGGGGAAGAAGCGCTACGGGGTGGCCGCAGCAGAAAGACGGCCAAGGTAGGGAAAGTCAATATGGTGGTACCTATGGATGCTGTTTCCTTCCAACCTCGATCTTATCATGTCATCGTCTTGCGATGTGTGGCCCGTAAGTTCGCAAGGCACGCGTTTAGTCGCTTTTTATTAAATGCGAAGCATTTCTTAGCGAAGTTCGGCGACCTTGAGCGTATCTATCTGTCTATCTAGCCGCCTACAACTTCTAGCTATCCTGGCCGTTTCGATAATGGTATCAATACCAAACTTGGTATGGCATAACATGACTATGAAGAACATAATTGACTAGTCATAATATGAAAATCATGACATGCATGTCATGAATGTTATGATTTACATATCATGGTCCTGCAGCTCTTGCGGTGGTTTCGCTCCCATGGCATAATGCCAAACTGGTGTGGTATGGCATGATTGCATGGCGAACACAAGCGACATATCCTAACATAAAAATAACGACATAAGTGTCGTGTAACAACATGACTACACGCCACGCTCATGATGCGCTCACGGCCATTTCGGTAGCACCACATATATAACATTTGGTATTAAGTAGGTGAATGGACGACGAAGGTGTGTGACTGGTGCAAACATGATAATCATGAGATGCGTGTCATGTAATAACATGTCACGCTCACGATGCACTGACGGCAGTTTCGCTAGCTTTACTTATACCAAATTTGGTAGTACTGGACCTGAATGGATGACAAAGGTATGATACTGGTGCAGTTGCGATAAACATGAGATGCGTGTCATGTAACAACATGACTACATGTCATGCTCATGATGCACTCGCGGCCGTTTCGCTAGCTTCGCATGTACCAAACTCAATATTACGTGACGCGAATGGGCGACATAGGCAAATGACACATCCAAAGATGATAATCACGACATCTTGTCATGCAACAACATAACTACATGTCATGCTCATGATGCGCTCGTGTCCTTTTCACTAGCTCCTCATGAACCAAATTCGGTATTACGGTACGTGAGTGGAAGACAAAGGTATGTGGCTGGTGCAAACATCATAATCATGAGAGGCGTGTCATGTAAAAACAAGACTACACGCTAAGCTCATGATGTGCTCGTGGCCATTTCGCTAGTTTCACATATGCCAAATTTGGTATTACGTGACGCTGATGAAAGATGAAGGTATGTGACTGGTGCGAACATAATAATCATGAGATGCGTGTCATGTGAGAGCATGACTGCATGCCACAGTCAGGGCGATAATACATTTCGAGGTGACACGGTGTGCGTGCTTGCCGGCGTTCACTTCGTCGCTTCACGCCGGCGTTGCCACGCCAGGTGCCGGTCCTACCATATACTCGCAGGCGCACGCCGCGCTGCGTTGGTTTGACGCATGGGCATTTTAGCGTGTCCGGCGTCCGGGTCACGAAAAGAGGAAGACGCAGTGTTGTCTGGGTAACGCATCGGTGCGAAATTCAGCTTGTCACATTTCGCGCCCGTTGCCTTCGGGCCGCGCCGACGGACGCTGTTCGCGCCTGGCGTCAGACTATAGAGCGCTCGCGTTTTGCTAACGTAGCGTCGCTGTGTCAGGCGTGCGCGCGCGTCAAAGCTACATTGGAATGTATTAGGCCCTTCATGATGCGCTCGTGGTCGTTTTGCCAGCTCCACATATACCAAGTCCGGTGTTACTTGACGTCAATGTATGTTGAAATATATTACTGGTGCAAACATGATAATCCTGACAAGCGTGTAATGTGAGAACAAGACAACGTACCGCGCTCATAGCGTGCTCGTGGCCGTATCTGTAGCCCCACATATACTAAATTTGGTATCACGTAACGTGAATAGATGATGAAGCTAAACGACACATCCAAACATAGTAATATTGACACGGAAGTCATTACGGCATCACTTACCTCCACCTCGTAACGTTGTGCTGATTTTAAAGTGAGATATCAACATTTCTCATTCGTGCTTCGCAGATAATCGATTCTCACTGTACGTGGGATCTGCAAATTTTTTACGCCCTGAAGCTTGAGAGCAATTTATTTCAGTATTTTGCAGTGTTTTTTAGATTCATTCTCAAATTTTTGTAAAGAAAAGCTTGGCAGGCTAGGCTAAATAAACAAGCTAAAGAAGAAACAAAGCCCAGCTAAGAAAGGAACAAAGCAACAAAAGGGAGAAGGCAGGGAGGTTAACCAGAAGTACATCCGGTTGGCTACCCTACACTGAGAGATTAGGGAAGTGGACTAGAAAGGTGAGAAAGACGGAAGAGAAGGAAAATAAAAAAGGAGATAGAGACAGTAAATTCACAGCAGCATGTAGAACTCCTCCACAATTGAGAGGAGGAGGAAGAAGAAACATTCAGGAAAAAAAAGAAGGTAAATGCAGGCAGTTGTAGTCTGTCCCTCAGTCCAGGACTCCGCTGGCACTAGCACCTCGCTGGGCCTGGTCAAGCAAAGCTATTTGGCTCTGCTTGGCTTCGCCCGCAAGCATGCCTCCCACTGCCTCTGCAACATGGGTGGATGGTTAGTAACGTGCCGACTGTCGATGTGTGCGGGCCTTTTGGTACACTCCAGTGTTATGTGGCTAAATGTCGATGTGTCTGAACACCATAAACATGACTCTTTAAATTGTGTGCGAAATATTCTCAGTAGGTGGTAGAAACTTCGAAAGCTATTATGCGTCTTCAATCATTGCTTACATGGTTATCCAAGTCGGAGGCGTTCACGCAAACCCGTCGCCTCAAGAAACACAAGAGGGCTCTAAATGCCTTGTGGGCTGTCTAGGGATATGGGCATACATACCTGGTGCCCTATCCCCAACGTGAGAAGACAGGAAGTGGTAGCTTATTTCACTTTTTTTTAATGCTGGTACAACAGTGTCACGAGGCTAGTCAACCCACAAGCTCTCGTGTAGGTTCTTGTGCATACAAACCGATGAGAAAACCCACATCGGTAAAGAGAACACGAGACCGTTTATGCACACAAGAAAAACAACTAAATATATTTTCAATAAACTAGATAAAGAGAAAGGAATAAGAGGAAAAACAAACAAAGCACACAAATTCGAGGAGAAAATAACCTAATGACCGCGAAGTGCTAAGATGCGTAAGTTCCGCGATAGCAAAAGCGACTGTCACCGTTCGATCGCGGCACTCTTGTAGACGGCGAGGGTTGATGCGATGGGGTGCAGACAAGGTAGATCAGAGGTCCAAGCGTTGCTCGTGGTTGAAGGTAGCTCCGGGCGCACCAAGGTCAGTGACCTCTCAGCGTTCGTCTTCCGACGCTGGGACGTAGCCCTGGAAACGGGACGAGCCTGGCCAAAGCCAAACGACGAGCAGCCTGGCCAACGCCAAACGACGAGCAGCCTGGCCAACGCCAGACGACGAGCGGCCTGGCAAACGCTAGACGACGAGCGGCCTGGCCAACGCCAGACGATAGATGATGCTCGGGTGCCCGACCAGGTAAGAGCCCGCAGCAGCCTTGCCTCAGGAACTCGGCCGCCACCCCCGCGCCCTGGTAGCCTGCTTGCCTCCGTCGCGTCCCGGCCACGTCTGCCCCGTTCTCCGTTCGGGCTTCTTCCAAACCAGCGTGGGGGCCTCTCATTGGTCCGAACTTCACGCGCCTCGTCTGCCCATCGTCTTCCTCACCGAATACATCGCGAAAGCGCGCGTCCACACCATCGGTCGTCGTCGTCTTCTTTCCTATGCCGGTGCACTCGCGCACATTTTAAACCGAACACTGGTTGCACTCGCGCACTTCACGAAACGCGCACTTGTAGGGTGAATGGGATAGCTCAATCACACCCAGTCTTAACATGTCCTGAACTTCTTGTTCTACTACTTCCTTCATGGCCAACGGCAAATGATACTGCGGTGTGTTGATCGGTTCAGAGGTCGTCAATTGAAGTCGGCATTCCAACAGATTTGTCTTTCCCGGTATCTCAGAGAATACATCTTGGTGGGTGGTTAGAATCTTCCGAAGTTCTGTACGTTTGTCTTCTTCTAAGCTACTGCCGATCGGAATCGCTTCTACACTCACAGTCGGCTTAACTGTGCAAGCTGGTAGAGGGGTATCTGTCTCCTCCTCTTTCATATTCACAAAAGATGCTGTTTGTGGAATTGTGTCTGGTTGCCGGTCTTCATATCGTTTTAACATATTAATATGGAAAAGTTTGGCGTCATGCCCCAAGTCCAGCCAATAGTCGTAGTCGCCCTTTTCCCCAATGACCGGAAACGGCTCTTTCCATTCCATCAACAACTTATTCGCTGTTGTAGGAAGCAAAATAAGAGCTCGGTCTCCAACTTTCAGCTGACGGCTCTTGCTCTTCCGATCATAGTGATATTTTTGAGTCGTTTTCGCTCGTATCAGGTTCTCATGGGCTAATTTTAGCGTTCTTTCCAGATGATTCCGGAGATTAGGACATATCCTTAGGTCGTTTTCACCTCCTCTTCGATCTTTTCTCCAGTCCACAGCTCCTTTACCATGTTGAGTGGTCCTCGGACGAATCTCCCGTAAATGAGTTCGAAAGGAGAGAACCCCATGCTGGCCTGAGGAACTTCTCGATATGCAAATAGAAGTGGTGCAAGCAATCGATCCCATGATTTTGGATCCTCTTGGCATAGCTTGCGCAGCATTTGTTTCAAAGTCCCATTAAATCGCTCTACCAAACCATTTCACATGGGATGATAGGGCGTCGAACTCAGATGTTTGATTGCCAACAGATCGTTTACTTCTCTCATCAGGTCCGACGTGAAGCACGAGGCCTGATCGCACAGGATTTGGCGGGGAAATCCAACGCGGGAAAACATTTCGACCAACCCGTCTGTCACAGTCGCGGAGTCAATCGCCGGCAAAGCAATGGCATCAGGATAGCGCGTAGCGAAATCGACCATGGTCAGTATGTATCTGTTGCCCCTATTTGAGACCGGCTTTAAGGGTCCAATAATGTCCACGGCCACGCGCTCAAAAGGAGTGTCAATCAGGGGCATTTTCCCAAGAGGAGCCTTTCCTACTTTGTGCTTTGGATACATTCTTTGGCACGTGTCACAGGACCGCACGTATCTTTTAATCTCTTCCTGGACCCCTGGCCAACAGAATGAACTTAACACCCGATCAATCGTTCTTGTTACTCCTTGATGCCCGGACATCAAACTCTCATGGGCCATCTTCAACACTTGACTTCGCAGCTTGAGAGGAACTACGACCTGCTGTATCAATTTGCCAGAGGATGGTCGGTAATTTCGATACAACAATGACTTCTCCATGACAAAGGAATACTGGGTCGATCCTCTGCCATAAAAAACCTGCCCTACTTTGTCTCTGCAAGCTTCCAGGGTCTTGTCTTCTGCTTGGGCCCTCTCGAGCTCCCTCCTGTTCATCTTCAAACTTCTGACGCTAACTGCAGCTGAATCCGGCCGGACGCTTGTGCTCTTCATACTACCAAGTGATGCCTTTAAACGATGGTCTTCTTTCTTCTTATACAAGGTCTCGGCTACGCCGTTCGGAGTGAAGTTCCCTTCAGCCAGTTTTTCTTTCCATTTCTTGTCAGGATCATCAGCAGCACGAGATCCTGGCACATTGCCAACGATGATGTCATATAGCGGGGAGGACATGCATTTCACGATACACGTGCCTGAAAAATATGGCGAAAAAATCTCCACCTTCGCCTCTGGTACCGTGATCCGGCTCCCGTCTGCTAAGAACAAGGCCATCGTGGTTCCTGTCAGTGCTTCATCTGGCACCAAAGAACGCCGAACCACCATTGTATTGCTTCCTGTATCCCGTAGGACGGAAGCAGCTTGGCCGGATATAATGCCCTGCAGCACTGGCATCGGATGTTTTTCTGACTTTGGCTGCGTATTTACCGCACTGGTCATATTCTCCTCCTGCTTGTCGGCAGGTATATTATTCACTGCTTCTGCCTTTTCCTCTGGCGACAAGATACAAGAATTCCTCTTAGTGACGTTCTGCTTTCTGGTACATACATTAATATCATGCCCCGTTTTGCGACAGTAGTCACAGTATGGTCTTGTCCGAGCACGACATTCTGATGCCCTTTGACCTGTTTTATCACAGACAAAACATCGAGTGGGAGACCTCCCCGCTGTACTTCCGCATTTTCCTGCGGCGCCGTTCTCCGTTTTGTCGCGAAAAACCAACAAATTTGACTGTCGTTGGGCCTCTAAAAATTGTCCGCAGCCTCGGCCATTTCATCTAGATTACGACGTTTTTTCTCACGTAGGAAAAGCGCCATGCGGTTATGGCATTGATTGATAAACTGTTCAGCTACTATGAGATCTCGAACAGACGAATATTCTTTTGCTGTCTTGGACATCTCCACCCATCTGTCGAAAAAACTTGCCAACCTGGTTGCATACTGCTTGCCTGTTTCTCCATCTTGAGGTCTGCTATGCCGGAACTTCTCCCGGTAGCCCTCCGCCGTGAAACTAAAACGCTGCAGTAATGCTAGCTTGGCTTTCTCGTAGTCAAGTGCCTCTTCTGGAGACAAGCGACCAAATACTTTGAGAGCTTTTCCGCTCAGACACAGACTCAGTGCCGTGGCCCACTTATCCTTAGGCCATTCCTGACCGGTGGCCACATTCTCAAATCTCTTGAGATAAGCATCAAGGTCATCCCGGTTTTCATTAAATCCGGGTATGAAATTGTGCGGGTTAACGTTACACGGTTCTCGCACCTGTCGACCATGGCCCGACGCCGCGGATCCCCTGGCCCCTTCCACCTGAGCAAGTTGAAGACGCAGTTGAATCGTCTTTTGGCATTCGGCCTCAAGTTTTCGTTCCAACTCCGCCTGTTCCATCCTCTAATTTCTTGCCTCTCGCTCAGCTGCCCTTTCTTCGCGAGCTCGTGCCTCACGCTCATCAAGCCATGCCTTCAACTCATCGCCCTCTAGCCCCATGCGTATCGCTAACACCGTTAAATCAGACGTAGTCATTTTCTCTCCTTCTGTAAAAACCTTAATTGCATAAACAATCTCGTCCTGTCGCGGACGCCAATTGTCACGAGGCTAGTCAACCCACAAGCTCTCGTGTAGGTTCTTGTGCATACAAACCGATGAGAAAACCCACATCGGTAAAGAGAACACGAGACCGTTTATGCACACAAGAAAAACAACTAAATATATTTTCAATAAACTAGATAAAGAGAAAGGAATAAGAGGAGGAAGAAGAAGTGAATGGAAGAAGCCCGTAGCTTCATTTCGCTCTCTTAATTCAGTTATTATATTGAGTTCAGGATCTTTTTAAAGTGTGTGCGGTGGGTGGACTGTCTCCAGAGTGGCAGCTAAACATCGGTGAGTCGGAGTTTCACTACGCATCGCGATCAGAGTTGCCCCTTAGCGGGCCTGTGCCTCATACCTGGCAAAGCCCGGGTATGGGGGACAACGAGATGCCACTAGCGCCAAGAGGAGCACCACTTATCCATCCCGCTCGACTTCAAGTTGCTGCAGGCTCAGCAACAATATCGACGTCCCCTACAGAGAGCAGCGAGGCCTCGCAGTGCAAGAAGAGGCGTACAGAGGAGGAAGAGGTTGATAACGATGACGCTACATCGACGTACTCCCTTAATGACATGACACAGATGGATACAGAAGCACCCAAGGAAGACGAGGGAGCTTACACGGTGGTCACCCATCACAAGAACAGAGCTACGGGGATACCGGTGGTATTCAGACCAATCGCTGCCGAGGACTCCTTCTGGAAGGTGAATCCCAATCGCATAGCGTCTGAGATAATCTCTGCTATCAATGAGAAAGTGACATCATCAAGAATCAACAGAGACGGAAGTTTTTGTGTTGGAGTACGGTCTTTGTACTCGGCAAACAAGTTACTGCTGATCAAGAGTCTGGCTGGATTGCCTGTACAAGTGATGATACCTCAGTCTTACTTGAAGACCCTAGCAAAGATAAGAGATGTTCCACTCGAATACAGTGATTATGACCTACTGGATTATCTTAAAGATGCTGGAGTAATCTCGGTCACACGACAAAAGAGATGGGTGAGAAATGAAGATGGAAGTGCCACAATGCAGCCCATACGTAATGTAATACTCCAGTTTAGACATGACATGCCATTGCCAAAAAGAGTTGCTCTCGGCTTTACGGTTTACACTGTCGAGGAATACATTGAGCCGGCGGTAAGGTGTTACAACTGCCAGAGATATGGGCATAAGGCTAAGACTTGCAGGGGAACCAAGAGATGCAAGGTATGTGCGGGCGCACATGATTACAAAGAATGCACCTCGAAGCGTCAACCTAAGTGTGCAAACTGTGCTGGACCACATCCGGCGTCGTTCTCAGGCTGCTCGCGAAACCGTTTGGCATCAGCGGCACAAAGAGAGAGAGTTGTAAAAGGGTACCATAAGATACAAAAAGGTCCAGCACCCAATGCGGATATAGTCGAAGATGTTCCAGCGGCACAAAGAAGTGCAAAACAGTGGCGCCACGACTCTTACTTGGAAGTATTGAAGCGCTCAGCACCAAAACATCGCGTTGGAAAAGAAGTCCGGGCCCAGGAACATGCTGAAGTGGAACTTTCTACCAGGCCAGACACAGCCAAGGAGCCACTGACTACCAAAGGGAAGGGTCACAGCAGCTTGCTGAGCAAAACTTCTTCGAGAAATGCGATCTTGGCGGAGACAGCCGGAAGCGAGCAAGTTATTTTGCCAATAATTTTTGCGGCTCTCAAAGCAATTCTACGATCCCTGCCACAAGCAGGTTCTTTACCAGAAGTGAAATTGCTGCTAGATGTTGAGCATCTTCTCTTGTCGTAATCATGGCTACCGGACTATCTAACTGGTACAAAAGAAGTGCAATATTCCAGTGGAACTGCAACGGTTTGCAGAATAAGAGTGGAGATTTTCGGAAATTCGTCGCTCAGCACGGGTTTCCGATTTTGTGTATTTCCGAAACAAGAGTATCCACTAACTTTCGCTTGTCCAATTATGTGGTGTACCAAGCAGACCGTCCTGCTGCAAAAAGCAGAGTGATGTTGTGTGTGAGACGCGATATTCCGTCGACACTTGTGGCCACTTCAAAAACAGATGCGCCGGAATTTGTTAGATGCAAAGTGAAGTTTGGTAACGTTACTGTAACTGTAGTTAGTGTTTACGTGCACCCTCAAGCAAACGTTTCATACGCAGAGTTGGCTGCAGTGTGTAGATCTGGCCATGATCCCATAATTATATGTGGTGATTTTAACGCGCACCATGAATTGTGGGGTAGTGAGCGTTGTAGTGTAAGGGGATCTGCTATAGTAAAAATATGCGAAGATTATGGTTACACTATACTAAATGATGGTTCTCCAACGTTTCTACGGGGGCATAACTACTGCAGCGTACTAGACATTACTGTGTGCTCCTCTGAATTAGCGGCTGGAGCAGACTGGACTGCAGACGCTGACACAAGAGGAAGTGACCACTTGCCAGTATTCATATATCACCCAAAGTTGAAGAAAACAAGAAATAACCGCACAACAAGAATTACAAACTGGGCAATCTTTCGAGAACTACAGAGACAAAATCTTGAACCCTGTTCTGACGCAGAAACGTATGCATCGAAGATAAAAAATTTTCTAACAAAAGCAACTCGTACAGTACCCATTCCAGATGGGTATTCGGGTGTTGACGCTGAGTATGAGAGGCTTCGGGCAATACGACGCCGATCTGAAAGAAGATATCGCAGGTCAGGTAATTTAGAAGATTTAAAGGTTGCACAGAAAGTACACACTACAATGCGTAACCAACTGCAGAAGCTTTCAACCAAAAGGTGGCAAGATTTATGTGCCTCACTTTCCCCATTTACCTCGGCGACTCAACTGTGGAACATGGTACGCGCCCTCCAACAGCCAGTAGTCCACTCGAGACCACTACAGGCTCTAGCGCTGTCTCGAGGAGTTAGCGAACGTGTGATTGCCGAAGAATTTTGCGATCTTATACTGAGAAATGGAGAGACCGCCCAAACGAGCGAATATAAATCCTCAGCAGAATCAGCTTCGGCGGTTGTAACAAAGTCCTCTGCGATCAGTTCATCAGATCTGGATGACAGCTTCACACCAGAGGAGCTCCAATATGTGTTGTCTTCAGTAAAACGAACAAGTTCACCAGGAACAGATGGAGTTACATACGCTGCTCTTGCTAATTTGTGCAAAAAAGGAAAATTACACCTGTTGGACATCTATAATAAAATTTGGCAAGAAGAAAAAGTTCCGGAAAGTTGGAAGATATCAAAAGTAGTACCGTTGCTAAAGCCAGGGAAGAGCCCTATGCAGTTGGACTCATTTAGGCCGGTTAGTTTGACAAGTTGTTTTTCAAAAGTGATGGAAAAAATGATCAATGAACGAGTTTTATGGTGGCAAGACATGAAAAAACTACTACCAGAAAGCATAGCCGGCTTCAGAAAAGGTAGATGCACAATGGACTGCATTCTGGATTTGGTCACAGATGTGGAAAACCAACGAACGCAAGGAAACATCACTGTCGCTGTATTCCTTGATGTCCACCGAGCATACGACACAGTGAGTCACGTTCACGTTCTGGAAGGCCTGGCGTTACAGGGATTCAAGGGCAAGATACTGCGTTGGATCGCTGACTTCCTGAAGCACCGGAAAATTTTTGTAGTTACGCAGGAGGGCCCAACGTCAGAACATGTCGTCAACCAAGGAGTGCCACAGGGCAGCGTACTAAGCCCTACTCTCTTTCATGCAGTCATGGCGCAGCTCCCGTATAATCTTCCACCCAACATCAGATGTTCAGTATATGCTGATGATATAAGTATATGGACGTCTGGTCCATCGTTTTTGGATATACAACAAACTCTACAAGAAGGATTGGATAATGTAGACCATTTTCTACAAAAAAGAGGTATGGCACTGAGTCTGGCCAAAACAGCCATACTTCCGTTTACATTAAAAAGACCTGGAAATTCCAGATTATTCTGCAAAATCAGCCTATTAAAATGGTTAAAACTCATAAATTCTTGGGAGTAATTTTAGACCGGAGACTAACATGGTCGCCTCATGTCCAGTCCCTGGAACAAAAAGTGAATCAGGCCATTCGAATCCTCCGGCATCTCTGCGGGGCCAAATGGGGTGGTACTACAGAGTCGTTATTAGCCCTACATGTTGCCTGGATACGCCCCATCGTAACTTACTCACTGCCCCTGCTGCACGGACTCCCAGCCTCCACCGAAAGGAGACTTCACTTGTTATTGGCAAGGAGCTTGAGGGTATGTCTGGGTTTACCCCGGTCAACTTCCAGTGATTTAGTGTATGCGGAGGCTCGAGAGCCACCTTTGGCAGTACTGCGAACTAAAGAAACATCTCGAAATTTATTTAGAATTTTCACGCAACATGAAAGTCATTTTTTATCTGGTGCACTAATACAAAGAACGGCAACGAGACTACAGGATACTATATCATCATTTGAAGCAGTAGTACCAGAATTTAAACAATGGAAACCTTCAAAACCACCTTGGACGCTGCCACTTCTCAACGTTATCCGTGAAATAGACGGCATAGAGAAGAAAGCAGCCATGGCACCTCTAGTAGCGGCACAGTTGGTACTTCATCAGCTTCATGTAATGCCTAATGAAAATACGAAGATATATACAGATGGATCATGCACAGAAGAAGCGTCAGCCTGTGCGGTCTTTATACCCGAAATTCAGGAAAAGAAGATGTACAAATTATCGCACAAGTCTTCATCGACGACAGCAGAATTGGTGGCTATCTTTGAAGCAGTTAAGCTTATCTGCGAGAATCCAGATCCACGAAAATGAGTGATATGCACTGATAGCAAACCTGCTCTTCAGCTAATCAGAAATGCGAGATCACCTTACAGAAATGGTGAAATACCACAATGTATCGCAGAAACTGTGAAATATGCCTCATCGCAGGGTCACAACATCGTATTCCAATGGATACCCAGCCACATTGGAATAAAGGGAAATGAAGATGCTGATAGTCTCGCGAAGAAAGCATTGAAGGAAGGACGGAATTGCACAATCCCTATATCTGGGACGAATATTCGACATTTTATATCGCAAGGAGCTAACCATTGTTCGATGGAGAAGTGGTTTGAGAGCCCTAAATCAAAGGAAACGGTACTCTATGAAGTTGATCCACACAGAAAATTTTCCATAGCGACAGACCTTCCACGACACCTAGAGACATTGATCCACCGACTTAGATTGGAAGTAGCATACACAAACAGCTTCCTGCACAAGATACATCGATCCAACTCACCGGAATGCCATTGTGGTCATGCAGGAGAAAATGTTCGCCATAGTCTTTTGGAGTGCATTAAATACGCGAAAGAAAGAGAAAAATTAAAGAACAAATTAGCAAGTTTGGACAGACGGCCCCTCACAATAAAGAAACTACTTGGACCATGGCCTGAGATGCATCTTCAGAAAAAAGCAATAATTTTCCTGACAGACTTTTTAGTAGAGACCGGACTGGACAAGCGCCTATGACTGACAGCCAGAAATGGGTATTATGTAAAGTGTGGCCATGTATATACTGGCATTAGAGGAGTAGGGTGTGCGTGTAAGTAGTTTATGACTGTGTGAACTGCGTGAAGAAAACTGTGTATTGACATGTTATTTGAACTGGTTTCAGTGTGCTATTATGTGTTTTTTTTTCCTTTTCCGTATTGTTAGTTTTTGGGTACCGTTCTGTATTATTATTTTATTTTTCGCTGCACAGCTCTGTGATATGGAGTAGCCAAGGCAATAGGCTCCTCAAGCTCTCCACAGCAAAACAGTTAAAACAGAACAGAATAGAATAAGAGGAAAAACATACAAAGCGCACAAATTCCAGGAGAAATTAACCTAATGACCGCGAAATGCTAAGGATGCATAAGTTCCGCGATAGCAAAAGCGACTGTCACCATTCGGTCGCGGCACTCTTGTAGACACGGCGAGGGTTGATGCGATGGGGTGCAGACAAGGTAGATCAGAGGTCCAAGCGTTGCTCGTGGTTGAAGGTAGCTCCGGGCGCACCAAGGTCAGTGACCTCTCAGCGTTCGTCCTCCGACGCTGGGACGTAGCCCTGGAAACGGGACGAGCCTGGCCAAAGCCAGATGGTGAGAAGCCTGGCCAACGCCAAACGACGAGCAGCCTAGCCAACGCCAAACGACGAGCAGCCTAGCCAACGCAAGACGACGAGCGGCCTGGCCAACGCCAGACGATAGATGATGTTCGGGTGCCCGACCAGGTGGGAGCCCGCAGCAGCCTTGTCTCAGGAACTCGGCCGCCACCCCCGCGCCCTGGTAGCCTGCTTGCCTCCGTCGCGTCCCGGCCACGTCTGCCCCGTTCTTCGTTCGGGCTTCTTCCAAACCAGCGTGGGGGCCTCTCATTGGTCCGAACTTCACGCGCCTCGTCTGCCCATCGTCTTCCTCACCGAATACATCGCGAAAGCGCGCGTCCACACCATCGGTCGTCGTCGTCTTCTTTCCTATGCCGGTGCACTCGCGCACATTTTAAACCGAACACTGGTTGCACTCGCGCACTTCACGAAACGCGCACTTCACTTATCACAAACAGTAGGCGAAGTAGCAAGCGTGAGTTTGGATCAAAGCGGGCAGTCACGCCTACACGGGTGCTGTCTTGTTGCCTTGTAAACCTAGCTACCAGCGCTTACAAGCACGGTTGCTTCGCTGGCCCAATGCGTTCGCTGGGGCAACTGGCTGGGAGAAGGCCACTTTATGGTCACGTGATCAAACACGCAAGCGCGTGACCACCGCTGCAGACACTTATCTCTAAAAGCTGTCTTTACCACGAAAGTGTTTCATGCCAGTGTCCACCACGGCTCGACTGACGTGTTTTTGTTTCAGATATCACGATGTGATTATTATACTAATAGTTGTTCTTCGAAAAAGTGTCAAAAAAATTGCCCGAAACTTCCCTCGGGGGAACACTGAGGAGGATGCGGAGCATATAATTGGTTAACGGGGTGTTAAAGTGCGACTTACTTGGGTCGATGGCTAAATTGGTTAACGTGGTTGTGAAATGGGGTGTTAAATTGCGACTTACTTGGGTCGATGGCTAAATTGGTTAACGTGGTTGTAGGAGGGGGTGTTAAATGAGTGAACACGCACACACGTATGCGAAAGGACGGCGCTGGTCGAAGGGACGTCGATCATTGTGTTTGTGGATTCGTTGGAATTCATTTCACCGTGACCTTGGACGTTGACGCGCCGTACAAACCAACCGACGAGCGGCAACTGAGCGAGCGAGCGCCGACATTGAGTATATATACAGCGCGACGGCGCATGCACTGTCAGCTGTTGAATGTTCTCGAAGGAGAAGCGCGCGCGCGGCACAGATGGCGACGGCGCGACGGCGCATGCGCTGTCAGCTGTCGAATGTTCTCGAAGGAGAAACGCGCGCGGCACAGATGGTGGGCGACGGCGCGACGGCGCATGCGCGCGCGTCAGCTGTCGAATGTTCGAGAAGCGGTGCGGACGGCGCGGACGGCGCGGACGGCGCACTACAAGGCGCGAGTATAAGATGCTTCCGCATCTAAAAACAGCCTATTCACAGACGTCATCAGTGACAGTGTGCGCCAAGGCGCGCAGCACGAACCACTTGGCCACGAAGCGTACGTTTTCAACAGTGCTATAGGCAAGCTATTTATACACATCTTATACAGTTTGGTGGTCCTCGAAGCTTCGCAACTTCAGCGTATTTTCGTCCTATGTAGTCAGTTGGCGCTAATGTCTCGCGTTAAGTGTGCTCAAAGGACGTAACCTCTCAACCTTCAATGAGCGCAGCCATCAACCGAGCATGGTCTCTCCGGCTCATGCTCTTTTAGATTCATGATTCACGAAAGCATGTAGGTCACTTCGCTCACTGCGGGCCTGCGTTTACGAAGAGAGAACCCTGCGCGCACGCGAAGAAGTAAGGATTGCGACAAAATAAATGGAGTTTTAGGGGCGAAGCTCCTTAAGGCGCGGGTCGATCGTCCCCGATGTATGTAGTACATAGTCATCTCGGTCCGGGAATGACCACTAGGTGATAGTGGTTGGTGTAATAAACCAATGCGTGTGTTCTAAAACGGATAGTTTTATGATGATAGTTTTGTGATGAACAAGCAAAAGAAAATGTCCTATTCACGGTAGGGGGCACATTCATTTCAGGGGCGATACTCATTATGCCGTGGGTCGTGTGCCCACGATGTATGTAGTACTAGTAGTAGTAGTAGTAAGTATCCACTTTTTGTTTAGTTCTTGGAATGTCCACCGGATGACGGTACTTCATTATGATGAATATATGATGAAAAGATGCGAGATGGCGGTACTTGGCGTGTTCTGATAAGATTGATTGTTCAGCAGTGTGGCAAACAATGCTAGAATAAGGAACATACGGCTTACGTACGACCAGATCATATATATATATATATATATATATATATATATATATATATATATATATATATATATATATATATATATATATATATATATCATCATCAGCCTGACTACGTCCACTGCAGGACAAAGGCCTCTCCCATGTTTCGCCAGTTAACCCGGTCCTGTGCTTGCTGCTGCCAATTTATACCCGCAAACTTCTTAATCTCATCTGCCCACCTAACCTTCTGTCTCCCCCTAACCCGCTTCCGTTCTCTGGAAATCCAGTTAGTTACCCTTAATGACCAGCGGTTATCCTGTCTACGCGCTGCATGCCCGGCCCATGTTCATTTCCTCTTCTTTATTTCAACTACGATATCCTTAACCCCCGTTTGTCGCCTAATCCACTCTGCTCTCTTCTTGTCTCTTAAGGTTACACCTACCATTTTTCTTTCCATTGCTCGCTGCGTCGTCCTTAATTTAAGCTGAACCCTCTTTGTAAGTCTCCATGTTTCTGCTCCATAGCTAAGTACTGGCAAAATACAGCTGTTATATACCTTCCTCTTGAGGGATAGTGGATATCTACCTGTCATAATTTGAGAGTGCTTGCCGAATGTGCTCCACCCCATTCTTATTCTTCTAGTTACTTCAATCTCGTGGTTCGGCTCTGCGGTTATTACCTGCCCTAAGTAGACAGTCTTTTACAACTTCAAGTGCACTATTACCTATCTTGAAGCGCTGCTCCTTTCCGAAGTTGTTGTACATTACTTTCGTTTTCTGCAGATTAATTCTAAGACCCAAGTTTTTGCTCTCCTTGTCTAACTCCGTAATCATGAGTTGCAATTCGTCCCCTGAGTTACTCAGCAATGCAATGTCATCGGCGAAGCGCAGGTTACTAAGGTATTCTCCATTAACTCTTATCCCTAACTGTTCCCATTCTAGGCTTCTGAAAACTTCCTGTAAGCACGCAGTAAATAGAATTGGGGAGATTGTGTCCCCCTGCCTTACACCCTTCTTGATTGGTATTCTGTTGCTTTCTTTATGAAGCACTATGGTGGCAGTTGATCCCCTGTAGATTTCTTCCAGAATGTTTATATATACTTCATCTACGCCCTGATTCCGCAATGCCTGCATGACGGCTGATGTTTCTACTGAATCAAACGCCTTCTCGTAATCTATGAAGCCTATGTATAGTGGTTGGTTATACTCTGAGCATTTCTCTATTACCTGATTGATAGTATGGATGTGCTCAATTGTTGAGTAGCCTGTTCGAAACCCTGCTTGTTCCTTTGGTTGATTGAATTCTAATGTGTTCTTTACTCTGTTAGCAATTACCTTTGTAAATAGCTTGTATACTACAGAGAGCAAGCTGATCGGCCTGTAATTCTTCAAGTCCTTGTCATCTCCTTTCTTATGTATTAAGATGATGTTAGCGTTCTTCCAAGACTCTGGTACTCTTCCCGTCTGGAGACACCTCGTAAACAGGGTAGCTAGTTTTTCTAACACAATCTATCCTCCATCTTTCAGCAGATCTGATGTTACCTGATCCTCACCAGCAGCTTTGCCTCTTTGCATGCTCTCCACTGCTTTTCTGACTTCTTCTATCATTACTTGTGGGGTGTCATCTGGGTTACTGCTAGTTCTTATAGTATTAAGGTTGTGGTTGTCTCGGCTACTGTACAGATCTCTGTAAAACTCCTCCGCTATTTTAACTATCCTATCCATATTGGTAGTTACTTTGCCTTCTTTGTCCCTTAGTGCATACATCCGACTTTTGCCTATCCCAAGTTTCCTCTTCACTGCTTTGACGCTTCCTCCGTTTTTCAGAGCGTGTTCAATTCTCTCCATGTTATACCTTCTTACATCGCAAACCTTACGTCTATTAATCAACTTCGAAAGCTCTGCCAGTTCTATTTTGTCTGTTGTACTTGACACTTTCATAATTTGACGCTTCTTAATTAGCTTCTTCGTTTCCTGGGAAAGCTTGCCAGTGTCCTGTCTAACTACCCTGCCTCCAACTTCCACTGCACACTCCGTAATGATACTCGTCAGGTTATCATTCATTGTATCTACGCTAAGGTTGGTTTCGTCACTAAGAGCCGAGTACCTGTTCTGCAGCGACACTCTGAATTCCTGTACTTTCCTTCTCGGTGCTAGCAGCTCATTGATTGGTTTCTTGCGTATCAGTTTCTGTCGTTCCTTCTTCAAGTCTAGGCGAATTCGAGACCGTCCCATTCTATGGTCACTGCATCGTACCTTGCCAACCACTTCCACATCCTGCACGATTCCTGGGTGTGCACTCATTATGAAGTCTATTTCGTTCTTATTTTCGCCATTAGGGCTCCTCCATGTCCACTTGCGGTTTTCTCGTTTTCGGTAGAAGGTATTTAAAATCCGTAAATTATTGCGTTCTGCGAATTCTACTAGTAGCTCTCCTTTGGCGTTTCTAGTGCCGATGCCATATTCTCCTACTGCCTGGTCTCCAGCCTGCTTCTTCCCTACCTTTGCATTAAAGTCGCCCATCACTATAGTATACTGTGTTTTTACCTTACTCAATGCCGATTGCACGTCTTCATAGAAGCTTTCAACTGAAGCGTCATCATGGCTGGATGTGGGCGCGTAAGCCTGTACTACCTTCATCTTGTATCTCTTATTCAGTTTAATTACGATACCTACCACCATTTCATCAATGCTATAGTATTCCTCTATGTTGCCAGCTATGTTTCTGTGAATTAGGAACCCCACTCCCAGTTCTCTTCTGTCTACCAAGCCCCGATAGCAAAGGACCTGCCCATCGTGTAGCACCGTATAGGCCTCAGCTGTCCTCCTAACCTCACTGAGCCCTATTATATCCCATTTAACACCCTCTAGCTCCTCAAATAGTACAGCTATACTTCCCTCACTAGATAATGTTCTAGCGTTAAACTTTGCCAAGTTCAGGTTTCAATGGCGGCCTGTCCGGATCCAGAGATTCTTAGCACCCTTTGCTGCGTTGCAGATCTGACCGCCGCCGTGGTCAGTTGCTTCGCAGCTGCTGGGGACTGAGGGCCATGAGTTATTTGACGTATGCACGTGGGAGGTAGTGGCCAGATACTGCACCAGGGTGGCCAATTCTTCTTTGGTGAGGGAGTGCGTTCCTGGCGTCGGTTACCGGTGAGGCCGCACCCCAGGCCTCTTATTGCAGTTCCATCAACACGCGGATTTTTTTAAAATCCGGTTGGGAACTGCTCGGCACCGGCATTTGAACCACGGACCTCTTGCATGCGAGGCGGATGCTCTAACCACTACGCCATCGTCGCATCTCCATATTGATGATACTTGGGCCCTAAAACTGTGTTTTGCCGGTAGATTTTTGGTGCCTAAACCTAATTTTTGAGTGCCTACAAATCCGGCCTCTAGTGATGATTTACTTGTACACATGCTCATCGATTAGGCTATTCGTGGATTATCTTCAGACCACTAATTATCTACACTTTGATAATGACTATAATACTTTCAGGGATTATTACAAACTTCGACAGCACAACAGGACCACACGGATGCTTTGCCTTTCAAATTGAAATTCGTGGTCACTGTAAGTACCAGAGTGAAATAAGAACAAAGTAAAAATAAAGAAAAGTTCAGCACAACTGAATAGCAGTAATGCCACTGGCGAACGAAGAATGTGAGCCAGGAGTTCATGTCTTCTCCAAAACCAGACCAAAGAAACATTCTTTTCTTCTTCCACTCTTGAAGGGACCGACAACCGATTTTTTTCGACCCTGTTTTTTCCGGTGCGACAGAAAACTTACCCTTCTTAGTGTTCGTAGCTGCAGAAGTCAATACCAAAAGCACGTAGACTTTTTTAAAGCAGTATTTTACAATCTGAAAGGCTCTGAACATGGATCTGCCCTTTCAACCAGCAACACTGAAAATTGATAGTGATGCCGATAGCCTTTCTGGTGACTTGTGCATGCTGTCGTTTTTATTTTGCAGGAGTTCCTCGAACTGTGCTTAACCACATTTATTCTGTGCTTTACAACTATTAGTGAAAATCACAAGCCATTAAAATCAGACGATGTGGCTCTATACAGCTTCTCTGCATCTGTACGGCGCTGCGTGCGTCTGCACCGAAGGTTGTTGTGCCTGTGTCATGGATGGCCTGTCCCGTCGTTGTTACTCTCTGGACACGCGAGCCAAGCCAAGTAATCGAAAACAAAACTGCACATATGTACGGCCGTGCCAAGTAGCAGCGCGACAACGATAGTAGCGACGATACTGGCACTAGTGACACCGACTGTTGTTGAACAAACTATCATGTGTCGGTGTACAAAATAAATGGATATAAACTGTACGCAGTTGCAAGACCACGTGGAAAGCTGAAGGCCCTCAAGAGGAGCTGACGAGCATCGGATAATTACACCACGCGAAAGCAGTGCTATTTTAATGCATACTACTGGTGCAAGCTTTACGTATATTTTTATAGAATATTATCTTTTGCTATAAAAAATCAAACAATATTTCAGTACCAGCAAGTAAATTGCTGGCCCTGTAGATCAACGCACGGTCACGTGACAGGGCACTTCGAATAGTTCTTGTTTTTGCCACCAGAAATGCCACACGCCATTTTACGCGATTTTCAATGAAGAAATAAAATATAAATCCACTTCTCGCGAGAAAAACAGGGTTGCTTTAAGTCACTATAAGGGACAATTTTTCCATTCATGCAGTGATCTCATTTCATGTTCTGGGTAGTTGCCAGTCCCTTTAAGCCTGCATGTACTACATTAAAAGGCTCACACATGATTGCAAGTGACATTTCTCCCTCTTTCAGAAAAGTATTGTCTCGATGAAGTATATGAGCATGAGAAAATCAGAAAAAAAACATAGTTTCTATATAAATGAAATAATTGTGTCACAAGGCAAATTGAATATGCTGCTGTCATTGAAGAAGGAAACTAAAGAAAGCACGAAAAAGACAACAAAAACACACAGTAAAACAACAACAAAAAAGAAGCTAAGTAGTCATTGTAGTAAAAGTTACTCGACGGTTGATTGACGGCTTGAATGCGTGTTCTGCACAATATACATCAACTACTCACGGCCGGCTGATCCTGTCGACCTCACAGGTTTCACTGTTTCAAACTTTACAATGAAGAATTGAATCTGAATGGCAGTAAGGGTGTTGTTTTGTATATTTTAAATAAATCTTGTTTGCATATTTCTGCATCAGTAAGCATTAGTATATAATGAGAGTGGCATAATAGGTTTGTGTAGCATACTATACTTACACAACCGCAGTTTTATGAATTTAATACCACTATTCCTTTATCAACCTGAGCCTTTGTATTAAATATACTATGATGTTTATTATATACAGACAAGCCGCTGCTGCAGTGATGCTCTTGGAAAAAAAGAAAAGTAACGAGGGTTTCCCATATTATGGCAATAGCACGTAACCCCTGCTTTCTACTTTGATTTTTTTCGCTGGCCTGCCAAGCAATGACAGAAAGGGGGGGGGGAAGGGGAAAATAATTCTGAAGCTCAGGCACAATAACGAAGCATGTTCCATTAGCATCCAAGATCATCAGCACTGCTTGGCAGGACAATGCATTATTGCCTTTATATGAAAGAACAGGGGTACATGTATTGCGGCAATAGTGAATCTCTCAAGACTTTTTTTTTCTTAACGTTGCATACACCATCATTGTCCTTTACTGCGTGACAGCCGGCGCTGTGATTTCTGGCACAGAACGCAAAAGCGTAGCCGGAATCTGAGCCAATGACATTCCTGATAACATTACTTGGAGGCGGCATTTCTCCTAACTTCCAGTTAACATGAGTTAGGGAAGTGAATGATGCCAGTGCAGCACTAAGCCATAATTAAACTACTGAAACGCAAGTGCATGGGTAAGGAGTAATGGCACAAAAAGGAAAATTTTCAACCAGCTATGTTGTTTTCAATGGTGATCTGCAAATTTTTTTCCTTTTCCAATAAAGAAATAGAAATGAACACTTGGCCCTTTCTTATTTCTTACAATGCATGTTCATGACTGTTCTGTTATGAACAGTTAAGTAGTGGTGACCGTAGAGTTCCTCACAAAATTACCTACAACGAAGCCTGGCACTAGTGAGCTGCTGGATGCAAAGGAATGCTGGGATATGTGAGCTTCGAACTTGACTCGCATTTGTATACCTCGAAAACACATCTGGCTTCACGTTAAAATGGTTGATTTCTTACTAGAAAAGCACGTAATAACCATTTATGTTTTGCCACTGCACAGAAACGTGTTTTATTTAAATGCTCAGGAACTTCGGCGTTGATGTACAATTTTACAAAGCCTAAATAGTTACCAACGGCCGCTAAACATGGCAGGCAGACAACAAAGCCAGCTTTCCCTCTGCCAATTTGTGTCGTCTGTTTCTTTCTTTCACAGCTTGATTGTGCCATCAAAGTGAGTGGAGTTATATTTTAGAATATAATACGCGAGAACAAGATTTGCTGATAAAAGCTTTGCTGTAGAGAAGCTTTATTTGCGCAGTCGCATCTGGTTTTAGACAAAGCCTCGCTCAACACCAGCCAACAGAAGCCTTGCAGACACATATATACCATCATTCCCAGCACTTCAACGAAGCCCGTTAAGAATTTCGCATAGACGGTGGTGCCACATTTCCCTCTAAGCATTTTTGTGAGAAACTCTATGGTGGTGACAGAATTAGGCTGAGGAGTTTTTACATCATCAGGTTTGTGCTAAAAAGTCCCACTGGAGTTTCATGTTATGTCCCACATCTACCTTAATTTCTTGGTTACTAATGTTCTGTTGATAATAACAAAGCTCTAGAATGCTCAAGGACTAATTTATATTTAACTTAAATTGCTATTTGCCTTTAGTGACCCTTTAACAGCTTAGTATACGAGTTAATCAGAACAGACAAGAGAGAAATAATTTATTTACAGAGAGGTAGACAGAATATGCAATGATGCCAAAGAAAGTATAGGGGATGTTATTAGTACTAATTGTAATGCAGAAAATATTAATAAATGAAAGTGAACATAATGCTACCTTGCCATTGGCAGGGACTGAACCTGTGACCTTCGAAAAATGCATCTGACGCTCTAGCAACTGAGCTACAGTGGCGGTCATGCACCCGTTCATTAATGGAGTATGTATGTGCATTTAAATGAGGAAGTGCCAGTCAGCGCTGCTAGTAGCCATGATGGCGAGGGTGAAACACTCTCCTTCTGACTGTTGGAGTACGTGACCTTGTAACCAGCTGGCAGCTGACCAATAATTCTTCACATACCAGAAGGCATCAAGTCTGCCAAAATCTGACCCTCGCTACGAATGAAAGAAAGTGAAAATTTAACTCTTTCATTACCACGCAAAACTGGTTCCTTTTCAGATGTCTTGGAAAGATCGTTTTTCCCAGTTGAAGTACTCCAGCACGCATTGCAGCATTCCGAACATTGCACAACGAAATGCTCTTTCCAAAAAAATATATGTTGTGCAATAACAAAAATATTTTAGAATGAATAAAAATGAAAAAGTGTAAAATTTTTGGTCACAAGATGGTAATTAGTGCAATAAAAACACTATATATGCAAAGACACTTTGTTGATAAATGTCCGAAGAACAGTATGAAAAATAAGGAATGCGGTACAAAAATGGTTCTCTTCACACAGACAAAGAAAATCAGAACCGAGGTACTGCTTCACTGCTCGTGCCATACGGTGAAGCATTTCATGGTTTTTTTCGAGAGACACAAGTGTACTTGTACACTTTTTCTCAGTAAATTTCTGTTGTGTTGCAATAAAAGTGTTCTGGTGTTCTAATAGAGGTAGATGGATACACGTGATGTGAATAATCGCTCTATAAATGAGATGTCCAATGAACTTCGCTATTTCATCTAGCACCTCCTCTTTCCACGAGCCACCTTACACTGCATAGGTTGGCGTTCCAATATATGCATCCCTGCTTATTTCTTTGCGTTGTCATGCACATCATATTAAAAAAAGGAAAATATCGCATGCAGCTCTAAAACATTTCACACTGCTCCGTAGTCAGGGTCAAGATGTGCTTTGGGGCCTTCTTTTTGTTAGGAGAAACTCTGCAGCCAGCGACAGCACAGTGCACTCCAGTGAAATGTGGACCACACAAGTAAACAGAGTATAGCTATAACATTTTGCGCAAAGGTTAGAAGCTATACCCACTTGCAGCGGAGGAAACAACTTGAGGATGTAAACAAAACAAACCCATGAACGGCTGTGGATGTATCACGCTGACGCAAAACATATATATATATATATATATATATATATATATATATATATATATATATATATATATATATATATATATATGTAAACAAAACAAACCCATGAACGGCTGTGGATGTATCAGGCTGACGCAAAACACATATATATATATATATATATATATATATATATATATATATATATATATATATATATATAGTGGAAGTAATAATTCAATGGGCCAGTTAGTCTTCGTGCAGGTATGGGATATGGCACAACGGGAGCGTTGTCAACAAGGATAAGTATATTTATTTCCCAACAGTTGTTTCGGGAGGGGACCTCCCTTCATCAGAGGATGAGTTATACTGACATGAGCTTCCAAACTTCCTTGCTGCCGCGTCCCTCTCGCCTTGAAAGACGTTTGCGAGAGTGAGAGGGAACTGGAAAAAGGAAAAAAACAAAAAAGACGAAAAAAGAAAGAAAAGAAAGAAAGTAAAAAAGAGGAAGAACCACTGTCAACACTGAGAACGAAGCCAACTGTCCGTCTACATCCACCTACGGTTCATATCACGTGCTGTTCAGTTCTTGGCGTGTGTCGGGCCACCCAAGATTGTCGCCGCGGTGCCGGGAGGGTCCGGGACGGCGTGCCTAAAGAAAGGGGTTTCCCCGTAATTGGTCGTTCGGCGGGCGGCGGGCGGTGTGTGTAAAGGAAAGGTTTCTCGTTAATGGGTCGGTCGGCTATTTACCTTTAATCTTCGTCCGTTTCCCTTCAACGGTCATGAAGTGGTAGGCGAACGTAAACACTTTGTATGTGCATGTGAAAAAAAAGAGAAAGGACAGTGTACACGTACGAGTCAGTCAGAAAAAAGCATGGTCTCCAGCTATCAATCTTTGTCACCAATTTTCTCCTGGCTTACTTCTCGGAGGCAGTTGAGTTTTCCGGGGTCCTCGTTGATACCGGCTACTAATGTACGAAATTTGAAAATAAAATATGCCTCACGCTGTTCGCGCTCGCGTCTGTTTGAAAAACCGGACTGCAAAAGAGTTACGCTAATATTTTCAAAACTGTGGTTTGGCAGGCGCAGATGTCTAGATAAAGGTAGCTTCGGCAGTGAAGTGGCGTGGTACCGGTGATTATTGAACCGCAGCCGAAATGGCGTGTCTGTTTGGCCGATATATTCTTGTCCGCAGATGTTGCAATGTAGCATGTATATTACGTTACTGGAGTCACAATTAAGGCTTTCAGTTATGCAGAATTTGAAATCCGAGAAGTTCGCTTTGGATTCAAAGGTATGCCCACAGATGCTCACAACACGTGAATCCAAAGCGAACTTCTCGGATTTCAAATTCTGCATAACTGAAAGCCTTAATTGTGACTCCAGTAACGTAATATACATGCTACATTGCAACATCTGCGGACAAGAATATATCAGCCAAACAGACACGCCATTTCGGCTGCGGTTCAATAATCACCGATACCACGCCACTTCACTGCCGAAGCTACCTTTATCTAGACATCTGCGCCTGCCAAACCACAGTTTTGAAAGTATTAGCGTAACTCTTTTTCAGTCCGGTTTTTCAAACAGACGCGAGCGCGAACAGCGTGAGGCATATTTTATTTTCAAATTTCGTACATTAGTAGCCGGTATCAACGAGGACCCCGGAAAACTCAACTGCCTCCGAGAAGTAAGCCAGGAGAAAATTGGTGACAAAGATTGATAGCTGGAGACCATGCTTTTTTCTGACTGACTCGTACGTGTACACTGTCCTTTCTCTTTTTTTTCACATGCACATACAAAGTGTTTACGTTCGCCTACCACTTCATGACCGTTGAAGAGAAACGGACGAAGATTAAAGGTAAATAGCCGACCGACCCATTAACGAGAAACCTTTCCTTTACACACACCGCCTGCCGCCCGCCGAACGACCAATTACGGGGAAACCCCTTTCTTTAGGCACGCCGTCCCGGACCCTCCCGGCACCGCGGCGACAATCTTGGGTGGCCCGACACACGCCAAGAACTGAACAGCACGTGGTATGAACCGTAGGTGGATGTAGACGGACAGTTGGCTTCGTTCTCAGTGTTGACAGTGGTTCTTCCTCTTTTTTACTTTCTTTCTTTTCTTTCTTTTTTTGTCTTTTTTCTCCCCTTTTTTGTTTTTTTTCCTTTTTCCAGTTCCCTCTCACTCTCGCAAACGTCTTTCAAGGCGAGAGGGACGCGGCAGCAAGGAAGTTTGGAAGCTCATGTCAGTATAACTCATCCCCTGATGAAGGGAGGTCCCCTCCCGAAACTGTTGGGAAATAAATATACTTATCCTTGTTGACAACGCTCCCGTTGTGCCATATCCCATACCTATAGGTATATATATATATATATATATATATATATATATGTGTGTGTGTGTGTGTGTGTGTGTGTGTGTGTGTGTGTGTGTGTGTGTGTGTGTGTGTGTGTGTGTGTGTGTGTGTGTGTGTGTGTGTGTGTGTGTGTGTGTGTGTGTGCTTTAACTGTTCGCCCGTCCACTTGCATTCACTTGACTAGAGTGGCACACCCAGCTATTTTTGCAACTAGTGACACGGCGCAACACAAGAAATGCACAGAATGAAGAAACATGGGTGGGCATGCTACCATATAAAATTAAGAACAAGATACATAGTAACCATATTTTTTACAATTATTGAGCTTAACTTCGTTCAAGAAATGTTTCACGCAACAAACAGACCCAGGACATAGTAGAATAACGTTGATTATCTTTTTCAATTGACAACAAGATTGACACACGTATAGAGCAGCGGTCTTGTGGTCGTCACACTCGTTGTGGCTCCTGAAATTTTCGCCGCGTTCTTCTTACTCGCCAATAAAGAGAGGACCAAGGCACCAAGAACTTTGTGAATCCGCTAGCCTCAACCTTCTTTCCCAAAGAGCCCACATGTCTTGTGGAGACCTCCATTCTGATATTTGGAACACACCAGCCGGAAAAACATTTCTCGCCATGGAGGTTGGAAGTTCAGTTTGCGCTTACTTACTGAGGGAAAGCTGTAGTTAGTGCCTGGTTTCTCTGGCGTAATTGGCAAACGTCGTCTATAGTCTCTTCGTCCTGCAACTCCTGGCGTCTTGGGCCGTTAAACGCGCAAAGACCAATATCGTTTTTCGCTCATGCATCATGCCCCAATCGGCTTTCATGAGTTCATTCGGCACACGAGTCATATTAAAGGGACACAAAAGTGAAAGAACAATTTACGTCAGAGTGAAAGCTCAAATTATGACATCTAAAACAAAAATATTGTCAACAACAGTACCCTACTTACCGAGAAATTAAAGTAAATGCGGAAGAACAAAAGCGACGCAGTAGGACATTTTCTAAATGACTTCTATGATATCTGACGAACCGCCTATAATTAATCGCTAGTAGTCCATCTAACTGCACTAAATAAAAAACGTTTAGTGCATTAGGAAACGCAATAAAATGCTGCTTGTTCATTTCTGTTTGATTCATGGAAAAAGAACCGCTGGACGTTACTATGGGGAATGGCGCGAGTGGTTCGAAAATTCAATTTTCACATGGTTACACAGAACACGTTGTGCCATCTAGCGGGACGCAGTTGAAACAAAAGCGTCTGCAATCTCGAAGCATATGGCGGGAAATTGATCATTGGCCACAAAAGTAACACTACAAGGTTTCTGGACCACTATTTCAACAATCAACTTCCACTTAAAAGTTGACTTTTGTGTCCCTTTAAGGCAGTGCAGAAACACAGATGGGTGTCGTTTTGTCAGCTGATGTAGCCCTTTCTCCAGATGGGGAGTGCGCACTAGGAGCAGTGTCGCCTTTCGAGAAATAACCGTCAATCGTTACCTTACGGCATTTCGGCGCGGCCATCGAGTCTAATAGAAAGGCGCTGATTAACACAGAACATGAACTACCCACCAATTCGTATAGGCAGTGTATTTCAAGAGACTGACTTCGCATTGCATGGAAGCAACGTGCTCAGCAAAGTTCCGGCACTGTTCGTCAGTGCGAGAAACAAAAAATTTGGCGACGATACATGTCGGCTGGTAAAGTTCTGTCTTGAATACTGGCGCTCGCTTCTCCCCTGGCGGAAGGACTCACGGGTATACATTTCCTCCGTTACCCTTCAGGCACGGGTAATGTCGCACTCAACCAGTACCTTACTCTGCGCGCAAACCGTTTTGCGTTTTTAATTGCGCCCCTAAGGAAGGCTGATGGTTACTGTTAAGTTGTGATGAAATACCACAAATGTGAATGGAGGTGAAAGAGGTCATGCCGGCAGTGAAATTCTAGCGGCTCGCATCAAAATGCTCAAAACAGACAACCTACAGGCGGAGATAGTGCACAGTATACAGTGAATGTAAACCCTTGCTGGGTTCGCTGGAATTCCTCACCAGCGTTCACGCGTTCCAAAAAATTGATTGTGGTGAACTATGCTCTGAACAAGGCCGGAGTTCATACTTTCATCACTAGTGAGCTGGTCATTCGAGATTTTATGTGGTACGAGGCTGCTCCTGTTCGCGCCGGCATACGTGCTGCAAGCATGAGTACACGTACAAGTTAGAACAGTGTATAGAAGCTATATCTATGCTGTGCGGGGAAATATTCTCTACAGTTGTAAATATGTTGACGTAAAGGGGAATGACAGCCGCACGCTTTCAAACAACAGATATCACCTTGCCACACGCTATCGTTTCAGGGAAGAGGGTGACGAAATCTACGAGAAAAAAACGAGAACATTACGCGTTGTTGTGCGCATTGAAGTTTTCTACCTTATATAGGCAGCGAACAAGCGATTCGTATGCGAGTATGTATAGTCTGGTCCAAAGTGTACCCTTTATTGAGACCAAGTGAACATTTCTTAACCATAATTACCTTGCCCTCGCGTATTGCACAATAAAACCTCGACAATTCGAGTGCTGCGCTGTTATCAAAAGTCATAGTGCCAGTGTGATGTCAACCAAGGTTGCGAAAAAGTCTACTAAAAAATAACGCGTGCGAAATCATGTTGCCAGGGTGCAGCATAACTTACAAATAAAGAACCTACTGCGTATCGCAAGCCTGCTTGTATGGGTGCAGTAAAGTGAAAAATGTTGACTAAAAGCTACCTCTCAATTAAGGCAGCTTAACATAAAGAGGTGAACATTAAAAATTATTCCAATAAGCATGCTGTCACGAACATCGACAGTAAAAAATTATTTGCTAGGAAACGTTAGCAGAACCAAAGTGTAATTATTAACTTACAAAGACATGCTGTGTCAAAGAGGTTATACTAAAGCTTCTCAAGTGGTGGAGGGGCTCCGTGGCTGAAGCCGACGCGCCACCATATTGCTCAGTACCGAAAGTGAATGGGCGCATTGTAGCGTACGTGGCTTTCGCACTGTTTTTGTGCTAGTAATGTTACGTGTGGGGCCTCAAATTGAACAAGACGGTTCTGAACAAGTCTGTGATGACTTTTCGAGACGAGAACGGTGGGCTCTTGTGTAGCATTTGGCTTTGGGAATTGTGTCAACTGGACACCGGGCACAACTTTAGATATGTAAGTAGGCATGCTTCGCTCCCTAAAATATTTTTGTGACCACGACTGCATTCGTGAGTACATAGATTTCCTTTTCATGTCTGGGTGCACAAAGACACTTTGGATAATTTTTGTACGTTTCAGGATTCCAAAGACGTCATTTGACGGCACATCACAGTGCACTTAGAGGCGAGAAGGTTTAGCGCCAAGAACGAATGACGGCTTATGTTCAGTACACATGTTAAACCAGGCTGCTTCGATGAGACTGGGTAAATAACGAGACGACGGGCATGTAGCATTGCTACCATGTTTGCATCGTTTCAACCACACTTACAAAAGCCAGTACGCGAGTGTGCCTGAAACAAGTAAGCGCTTTTCGTTTTTGTAAGGCAGTTAATGTAACACCAGCTCTGCATTTCTGGGATTTTGAGTTTCCTATATTTTCATGAGCACTATGCTCAAAATGTCTAAATTTCTGATGTTGTGATACGCCTCTTTTCATGTAGGAGAAAAGGGAAATTTGCTTCTCTAAAAAGTTAGAGAAATAAACACTTTCGCCTTAGGCACCTCTCATTGATGGAGCTGTCAAAATCCCGCCACACCCAACCTTCCCCCACAAAGGATTGGTACAGGCAAAAAAAAATAAAAACTGAATATAATCACCATAGAAATGCAATTCCCAGCTGAAAAAGAAAGGTTAGACATCGTAGCAGTACTAACGGCACCTTTTAAGAAGTACTGAGCCTTCTCAGGTTTTGTTGACCATATAATGGAGCAGAAAATTTAATGAGATAAAGAATTTGAGGTTTTTCAAGCATCGTTTTCTCCGGATAATCATGTAGCTTCCAAACGATTACGCAAAAAAGTGAATACTTTCCCTCCCCCTCCCCCCCATAATAAAAAGAGTTTGCACACACGCTGTACTGTTATTCACCAAGGGCTTATGATTTTGTGCGAGTGAAACTTACATACTCACTGCATGTTTTCACTGGTTACTTCTGCTGTGAGGCAACTGTGTAAACATATAATGCGAATTGATATCCCTGAGTACCTTTTTTTTTAGTTAAGCAGGCGTATTAAGCAGGCGTGGAGTTAAACAGGCGTATCACGCAGGAAACTAGCAATGTGGACGAGCAACACGTTTTACATTCGTAGAATGTGATCTCATTAACATATCATTAGTCGTGAATCAGATCGCAATCCTTGCTGACACCTCTTACGACCATGTGTTAACACGCATTGTCGGCAAAAGTACGAAAATAAAGTCTGGGACATAAAATGATGCCTGTGACGAAGAATACCTCGCAGCAGCAACTGTCTGTATAAATCAGCTAGTTCACTTAATTGGTGAGCGTTATGTTCATAGGTTTCCAAACAAACTTGAAACGTTCAAATTTTTTTCTGATATGCCTGTTAGCCTGTATTTCTGGCTGATCATGCATGTGTCACATTGAGCCTTACTGTGTCCATGCTAATTTTTATTTTTTTTATTTTCGTTGGCGCAATGTAATTGTGCAGAGTTTATCGCCCATTTCGAGCCTGGTCTGTTTTCAAATAAATATCAAACAACAGCCTTTTAGCGATGGTGGAAATTAACACTTGTATATAGTTAGGCACACGCAACACTTATTTGGCTGCCCTGTAATAAACAGACCGCCAATGGCTGCGGCATTTGAGGTGGCTTCAAAGATTTTCTATGCTGTCGTTTTTTCCTCTTTTTGCTGTGACATTTTGGGATGGTCTGGAACCAGGCTAAAAAATACATTTGGTTTGATTGCAGCATATACGAAGCCACCTTGTTCTGGAGAATTCAGAACAGAGTTACATTCACACAGGTGCTATGAACCAATATCCTCAAACAACCAACCAACCAACCAACCAACCAACCAACCAACAATCAACCAACCTCCTTAGAATCAATATGCGAGCGATAGCGATTGGTCAGAAGGAAAGATATACGGTATGAAGAAAGGCAGGCAGGTTAACCAGAAAGCAAGCATCTGGTTTGCTACCCTGCACTTGGGAAGGAGAAAGAGGAGACAGAACAGTAAGGAAAAGGAAATGAGAGAAAGAGAGCAGCACAGAAGCAAAAACACATAAACACACACACTAAAACGTCACAAATGTTCGACGAGAAAGCTCAATTTTTCCGGCATTCCAAAATTAATTTTTCGGAAAGCGGCTGGTCATCGAGGCGTGCAAACACTGCTGACATGGAGTGTTCCTAACAGTTGGGCTGAGGGCACTGACACAAAATAGATGGTTTCGTCAGCGCCGCAATGATCACGCGCAGCACTGTCTGCATGCCCATCCAATGCGGCAAGCAAAGGCGTTCGTGTAAGACACCCCAAGCCACATATAGCAGAGAACGTTTGTCTCAGATCTGGATAACCCAGATGAAATGGATAGTGGTAGGTATGGGTTCAGACGGTGAAGACGGGTGTGTAGAAATCCGGGCGTGTTCCACATAAGTGGCATTGTGCACGAGCGTATTAATCCTTGTTGCTGCGTCGCTTCTTGACAGTGGAATGGGATCCATCATGCCATTTTTGTGAGCGTTTTTTTGCTGCAGCATCGGCATGCTCGTTATGAATGACTCCGCAGTGGCCTGGTGACCATTGAAAAGTTACATCATGTCCTTTCTGTAGCACTTTCTGATAAAATTGTCTTGTTTTCCGCACCAATTGGTCTTGAGATCCACGACGTAGTGAGGTTCAAATACAATACAGAGCTGGTTTACGATCGCTGAAACTGCTCCATTTTAGAGGTGCTTTTTGCTCAACCCTGCGGAGTGCACAGCGGAGTGCTGTGAGCTCTGCTGCTGTATGCGCGTAGTAATCGGGTAGATTTTTTTTTTACACAAGAGAGACTGCAAAGAAAGATGTCAAAAGAAAATGTAAGGAGAGAGAATGCCAGTTATCTAGATAACAGTGAAGCAATCATTTCCGGCACTTCTCCTTCGTGCTGTGCCAAGTGTCTCTAAAGACTAATATTGAGCAAGGAACTCTGTTCTTTTGTGCCTACCATTAGCATGTATGTCTCTCCGCACCTTCAGAGCCCGCCTTCGCATGCCCCGAAGTCAAGTTCGCGGAGAGCGCAGTTTTGCGAGCGTCTCTAATTAAAGCGACGATATTGTCTCCGAGACAAAGAAGTGATGAGGGATCTCTCCATATGCAAAACCCATCCTTCTACACGACACGCAGTGACCAGTCCTAGATGAAAGGCGCCTAGAGAGCATAATTATTCAAGCCAGCCGTGAACGAGGACCTGACCCATCCCAGACGTTTTGTTTCATTGGTAGTCATTCTTTGGGCTCATGAAAAGGTTGCGCTGCATCGGATATACTGCTTCTACGGGCAAATGTTTGCCCTCGAAGTAATCTTAAGAAGCGCACTCTTAGTCGAATTATGGCCGCTTATAGTTAGTACGCGGCTCCGTAGTCGTGTCCTAAAGTTACCGGCCCAAATTGAAGTGGCCATCAGAATAGGTGGGACAAGAATTAGCCGCGATTTCGGGTGAAATTTTTTCTGGGTACGTACACCCTGTGGTCACGCGTGACATTACCGCAGTTAGGCACACGCTTTTTTTATGCGATTGCGTAACAAGAGCAGCATTTTAAATATTCCAGAGCAGTTTCGCGCCGAGAATGTGGTGGTTATAGTATGTCTATGGGTAATTGGAAAAGCATTGGTATAATCTGCATGTGCGTGAATAATATGCAAAAGCACACTCAGCACTGGATTTGAACTCGGGACCACATGCACGTGAAGCAGACGTCTTACCCATTGCACCACAGCGCCACCGCATCAAGTCGAGTTTTTTTTTTTTTTTGTAGCGATATATCTACCAATTGGCTTTTTGCAAGCCGTCAGCGGAACTTTGAGGGGTTTTTCGTTAGTTTTTGTGTCATGTGCATTTTTAGCGCATGCATTTGGTCAGCGCATAGCTTGTAGGACTTCATGAACTCGAGACCACCACGGTGAGCACTTTCAGCTCTGACTTCGGTTCGTAGTGCGCCGTTCCGCAAGAACGATTAACGTGCGTTCGTGCGTCGTTTTAGTGCTTCTCTGTGAACCGCGGGTGTTACCCTCACAGAAATTCGCGGATACCTGCGCGACGAGGCTGTGTTCGGCTGTCTAAACTTGCGTATCTTTTTAGCGCGTGAGTGTGCTGTGTGTGATTTCACTTATTTGTGTCGCGAGGTACACGCGTGTCAGTGACAGCAGCCTATTCTCAGCTGTTTAGAGACAATACGCTTTCACACGTAAACGTTGCGCAGGTATTTTAGCGTGCTTACTCTACATTTGCATTTGGTACGCACGAACTGCCGCGAGCTGCAAGCTGAGGCAGCAGCACTTTTTATCACTAAAATGATTACTTATTTCCGCAATTAGAACTTATGCGCAATGTAGAATTATTTCACAATGTGGAGTGATTTTTACCTATTTACAGCCTTCAACTGATTCTATTTATGGGGAGTGGCTACTCTTACATTTATTCAGCATCAAACCGCTGTTCAAATGAATGCCGAAACGCACACCAAGGTCAAGACGTGCACAAATCGGCGACGGACAGGTTGGTCTCCCTTCAAATAAATAATGATTCTACACATCTCCTTCGCGAACGTCCGCGTGCAGTTGGGGTCAAGAAATGGTGCAGAACGAACCTCGAAATCATTATTGTTACTGCATGCAGTTGTTTTTAGAAAATGGGATATCTGTGGCTGGTACATTATCTCCACACCAGTACGCTGGTTGTCTTGGTCATTGGTAGCTTTTACAAATCCATGCCGGAATATGAGATCTGTACTTAATATTCAAAAGAGTGAGCGAATATCGGTGGCATACGCTCTCTTGCTGACTTCTGCAGCTGACTTCTGACTTCTGTACTTGAAGCTCTTCCTCAAATACGCAACCACTAATCAAACAACAATCAAACAATTTTGAATTTGATCTTTGTGTCGCTGCCTTACATTTGTTTCTTTTTTGTCATGATTTTTTAATATGATTAGTTCAACTTGTTTTGTTGAACACGAGCATCAACATACATATATGCCAGTATTTCAGTAAGCTGTCGCACATGCCACACCGCGAACACTAAACCTCTCAGTTTCCGCTGTTCTCGCCTCTGTTTTCTTTTTCTTTTTTTTCCTCCTTCATGCACGCGTGCCGGAGAACATGAGCAGCCGTGCGTCTGAATTTTTCTTTCTTACCCTCTCCACCACCCTCCCCCTTCAGCGTTCATGGTGCAGTCGTTGTCGAAGCTTTGGCACCGATTAGGTGCACCCTTTCGCTTCCCTCTCATGCGCATACGCTGACGGGGCCAATAGCACTTCGTCCGCTTATCAGGGATTGCTATAGGCGGCATTTCTCAAGTTAGAGGCCGCCTTAAGAGAGTCACGTGTATGTCTTTTCGTCGGACTGTCTACAGCCGTGATAACAGACAGTACGTAGGAGCGCGCCGCCTATATGCCGCCCGTCATCCGGCACCTGATTGAGAGTGTAGGGAAGTTTCCACTACGTCCCTGTTCGAGAAGAAATCAAGTCAATGAAATGGTCGTGAGCGCAGAAACACGTCCACGGCTGGACAAACAAACACACACACACACACACACACACACACCACGCACACATATATATATAAATTTATATATATATATATATATATATATATATATATATATATATATAGATATATATATATATATATATATATATATATATACATACATACTCCCACGTTCTATTTCCCAAATTTTTGTTATCGTCCCAAAACACCACACGATTCTCAGCGCAAACCACGCCTGCAGTTTTCGGGAAGGTTCCGGACTGTAGTAGATCATTTCGATAAGATCACGCCCACTGTGCGAACGGTACAGATTGTTCCGGAACCTACGCCACCGCCAGCGATAACGCTAGAACATTCGACAGCAAGAGTCCGCTTGTCAGTTGTTGATCGAAGGCCGACGCTCCGTTCGCCGCTATCAGTCCGAGACTGCTATCTGTGCAAGACTACTGCTGTAATTGGACTTTCCGTATACCGGGCACAGGTTCGCCCAAATAAACAGTTAAATCCCAACACGAAGTCTTCTGTGTTCGGCCACGTCACGACCCCGTGACATCTGGAGGAGGTGCTGCTTCGTTCATGTACCGGACGCCCCCGTCAAGCCGTGAACCCAGCCCACGTCGCGGAGAAGACACCGACGCCAACCAAGAGCAGTGAACAAGCCGCCGACAGCAAGGTCTCCCACCGGAGTACGGGCTTCTACAAGACAAGGCGCGGAAGGTCAAGGCCATGAACTCTACTGCAGCGACAATGACAACCGGAGCATCCCAGCCCACGATCGTCATTCATCAATCGAGGGAACCACCAACGTTTCATGGGTCATTGTTTGAAGACCCGGAAACCTGGCTAGAAACATACGACCGTGCGGCCGCCCTAACCACTGGGACAACGAAGAAAAGCTCCGTCGTGTGTACTTCTACCTGGAAGACACCGCAAGTACTTGGCTATAGAGAATCGTGAGTCCACGCTCCAAACGTGGGATGTCTTCTGCGGCGCATTTCTGCAAACGTTCGCGAGCGTCGCTCGCAATGAGAGGGCCGCTGCTCTACTAGAGACCCAGGTTCAGCTACCAAATGAGAAGGTTGGAATTTTCACAGAAGAGATGACCCGCCTATTTCGTCACGCTGACCCAGACATGCCTGAGGAGAAGAAAGTTCGTTTCCTCATGCGAGGGGTCAAACAGGAGCTCTTCGCGGGACTAATGAGGAATCCACCGAAAACCGTCCAAGAATTTGTATTCGAGGCGACCACCATCGAAAAAACCCTTGACATGCGCACCAGACAGTATAATCGTCGCCTGACTCCAGAATGCGCGGCTGCTCAAACCAGTGACTCCGAAAACCTGCGTGAAACGATCCGAGCGATCGTGCGGGAAGAGCTGCGCAAACTGTTGCCTTCGGCGCACCCTCAAGTGGATTCGATCGCCGACATTGTGCGAGAAGAAGTTCGGCAATCACTTCAAATTCCCCAAACACCGCTGCCCGAGCCAGAAACTATGAGCTACGCCGCTGCAGTGCGCCACAACACTCCTCCCCGTCCACGCCAAAACCCCGCCCCGTCGCACTTCCGTCGCCAGACACCACCGCCGCCACCAACCCCACCGACGACCTACCGTTCACCAGCGGGCCAGCGCAGTGCACCGAAAAAAACTGACGTTTGGCGCACCCCTGACCACCGCCCACTGTGCAACCACTGCGGCGAGGCCAGGCACACTACCGCCGTTGCCAGTACCGAGAGATGGGACTGCGTGGCTTCGCCGTCGATGCACCACGTCCACAGCCAGGGGAACGGCCACGTGACATCGCCGACTACCTGACAGGAACTCAATGAACACCCCGAAGTCCTTCCCGTTCGCCGTCGCCCAGCCGCCGCATGTCACCACACCACCGGCAGTACCCCGGCCCAACGCGGGGCCGGTCTCCTAGCCCGTATACGGGAAACTAAGGGTAGCAACCGGTGGAGGTGCGGTTGCTGTGCGACGAACTATCGAAGATCCTCGGACGACAACGCCGCCACGACGGAGCTTTCCGAACACAACGCCAACCAGGCAATGCCCTGGCGGCGAAAGCTCACTTACCGGAGGTGGCCTGACGACGCAACATGGAAGCAGCGGAACAAGCCGACGCAGCCGTGACCCGACGCCACGCCCAAACTTTAATGCGAGACGGCGAACTAGCGACATCGACGTTCTTATCGACAGCCACAGTGTGAACGCTCTCGTCGATACTGGAGCCGACTATTCTGTCATCAGTGGGTCGTTCGCCACGAAGTTAAAGAAAGTTAGGACAGCTTGGAAAGGCCCTGGAATCCGCAAAGCCGGAGGTCATCTCATAACGCTTGCAGGAATCTGCACAGCGAGAGTCACCATTAACGGCCGTATTTATCTTACAGACTTCGTAGTCCTACAGCGTTGCTCGAGAGATGTCATCCTTGGCATGGACTTCTTATGCCTCCATGGTGCTGTCATCAATATAAAAACAAAGTCGATAACGTTATCCACAGAAGAAGCACTACCACCGCGCACGCCGTCAGGACACCATGCCTTGAATGTGCTGGAAGAACAAGTCACCATTCCGCCTCGCTCAAGCGTCATTATTTCAGTCGGCGCTCCTAAATCACCTGACTTGGAAGGCGTCGTTGAAGGCAGTCAGCATCTGTTGGTCACCCGAATATTTACGTCGCAAGAGGAATTGCAGAGCTGCGGGGAGGCAAAGCAACGGTTATGCTCACGAATTTCAGCAATGACTACAAACATGTGAACAAAGGAACAACGGTCGCATACATCGAAGAAATTGTCGAAGAAACCAGTGCCTTCGCCCTCGCCGATTCTGCGGAACCTGTTCAGAGGAACCAAGCCCCTCCCATAGCTTTCGACGTCAATACTAGACTTCCGAACGACAAGCAAGAACAGCTCAAGGCCCTGCTCCTGCAATACGAAAATTGCTTTTAGTGGTCATCGAAAATTCGGCAGACCCCAATCACGAAACATCGTATCATAACCGAAGAAAATTCCAGACCACTCCGTCAGAGTCCGTACAGGGTTTCGATGCGAGAACGTGAGGCCATGAAGAGACAAGTTGATGAAATGCTGCGGGATGACATTATCCAGCCGTCGAAGAGTCCATGGGCATTCCCTGTGGTGTTAGTGAAAAAAAAGGATGGGACCCTACGTTTCTGCGTCGATTATCGCCGCCTGAACAAAATCACTAGAAAGAACGTGTATCCTCTCCCACGAATAGACGACGCACTTGATGGGCTCCATAACGCCAAGTAATTTTCGTCAATGGACTTCAAGACTGGCTATTGGCAAATCGAAGTCGACAATAGAGACCGAGAGAAGACGGCGTTTATAACAACGGACGGCCTCTTCGAGTTTAAGGTGATGCCCTTCGGCCTTTGCTCAGCGCCTGCAACTTTTCAACGCGTTATGGATACAGTACTGGCAGGATTGAAGTGGCAGGCTTGCCTTGTGTACTTGGACGACGTCGTCGTGTTTTCCTCAAGTTTCGACAAGCACCTTCAGAGCCTTGAAGCTGTACTTCAAGCCATCAAGACGTCCGGACTCACACTGAAGCCAGAAAAGTAGAGATTTGCGTATGAGGAGCTCTTGTTTCTGGGACACGTTATCAGCAAGTCTGGAGTTCGTCCCGATCCACGGAAAACAGCTGCCATCGCCGACTTCTCGCCGCCCACTGACAAGAAGGCCGTGCGCCGATTTCTGGGCATGTGCGCCTATCATAGGCGGTTCGTGAAAAACTTCGCCCGCATCGCCGATCCTCTCACTAACCTTACCAAGGCCGACGTGGAGTTCAAGTGGGAAACGCCACAGGAACACGCTTTCCAGGAGCTTAAACATCGCCTCCAGATGCCTCCGTTACTTGCCAATTTCAACGAATTCGCCGAGACAGAAATACACACTGACGCAAGCAGCGTAGGTCTTGGTGCCGTTCTTGTGCATAGGGCTGACGGACCTGAAAGGGTTATTAGTTACGCCAGCCAATCGCTATCCAAAGCAGAAGCAAATTATTCCACAACAGAAAAGGAGTGCCTCGCCATCATCTGGGCTACGTCGAAATTTCGCCCCTACCTCTACGGCAGGCCCTTCAAAGTTGTGAGCGACCACCACGCCTTGTGTTGGCTAGCCACCTTGAAGGACCCTTCAGGTCGCCTCGCACGATGGAGCCTGAGACTTCAAAAGTATGACATTACTGTCATTTACAAGTCTGGCAAAAAACACTCCGACGCCGACTGTCTCTCTCGTGCGCCTTTCGACCAACCGCTACCCGACGACCCGGATGACGAGTACTTCTTGGGAACGATAACTACCGACGACTTCGCAGAACGACAGTGGGCTGACCCGGAACTTAAGGCCCTATTAGAATAATACCTCGAAGGCAGGACCGCCGAAGTCCAGAAGGTATTCAAGCGCGCACTTGCGTCGTTATTTCTGCGAAACGGTCTTCTACAAAAGAAAAACTTTTCACCGCTTCGAGCTAAGTACCTCCTTCTGGTGCCTTCAGCTCTGCGACCAGAACTCCTGCAGGCCCTTCACGACGATCCGATGGCAGGGCACCTCGGTGTTTCTCGCACGCTCGCGAGGATACAAGAAAGGTACTACTGGCCACGTCTTACCACCGACGTCACTCGTTATGTGAGGACATGCCGGGACTGTCAGCGACGCAAGACACCGCTGACAAGGCCAGCGGGACTTCTGCAGCCAATTGATCCACCTTGCTGACCTTTCCAGCAGATTGGTATGGACCTACTGGGGCCGTTCCCGACGTCGGCTTTCGGAAACAAGTGGATCGTGGTAGCTACTGACTACCTCACCCGCTACGCCGAGACAAAAGCCCTGCCAAAAGGCAGTGCATCCGATGTAGCTAAGTTCTTCGTCGAGAATATCGTCCTACGTCAGGGCGCCCCGGAGGTCCTTATCACCGACAGAGGAACGGCATTCACTGCCGACTTAACTCAAGCGATCTTGGCATACAGCCAAACAAACCACCGCCGGACGACAGCGTACCACCCACAGACCAACGGCCTCACCGAGCGGCTTAACAAGACAATCGCCGACATGCTGTTAATGTACGTCGATGTCGAACACAAGACGTGGGACGCCAATCTTCCGTATGTGACCTTCGCATACAACACGGCGGTGCAGGAGACGATGCAGATATCTCCATACAAATTCGTCTACGGAAGGAGCCCGGCAACGACGCTCGATGCCATGTTACCCAACATCACCGACGAAGAAAACATCGATGTGAGCGAGTACCTTCAACGCGCCGAAGAAGCCTGACAACTTGCGCGTCTCCGTATCAAGAATCAACAGACGACCGACAGCCTTCGTTACAACCTTCGACGACGCTTCGTGGAATACCAGCCCGGTGAACATGTTTAAGTGTGGACGCCGATACGCCGACGTGGACTAAGTTAAAAGCTTCTGCGACGGTACTTCGGACCGTACAGGGTGGTTCGACGTCTCGGCCCACTTGATTACGAGGTTGTCCCCGACGGCATCACGAACTCTCAACGACGCCGATCGCGACCTGAAGTCGTACATGTCACGCGCCTCAAGCTGTTTCATGAGCGTTAACAAATTGAAACAGTGTTTTTTTGTATTATTGTTGTATCGTAATTTACACATTGTACTTTCTTGCATTATTATTGTACCTTCATCTTTAGTTAAAGCATCGGGACGATGCCTTTTTTCAGAGGGGGGCAATGCCACGTTCCATTTCCCAAGTTTTTGTTATCGTCCCAAAACACCACACGATTCTCAGCGCAAACCGCGCCTGCAGTTTTCGGGAAGGTTCCGGACTGTAGTAGATCATTTCGATAAGATCACGCCCACTGTGCGAACGGTACAGATTGTTCTGGAACCTACGCCACCGCCAGCGATAACGCTAGAACATTCGACAGCAAGAGTATAAATGCCGACGCGCTTCGCCGCTTGTCAGTTGTTGATCGAAGGCCGACGCTCCGTTCGCCGCTATCAGTCCGAGACTGCTATCTGTGCAAGACTACTGCTGTAATTGGACTTTCCGTTTACCGGGCACAGGTTCGCCCAAATAAACAGTTAAATCCCAACACGAAGTCTCCTGTCTTCGGCCACGTCACGACCCCGTGACAATACATACATACATACATACATACATACATACATACATACATACATACATACATACATACATACATACATACATACGTACGTACGTACGTACGTACGTACATACATACATACATACATACATACATACATACATACATACATACATACATACATACATACATACATACAGACATACATACATACATACATACATACATACATACATACATACATACATACATACATACATACATACATACATACATACATACATACATACATACATACATACATACATACATACATACATACATACATACATACATACATACATACATACATACATACATACATACATAAAGACGGATGGATGGACAAATTCTTTCGAAAGTATGATAGGGTTTCCTAGAAATGCTTGGCATTTAAGAAGACTCAAAATCTCGTAGAAGACCAATGCACCTTGGCGTACGACTGGCAGAAAATCAACGGTATTGTCCAACACGAAGACATATACCTCTGGCTGCTTACACCAGCACTTTCTATTGAAGAAACAAATAATGAAAACAGAAAACATGGCATTAGTGGTATGCCTGATCGAAAGAGGGCGAATCACACATGACAAGAAAGGAACGCGCTGGCTGAGGCGGAAAAACTCCAGACACAGGGAAGGCACGGAACGGTAAATCGGAACGGATAACCGGAAAGTGGAATCGAACGTTAGCGCCAAGGAAACGATGCAGCGTGCATGTGCCACAGTTTCAAGCATGGCAGGCGCAGAATACGGCCCGCGAAGGGACAGAGTAAATGTGAACTAGAATGCCTATTTTGCGCATGGAGGGCTTTTTTTTCTGTTGTACGTGGTTTTGGATGGCTGTGCTTGTGCGTGCTTTCATAAGATATACAGCTTTTCCTATCGCTTCTGCGCTGTGCCCGCATGATCGGTTCTGAAAGGTAGAGTACTTGGATTTTATGCATCTCTTGTTTGCCTTTCCGACCTATTTGCGAAACCGAAACATCGGGCAAAGGAAACAAAAAGAGACTGTAGGGACAGCAGTATGAGCAAAAAAAATGAAATTATCCTGAGTTTTCCCGAAAATGGCCTAATAGTTGTGAAAGACGACTAAAACATCAGTTTTAAACATAATAACGTGAAAGGAAAGATAGTGTATTCGCACACTAGTAATGAATGCACTGCCTCACTTCATCTTCCCTCTGAAAACAATGTTTGTACCGCGGGTTTGGTATTTAGCGGTGTGCACGAATGCCATTGCTATACCGGCAGGCTGCTGATAAATCTGTCGCTTTTTTGTGTATGTATGCCTCTTTTAAACTTCACCATTTATCACATGTCAATTGCTTTTTCGCAAGCTCCTTTCCTTAGCTTTGTAGTACATAAACAAAGTTCCACACCTTACTACCAAATTTCGCTTCGTTCCGTGACAATTGTTCTCAATAAGTGCGTCTGCAGAAGAATCGAGTTGAACCTCACGGGACAGTTGAAGAAACTTTCAAAACGAGTTGTTACCGCTTGTGCCATATTCGATTCACCATGCACCTTTTCTTCCCTGCCAACTTCTTTCGAGCCGTATTGCTTCATCCGGTAAGAAATGTGAAAATGTGCATGGTTCGTATTTCCTGGCTTACATATTTTTCCGCTTTCTTTTACGAGCTTTTCAGTGTGATCCGCTGCGCTGGCTCTTCCTGGGGTGCTTGTTGTCGTTTCGAAAGTTTGTGCTTGAAGGCGAGCAGACAAGCAAAAGGGAGCAAGAACAACTTATTTTACGTTTCCACAAGAAGAGAGCAGAACTTTGCTCATAGCTCGTCCCGGTTCATTGGAAGCTTTCTCTTTCAGGCATCAAATTCTAGCTTCCCTTGTATTGAGCCTGCCAGGGCCTTTTGGGTTATGAGAGTTTTTGTAGGCTGTAAGATATTTTTCGAGAATAGACAAATCGTTCCTCTGCGAAAGCCAGCAGATAGACGTTCACTCCTTCCCTTTTTTGGCTGTTTGTTTCTACTCGAATGCAAACAAATAAGCACATTATAATAGCCTGCTCCCATGTGTTCTGGAATCGTTTGAATGAGGAAGCAATGCTCACTGTACCAGCTGTTCTTGAATTGCAGTAAATCCGCACTCGTGCGAGAAAATGAATTAAAGTCAATGTCATCCAATCTGGTGGCTGCCAACTTTCAGTCGCCTTTCATTTTAAACTTTGCTGAAGAAAACCATCAGTACCCGTTCCGTGTTTAACCATTTAGGCACTGGTACTCAATGAAAAGGACACGAACAAATATTGCTGCAAATTCTGACTTAAATTATATAGAAGCCAAGGCAAAGTATCTGGAATATCCTCAATACATCTTGTACAAATAGAGGTAGTAGTTTTTTTATTGTCATCTTTCTTACAACTCTCCAAGTGCAAAACAAGACGACAGAAACTAAAAAAAGGAGAGAATTGCCGGAACCGTATTTATGAAGATATTGCAGTGGTTAGCTATTGCATCACGGGCTATCATATTTCTCGCTGACATTTCTAACAAGTTGAACTGCTCATTTAGAAAGTGGATATTCCCTACCGGTTAGCTGTCACCCGCAGTGATGGACAATCCCGTTCGAAGTGCAGGGAAAGAGGGCTTATTAGTTTTCATGCCCTGAAATCAATGCATGTTGGTCCAGAGCCGTAGTGCTTGTATAAGTTTCCGACTTCTTGTTGCTGTACTCTAAAATCCAGCCCGAATACGTAAGAATGTTCCAACAGCGAAATTGTACCTAATAGATCTGATTACGTTTTCGGCACGACTTGAAAGGAACTTGCAGGACCTAGAAGATGACTATAGGGAAGTTCCGTACGCTTCCCCTAATGAAATCGGCAGAAATGATTTGGATGCAGCGAAGTTGGATTGAGCAATTGTTTGTTTATTTATTTATTTATTTATTTATTTATCTATTCATGTCAGCAACCTTCAGGCGTCCAAGGCAGGAGTGGTTGCAGTACAATGAACGCTACGTTTGTTACAAGTTAATGTCGTGTTAGAAGTACGAAACGACAACTAAATACGAAGACATTAACAAAATAATGAGAAATCAAGTCAGATGTTGGAATGTTGACCATATCATTCCGTACACTGTTCCACTCAACTATAGTCATCGAGAAGAAGGAACCCTTGTATGCGTTTGTTTTGCACTCAGGTATATTGTGATGGTCGTGTTGTGTTTCATCGGGTAGGTCGGGAGTTGTTAAAATGCACGCACGCTTGGATGTATAGTTTATTCCTGCTCTGAACAGATTTCACACTAAAAGTATTCATGTAGGCAGTCGTTCTTTTAAGGTTTTGGCATTTGCGTCATCTTCCCGAGCCATTTCTTTTTTCAGGAGGTGTATGCGAACGCTCTTCTCTTCTCATGGAGCCATGCATTGTCCATCACTGAAAGAAGGGTGACGTACGGCAATTTTTGTTATTCTCAATATGGCAGCCAGTTCACTTACTGTACAGTTTTAACGTTTGTATTTCTGCCCACGACGACCAAAAAAAAATCTCGCGGACTTTCAAGTTGAAGTGTTGTCTCTGTCAGAATTTCTACTGTTCAGTTTCTTCTAGCAGCTCACCTATCGTGAAGCTCAACATCATGAGAAAAGTGAGTGTAGGAATTAGTTTGCTTAATCATGTAGATTACACACTGAATTTCGCGAAGAAAACAAAGCAGGGGCAAAAAACAATGAGAAAAAGACAAAGATGTCACTAGCGTATTTACCGCTGGGAACGTTTTTCGTTGGCCAAGTGACAGGTGCCATTATTTTCCTCCAGGAATTTGTAGCCCAAGGAAGATGAACGGCGGTTATCAGCTGTTATAACAGCTACCGTGCGAACGTAGTTTGCGGAGCTTTGAGAACCATGGAAATTTGTACAGTCGATCAAGTTTTCAACAGTTGTGCTCAGCGACAACTTTAGCATGTGTCATCGCCACGTAATTAAACAAATTCCCAGGAACTGTTCTGTATGGCATGTGGCATGTACGCATGCACTTGCAAACACTTTTTGCTTGCAACCTAATTCAATCATATGGAAATGATTCGTGGTAAAGAATGGCACTCGCGAATGATAGTTAACACTTTGGCTTCCTGTAAATAGAAAAATTTCGACCTCGAGGCACCTTCCTATGAAACACGCTTAGTTCAACTTCTCATTTGATTATATTACCACTATGCCGATAACAGTAGCATATATTTATTGGTCTTGCAATAACTTAGTCCTGTTGTATTCTGCCTAAATACAACTAACGTCCCATTGCAAATGGTGTAACCCGCTTTTTAGGTTTTCACTGTAAAATTTGCAGCTTATACGCTTAGCTCAGTGAGTTATGCTTGGGCCAAACGTAGGGTGAAATGAAAATACATTTTTATCAACCACTTTTGAGGCAGAATACGACAATTGTTTACTTTTATACGCCGAAGAAGTGTTAGAAGAACCAGTTGTACTTAACTGATCAGCCCAGTTTATTCAGACCGTAAATTAAACACACACAAAAAAGGAAGAGTAAGAAAGGCAGTGAACACTGCTTAAGGGTTTTTAGATATATTGAAAAAGATCAATAGGCTTCTAAGTGCTGGTAAATACAGCTATTGAATGTTGTGGTTCAGTGGACAAGCGTAGTTTTCTACGTGTCTAAATGCATGTATATGTGTTCAGTAATTACGGCACGCAAGTGGGCATGTACCGTCGCATAATTTTTTATTTTGTAGACTTATCTAGGAACCAGAATGAAAAGGTAGTAATCCACAGAAACGCTCTGATAGGGCGTTTTGGATACTGATCTAACGATTGCAGCTTAACATTTTGTTTACTTTAGTTGACTTAAAATATATGTAGATAAATAATATTGCCTATTTAATAAACTCAGTCCAACACACCAGCCGAAAGGCAGGCCTTACCAGTACTTACAAAATGGCTAACGTTCACAAACGGACTGGCTCATAACACTAAAATTGCACAAAACTGCGTAGATTCAATCACAATTCTAAGAAATCATTTTGAGTTATGTACGAGGCTCGTTCTCTGCTCTTCTAGAGCTTCAGCAAACACAGGTTCACCAAAATTCCCAAAAATATTCCCAGATGAGATTGTATACCGAGTATCATTTGTTTTCTTTGACATACCTCGAACCCACACACACTCGTAAAATTTTAACTCAACAACTCTTAACTGAACTAGCACTCACTAACTTCTTTGTATTAATCAGATTCATATATAATTTCTACAATTTTGAAATCACTCCCACTCAGACCAACCTAAATCTTTGCTGTCTTCAATTCATATAGAATCATGGCTTTCGCTGTTTCTGACAGCTGTCACCAAGCTAATTATTCACTACGATTGCCGACCTCCTAATCTATCAAGGTGCTTCTCAAATATCAAAATATATACTTGTTTTGTACGAACTTGGTACGCAGTGTGTCATCTGTGCTATTTCTTTTCGCTCTTACAAAACGTTCGTGGACCATAACATAGTAATACTTCTTGCTGGGTGGCATGGTTATTGTCGTAAAGATGCACGTCAGCTTTCGTCAGCTTTCTATCAATTTTCTATCACAAGATAGAAAACTGATAGCTTTCCTCATGCCTTTACATAAGACTACGTGAAGGCATAAGCCATATTCTGCTTTTTCTTCAGTCGATGCATTGTTCTTGCCCTGCAGCCATCTGAAAGCATTGTGCAGGTCTTCGCACCGCCTATAAGATCGCAGCCGTTGCAACTTTTCGGCTCCTCACCTGTTTTCGCACTGCCTCCGTGATCGGTGGACTACGCATATTTGGTGATCTGGAACGTCGTTACGGTGCCTTATCGGGTCGTCATACACTCTAAAAAAAGATCGAAGAAAAGGAGTCTCATTTTGCGCAGAAACGGCCATCATGATCAAGCCTGCTCGCGTTTACTTTCTTAATTAAGATCAGCGCAGCCCACTTTCCCATCAAGAAAGCTTTGTCATGCTTATAACGCGCATGTCATTCGTGACGTGAAAATGCCAGGCGCGTGATTATATGCAAGAAAAGGAACGCAAGATAGATGGCAATCATGGTTATTGGACAAAAGGGCGCCCTTTTTACCGATTTTTTCATTGTGTGTAGTTTTTTGGTAACAATCGTGTTGGCACCACCACCATGGATACCGATGCTCATTCTTCGCTTCTGATGAGCCATCCAAGCCTTATCAGCAGCGAAGGCTTATCTAAGTCTGATCAAAATATTAAGCTTCTGATTTTGACTTGCCTTATGCGAGTCGCAGTAAGAAACATTGGGGGTTGTCTAGCATTTGAGTGCTCATTTTTCAACGTTTTCTTTCTCAAGTCTTTCATTTTTTGTTTCTTCTCTTTCATTCTTTCTTTCTTAATATTTTTTTCTAGCTATCTTCTAAAATATTCACGTATATCCACTCAAGGACTGCTGATTATGAATCAGAGTGGTGTGCACCAGATTATGCATGAATGTGGCCTTTTATTTTGTTCTGGCTAAGAGCCTTTTATTTTGTTCGTGTTTACCGTTTGATGGAGTTTCTTTAGTATCGTGGCTTCTTACTCGATTTGTTCTGGTAAACAGCCTTTTGATATCATTTTTGTTGGTCCCAGATGTTTCGGTTACTACATCTGCTGTAGACGTCGGGCCTCGGTTTATGGATGGAGGGACATTGTGCGCTCTTAAGCTGCTTCACTTTGAAAGCATGTGTAATTTGCAAGAGAAACAAACAGTTTTTCTTGCTCCTTCTGCATTACAATCAATGGTACATTTTCAATTCCTAAAGTATGATATCCTTATGATAACTGTTGTAGTAGGGAACTCATAAATATTCATTGCGAATGTCTGGCGTTCTTCAGGATTCCACCATATCTAAGCATATGGACGTTCTTGCAGTTTTCTCAGATTTAATTACCACTGTGGTGGCCTATTTTTGAAATGACGTCATTATGTTTAGCAGCGCTGCACGTCAAATGCTAGACTACAACGGAAATATCTTTTCGAGTACGAAGCATTGTAAGAGCCCGGATAATGGTCAATTCATTTCATGTGGCTTGATCATGCTGACAGTAAAGTGCTCAATACAAGTTATAACAAGGTTAGCAGTGCAAAAACCATAAATAAAATGAACAAATGAAATTGAAGTAATATGTTAATTAGAAATATCCTAGGACTAATCATATTGAATATATTAGTGACGCTAAAAGATTTCGAGAAAGGTTGCACTGATTCCAGCGGTGCGCAGCAGAGGGCGCCACTGCCTCACCAAGCGAGCGAATGGCCTTCCCTTTGCTCCACATGTGCGTCGGCGCTGCAGCGGTGCGCCGCTTGGTTGCTACGTGACTGCAGCTGTTGGAGAAACAACCTGAAGCAACTCGCTGCAGAAGACGTGATTTCAACTACCGTAACAAGTGAAAGACGATATAGCGCAGCAGAAACGTATGGTGCATGTCGCGCGCCAAATATGTGGATTTGCCTAACCAACGCCTCCTAGAAAAACTGCCTGGAATGCGGTTCTCTCTTCAATTGAGAGCTCGCTGCCAGCACAAAATTTTGGAGGCTATGCCTCCTACCACGTGTTGCGACCGTCCGCCGCGTGGGACCGCTCGCCTCTGTACCGCTCTGTCACGTGACATCACAGCTTCTCGGAGGCAACTGTAAGAGCATTGCTGTGTTCGCAGGGGGCGACCGCCACAGGCGTTCGCCTCCATACCGGAGGGGGAGGGTGAAATCTGAGGGTAGGGAGGCCCGCTCACAGCTCACGTTCCAGACATAATTTTTCTAGGGGGCGTTGGCCTAACAATATTCTACTCGTGCCAGTGAAACCCTACGTGCTTACATGCGTTTTTTATTGCAAGCGATACAATCTCGGTACACCATCTTGTATGAAGTTATTAAAATATTAAAGTATTTCCTATAAAATATCACTCTTTGCACTTTCTGCTCCCAGTCTCTTTTTGAATATTTAGAAACTGAGAAGCCCGTATTCATCACGAGGTTACAGAATTGAATAGTCCCAAGCACTATATATACGAAAGTTGGCATTTTCAACTTAAGAATTACACATTTTTCAATCTAGATTTAAAATTTTCGTAAGTGAAACTTTCACAACGTGGTGAAATTTCATCTAATAACCATGTAACTTCTGTAGTGCCCTTATTGCTTAGCTATTGTGTGTCGGCACGGCAATATTTACGCCAAACCTTTTTTTAAGAATTATGTTGTCTCACTAGCAGCATGCGATTGAAAAAGATTATGTTTCACAACTTTCTTAAACTTAGGAGCATTACCCCCATGTCGCGACAGCTTAGCTTATCTTTTGTGGTATATACTTATATACAGAGCCTTTTGAAATTGATGAGAAGTACTAACATGGCTCTTCTAGTCCACGTTCGTAATGTCCTTTTTTAGAGCGGTATGCTAAACACACTGGCTTGCGTTGTCTACACAGAAAGCTCCAGTGGTTCTTGTTATTCGCGTTCTCGGGGCAATCTGTGCCTCTGAAAGCCCAGCAGAGAGCAATGGGCCTTTCGCGCAGATCTAATCACCGCTTCTGTCCCTGCTCATAAACTTTCATGGTGAGATAAACTCGGCGATTCGGCACCTCCCCAAAAAAGTGGGGTGGGGAAAGGAACACGTCTGTAGAAATTTTCGGTAAGCCTAGTAAGTCGAAAAGCTTTGCGAAAACTCGGTTAACCCTATTTTCTGAATGTGGCCATTTTGTGGAGCATGTGTGTTTTCTCGCGTCAAAGTAACGCATGAAAAAAAAATTGCCCGCAGCTTCCCTCGGGGGAACACTGAGGAGGATGCGGAGCATATAATTGGTTAACGGGGTGTTAAAGTGCGACTTACTTGGGTCGATGGCTAAATTGGTTAACGTGGTTGTGAAATGGGGTGTTAAATTGCGACTTACTTGGGTCGATGGCTAAATTGGTTAACGTGGTTGTAGGAGGGGGTGTTAAATGAGTGAACACGTACACACGTATGCGAAAGGGCAGCGCTGGTCGAAGGGACGTCGATCATTGTGTTTGTGGATTCGTTGGCATTCATTTCACGGCGACTTCGGACGTCGACGCGCCGTACAAACCAACGGACGAGCGGCAACTGAGCGAGCGAGCGCCGACCTTGAGTATATATACAGCGCGACGGCGCATGCGCTGTCAGCTGTCGAATGTTCTCGAAGGAGAAGCGCGCGCGGCACAGATGGTGGGCGACGGCGCGACGGCGCATGCGCGCGCGTCAGCTGTCGAATGTTTGAGAAGCGGTGCGGACGGCGCGGACGGCGCACTACAAGGCGCGAGTATAAGATGCTTCCGCATCTAAAAGAACGCAATGAGTAACGTTACCAAGCCAAGGCCGTTTGATACGGTGCACAACAGCTGCCTTTTAAATATACACAAAAGGTTGAGGAAGTTTCATCGCCGAAAGTACTTGCGTTAGGGTCGGAAAGCTTTAGTGCAGATTGACCCATAAAATGAGAACATTTTTATGGCTGTCTACAACAGGATGTTGTGCCTAATGTTCCGTGGCAGTGCGCTTAATTTTTTGGATCGTTTTTTGGACAATTTGACCCCTTTTATTGTTGACGGTTTGTGGTACGCTTAGTCCATTCGATCTTTAGATTGCAGGTTGTTCTTCTTTTCAGTTCTTCTTTTATTGGCTATTGTGACTCTACTCTGAGAAATTATAATATATATGCTTACAGGTATATATATATATATATATATATATATATATATATATATATATATATATATATATATATATATATATATATATATATATATATATATATAGGTATGGGATATGGCACAACGGGAGCGTTGTAAACAAGGATAAATATATTTATTTCCCAACAGTTTCGGGAGGGGTCCTCCTTTCATCAGGGGATCAGGGATGAGTTATACCCTTCATCAGTTATCCCCTTCAGGGGATAAGTATAACTCATCCCCTGAAGAAGGGGACCCCTCCCGAAACTGTTAGGAAATAAATATATTTATTCTTGTTGACCACGCTCCCGTTGTGCCATATCCCATACCTTCACGAAGACTAACTGTCCCATTTAATTACTCCCACTATATATATATATATATATATATATATATATATATATATATATATATATATTGTGTGTGTGTGTGTGTGTGTGTGTGTGTGTGTGTGTGTCATTTCCTCTTTCAGCAATCGCTGCACTTTCTCACATTTTGAAGAATGATGCGACACTTTTGGGCGCAATTGTTTGATCAAAGTCTCGCATCGACCCGCGCGATGAGCGTTGCTGTTTACTGTTTGCGCGAAAGCACTTACTGCTTCTTGTTCAATGAAAGCGTCTTCTGAAATTGCAACATTCAGATCTGTTTCGTTGGTGTCCGCAGTCCGCTTCCTTGATGCTTGACGTAGCGGCGAAGATCATGAAGCAGCATCTTTGCGAGGCTTCTACGCACATAAAGTCAAGTAGGAAGGGTACTTGAAAAGTGTAAGGCGTAGTCCAGGATAAGTTTTGTGATATGGAACGCGGGCGCATAGTCTTCATCTCGCAAGTGTCTGCTGCATATGACTGTCGATGCAGACTTGTTTTTGATGATGACGTTGTCTCTCGCAATATTATTTTGTCACTTGGAGCACAGCTCAGTATTGTTCAGAAATGGGCGAGAAGAAACACTGGGTGTTTTCCACTGATAGGGACTTGAACTACGGAACCACGGCGCTCAAGCGGCCGTGACGAACACATACATACACCTTCACACAGCTAATGTGCGTAATGCGCGTACTATGTGCCACTGCCTTTTCTACTCGAGAAATCACTGTAGACTGAACACTGGCAAAGCACTGAATTAAACGCAGCCGTCTTAGGCAAATCCCAGAAAAAAATAAGCCACTCTAGAGATAAAAGAACATTGACAACAATCTAGCACTAAGCCAGAAGAGAATTCGTACATTTTTTTCAAAAAAAAGTTGCTTACTTGCCGAAAAGTTGTAAAGTTGTAAGTTTCTATTACTAAGCATGTTTTTTTCTACGAACTCTAAGGATAGCGCAGAGCTTAATGGCACTATAGTTTTAGTTCGGAACCAATGGCTTGTGGGCGTAAGCAGCTGCGTACTTCGATCGCATTCTTCATGAATGTGGCTTGCAATACAAAGAAATGCAAAAGAGCTTGGGGTCTCCTGAATAATTAATTCCAGGTAGTGTTAACACCTTGACAATGCACACAACTTTCTGAGCATGCCGTATGAAGGGGTTATTAGGCAACAAGAGTTTTTTTTTTATTTACTTTCTTTGTTCTTATAAGTAGTTTTTTAGCCATTAGATATACAGCGCACGTACGTGTTTCAAAGTGTTGTCAAGCTGCAGACTGCAGCTTCACAACCAGGCCTGAAAAGCACTCCAAATGTTTTCAGATAAACATAGAAAAAATACAGAATAGCTAGAAAAGGGAAGGCGCCCTCGTTATTCAGTGATCGACCTCTCTTAATGGCGACGTCGTTGTCCGACGAGACCAAGGGCCAAAGGTACTTGGAGCTCTCTGCTTGCAGAACAGCTGCAGCATTGTTTACCTTCCCTCTCATTGTTGCCAGTGTTTTATGCCTCCTAAAATATGGCTCTCATTAGCTGATTCTATCGCATTTTCTCTGAGTTTCAGCTTGTATTATCCACGAGCAATTACATTACTAAATCAAGTGGCAAGCCGTCTGTTAAGATTAGTTCTTTTTAAGTAGACGATCCTCCTTCTATCCCCGATTTATTCATTAATCCCCTCCCTCTCTTCGTCGAGAATCCCATTCCAAGGTTTCACATCAACGAACTCCCTTTTGCCGTGAGCTTGGCGCAGAAGAAGCAAGGTCAGGGTCGCTGCGCCCCTACCGCCGACGGGTGGCGAAACATACTCAGAAACTCTCCCGTTGTATTCACGACGGGTGAGAAGGCCGTAAGGAAAGATGCACGCGATGGTGCAGTCTAGACCTACCGTGGCTCGGACGAGCCGTGCTATCTTGGTTTTCCCATTGTACGCACGGAAAAGTTGTTTTTTGGGGCTTTTATCTCGAATTTCTCATGCTATGGGCGCAGCTCCTTCGTCATCTTGGAAAGCAGGCACACACTCCTGTGGCACTGTGAGCTGCTACAAAATTTTAAATATGTCTCAGCACTGAAAATTGCCCGTGAAGTTATACTGTTCCCAATGCAAGCAGTGTGAGGAACCAAGGCATCAAGAGCAGATTATGGCAGTTCGTCGATACTTGCGTGGTTTTGTCATTGAAGAACCTTTTGTCATGTACAATATTACCAACAATAACGGGAAGAAACGTGATGGCCGGACTCATATGAAACGGAAGTGCACTTGTAAACTGAAACTACAGCAAATAGACAACTGCTTTACATTTCGGGATCGGGCAACTGCTTTCCGATACAACTACTTCTAATTCGAAAGTGGCTGAGCTTGCTAGCTTAATACACCACGGTTGATATACCGTGGCTTGAGCCCTGCAAGTGTCTTATTCAGCTGATGGCTGTAGACTTCTAGTCGCCGCTCAATGTAAACAGATTTATGGTGCGTGTTCGCGCTGAGCGTTTATACGTACAGTACTTTCAAGGAACACCAATAGATAGGTCAGCAGGCTGAGGTGTTGTGACGCTAGGATCAAACTCGTGAGTTGCATTTCCGTATACGCCAGCTGCGTTTCCATGGAAGTGCAACGTAGTAACATCGTGGTTAGGGTTACTTGCAAGAATAGCAGACAGGGCGTGTTCGTACTGCATATTCAAAGCGTACGGCGGGATGACGCTGAATGTAAACACAAATGTCACTCGGTGTGTGTGCACCCTCTCTTCGTTGTCGTCGTCGCGCCTTACACTTGAAACAGATATAGGCGCACGTTAAAGAAACACCAGGTGGTCGGAATTCATCTGTAGTATACGTCGTCTACGCCGACCTATTGCATCGTCCAGAACCCGCGGATGCCTAGTCCCTTTCACGAAGAACTGTTTGAGGGTGTGGACGACTAGCTGAGCGAGATCAAACATGTCGCACCGATCCACTACTGGGAATAAGCCGCCAAACTCCGCAAGTCTACGCTGCTTAAAAGACGGCGCCCGAACGTGGTTCCTGAACAGAAGTGATGTCGTGACATCCCAGGGCGAGTTCCAGCATCGCCTCTCAGAGACCTACCAGAGCCCCGACCACCGCGAACGTGCTGAACGTGCATTGCACTCACGCATCCAGATGCCTAATGAGACCATCAGTATGTACGTGGAGGACATGACGCGGCTTTTCAGGTGAGCGAAGCCGGCGATGCCACAAAAAAAAGCTGCGCTATCTGATGCGAGGCATAAAATGGCAGCTTTGTGCTGGTCTAGTTCGGAGTCTTCCGAAGAGTGTAGCGAAGTTTCTGACCAAAGCCAGTATACAATGCAGGAGGTGCTCCATCAACGGTCTTCCCTGTTCGACTGGCAAGTTAATGCTGCGTCATCTCCTAAATTTTTTGCCACCTTCGGGAGCAACAACATTGAATGGATTACTGAAATCGTTCACTCTGTCGTCCACGAAGAAATGGCGAAACTACACGGGGCGAGACAGCGTGAGGTAAGCAGCATCACAAGTAATATGCGGGATGAGGTCCAGCAGGTGCTTCACAGCCGTTGCTGTCAACCGATGGCTTCTAATCTAGAACCACTTCCTGCGTCCACAGATGTTGGGAGTCACACAGCAAAAAGGCTCCACAATATTGAGACAAATTAGGCACAGCATTCGTTTTAGACAGTAGGCTCATTGTGTGTGCAGTGGAGAAGGTGGTGGCAGGGCGCGCATTGAAGGGCAGCGCCGGTACTCGCAAGATCTCTTCGTGAAAATTGTTGCCTTGGTGTTTGCGAGAAAATTGTGAGACATGGCCTCGAATGACACCATTTATTGCTAGAGGCAAGGGCAAGGAAAGTAGAATTCAGGAGCAGGTGAGCACAATATTCACAGCGTCTTCCCTTCATCTTCACCTCGATGTAATCATCAGCACTGTGGGCATGGTTGCTCAATTGGCTCTGCTGAATACAAGTTCTCGAGATCACTATCTTGCTGATGTCTTGCAATAAAATTACAAGGACTTTTATTTGTATTGTCACAGTTATTTCAAGTTAATAACTACAGTAAGTACTATGTGACTGCCACATGTGGTCCGCGTAATGTGTTACTGTTCGATTGAATCTGCGGAACAATACAATATATGCAATACGTGTTGCATAAAAATATTTAAATCACCATGCCGAATGCGGAGATCCAATTATTTTACCCCCAAAGCAAGCTCGCCAAGTGAAGAAGCGGTTAGTGCATTCCCACTGAAGTGTCACTGGTATACATTCAGTGCACATCTCAATAAACAAATACTGTCTCCCGTGGTGTGCCCTCTATTTTCATGCCTTACCATATGCTTCTCTCCCAAGAACAGCAGACACTTTATTAAAATAACAAATTGTAAGGCAGCGCTAAAAAAGTAGAAAACTGTCATGTAGCAAGTGGCATAACGCTAAAGCTGAAAGTGAGGGCAGGCCATGTTAGCACGTCTATTGTTATCTTAAGCAGAGTTACTAAGCGTCGTCAGGAAAGGCAGAGTTGTAAAGATGTCGTCGGGTAACTTATTGCCCAAGGCTTCGAAGCCTGATTTGGCAATAAACCCATTGAGCTTTGTTATTGCTCGCCATGCCGTAAAACAACAGAGTTTTTATCGCTGACCACTTTCTGCGACAAAGCTATAGCCTTTTTTTCAGCTTTGGTGCTCGAATAATCCAAAGTCTGCTTCCATTCGCTTTTGTTTCTTTGTCTTGAAGGTCACCTTCACCTTTTATTCTTCCTCATTTTTATGTGGAACTATCGGACGTTCTGCAATGTAACAACTGTTATGCGCGTATGGTTTTTTTTTTCTTATTCTGTGCACCTGTATTGAAAGCCTACCAAGCACGCGTGGGACTTCTATTCTAACCATATTGCATTGCCTGTTCATTTGTCATGAAGAGAAAGGCCCTTCAGAATCGCGACAAGAAATCATTATCATCATCAACATCATCATCAGCGTGACTGCACCCACTGCAGGGCAAAGGCCTCTCGCATGATCCTTTAATCAACCCAGTCTAGTACTTTCTGTCGCCACGTTATACCTGCGAACTTTTCAATCTCTTCGACTCACCTTATTTCTGTCTCTCCTTCGTGAATTTCTGTCTTTTATGCAGTGAAGAAATAAGCATTGGCGATATTTGCGCAGATGAAGAACCAGGTGGAAGGTTGGGAAAACGACCGCGTGGTCTATCCGTGAGTATGTGGCTAACTTCACCAGACGGGAATCGTAAACTAATGCTCTGTGCTCGACTGCGTGAAGGCTGCTTATGACTGCGATGACTGAGTTCGAATGCACTGAGAATGTGTGTTATAATCGAATCTTCATTATAGTCGTGAAACCAGATCATCATTTCTTCTTTTAATTTTTGCCAAGACTCGTCGCTCTCGAATATGTGGTAAAGAGTGCTTAGCAGCGCAAACGACGGGACAGGAGGGGACAGGAGAAGAGACGAGACAGAGTGCTGACGAGACAGAACTGCCATGCTGAAGTGTCGGCGAAAAAGGTAAACAGTAAAGCTAAGAGCCTGCTTTGAAAGTTAAACCTTGTAAGTGTCCATAAGAACATGTCACATGCTAAGGAATATTTCCTTGAAGCCTTCTTCAGCGCAAAAACGCATAAGGTCGACATGCCTTTTAGGCTAATTGTATCTGAAAATAATACCTGGCAAAAATGTGTTGCGCTCTACATGCAGAAAACCTTGAAATGCCTAGAAGCGAACAATCCATTTCTGGTAAAATGTCATGTGAAGTCCAGGAGTTTATTTCGTCACGTTGTAATAAGACTTTATTTGCCTTCTCTGTAGTCGTCAAGGACCTGTACTATTCTATTCCACATGACTCATTGTTACAATGCATTGGAGAATATATAAATGAGTTGGGCGCCTAATAATTCCAGACACAGTCTGGCATCAGCGTCAGTGGGTTTCTAGAGCTTCTAGGATTTTACCTTCTGTAGTAACGTACATTCTATAGGATGGAAAACATTACCTTCAATAATCCGGTATCTGTATTGGTTCTTGCATCGCTCTCATCGTCAGTGACCTGTTTTCAGGTGAATTATAAAGATCCATTTCGAACGTTTTCACTAACACTAATGTGACGCACGTTTACAGATACGCAGATGATTTTTTTATGGACACTGATGTTGCATAGTATAAAAATGACGCTCTTGCAGTTTTAGACCTGATGCGAAATGGTTTCAAACATTTTGAGTTTACTCATGAACTTTCTGAGAATTATGAAATCAGGTTCCTTGACTTTAAGCTATTCCTAAATAATGGGCGCACTTGCTGGATGTATCAACCGCGTGGAAAAAAACCTGTTTTGCCGTTTCATTCCGTGCATTCTAAGTTAGCTAAGCAAGGTATCGCAAAATCTTGCTTCGTCGATGCCTTGCGAAAATCCTGTGTGCACAAGATTACAGAAAGCTTTGTTGAGCAATCTTCAAGGCTGACGTCGGCCGGTTACCCCGACCACGTGCAAGTTGCCGTTGCTGAACGCTTGCAGCGTGAACTTCAGGCCAAAGGGAATGATAACGTTGTCCAACCTGTTACAGCTAGACAGGCTTTCACCGTGGTTCCCTATGTGCACAAGATAGCGCACAATCTTAAAAAAGTGGCACAGCGAGTTAATGTGAAGGTGGTCTTCACGGCCCCTCAAAAATTGAGTCGCCTGTGCTAGATGTCCGTTCCTCCGTCCAGACCCATCCTTCGTTGCACTACAAAACATGCAAATAAATTTAGAGATAGCATCTGTAATGTGATATAGAAATAGCATCTGTAATGTGATTCACAGCGGGCCGGCCTCAATCCCTACATCCCCTCTCCTAAATTTGCCCTTTTCCGGTCTGCAAAGGCAGCCGGATGTCACCCATGCAGTTAAAATGACACTGCTATGAGCGACAGCTAACCTCAGTCCAGCCCTGTCACTGCTGCTAAAAATGATGACAAAGGAGAAACAAAAAACATAAAACAGGTTAAATGACAATATCTGGCCTAAAAAATAAAAACATAAAATACAAACAACACTTATTTTTAGACAAAAGAAACATAAAAAAATTGCCCGCAGCTTCCCTCGGGGGAACACTGAGGAGGATGCGGAGCATATAATTGGTTAACGGTGTGTTAAAGTGCGACTTACTTGGGTCGATGGCTAAATTGGTTAACGTGGTTGAGAAATGGGGTGTTAAATTGCGACTTACTTGGGTCGATGGCTAAATTGGTTAACGTGGTCGTAGGAGGGGGTGTTAAATGAGTGAACACGTACACACGTATGCGAAAGGACGGCGCTGGTCGAAGGGACGTCGATCATTGTGTTTGTGGATTCGTTGGAATTCATTTCTCCGCGACCTTGGACGTCGACGCGCCGCACAAACCAACCGACGAGCGGCAACTGAGCGAGCGAGCGCCGACCTTGAGTATATATACAGCGCGACGGCGCATGCACTGTCAGCTGTTGAATGTTCTCGAAGGAGAAGCGCGCGCGTGGCACAGATGGCGATGGCGCGACGGCGCATGCGCTGTCAGCTGTCGAATGTTCTCGAAGGAGAAGCGCGCGCGGCACAGATGGTGGGCGACGGCGCGACGGCGCATGCGCGTGCGTCAGCTGTCGAATGTTCGAGAAGCGGTGCGGACGGCGCGGACGGCGCGGATGGCGCACTACAAGGCGCGAGTATAAGATGCTTCCGCATCTAATACACATGAACACTTAAAAAAGAAACACTGGCAGCAGACTGGGCCGGGTCAACTTCTTTAAGAGAAAAGGTCGTAAAGAAACTAACCTATACTGACGCTAGACAGTAAACGGAGGGCCTTCGGTTGCGGAGAACTCCGCCGTCCGGCGCGAACCTATACTGAAGCTAGACAGTAAACTGAGGGCCTTCGGTTGCAGTGAAGTCCACCGTCCGGCACGAAATCACAAAGGTGACCACTTTCTCAGATTATACCAGTGCGGCGTCCGAATGCAGTCCGCCGCTCCGGGTGTACCCTTTGCTTGTGCGAAGGGCCGCACGGCGCTGGCGCGAGCTCGTCAGACCATCACAAAGAGCTTCAGGTCTGCGATGTGGGCATGTCTGAGTTTTCCCAAAGGGGATCTTTCAGCTAGTACGCGCCACGGACGCTCACTGACAATCTGTTCATAAGACCGGGCGGCTTTTCAACCCTTGGTTCAACCGTTTGTCAGACGTGGCAGACACGGAATAGCGATAAAAGTCGCGCTTCGTGCCGGTCCAGGTCACAATGTTGCTCGGTTTGCAAAACATCCGAGCCACTCAGGTGACCGGGCATAATTTCATCGGGAAAGGGATCGCAACAATGCCGCTCTCAGACTTGTTTGGGCATAGCCACCTTAAACAAATCGATGGACTCGTCCTCAGTGGCAATATAGCTCAGCAGGAGCCCGTCATGCTCCAGCAAAATGAATCCGCCGGGAACTCAGTGACACACGCTGTTCCTCAGCCCCCCATTCGCACCAGCCGCAGAGCAAGCAGCGTATACGGCGCTTTGTCCCTCCGACACTCGAAACGGATCACTTTGCTGAGCCTTCAGTAGCTCTTCGCTGCAGAAAGCTATTCCCATTCTTCCAAATGGGGTAGTCTGGTATCACGCCCACTAGGACCGCAGAAACCACCGCGTGCACGGAGTCACGGGTTCACTCTCGGCACGGTGGCTTTCGGAAAGTTCCCCCGTTCGGCCGATACACAGTGCGCCGCTTACCTGGATAGCAGCCGAGGTCGTCCTCATGGGGACTCCCCCTTTTCGCCGCTGTTTAACCCCCGACGCATGCATGTGCTAAGGCACCGCGAGCGGCCATCGCACCGAAATCCAGGTTCTTGGCAGACAACAGGGGGCACGAGATAGCGCGTCATGTACCACGTAGGATGTTTATTCACCACAAAAGGGGGTGATCACACGGACGAGTGCCGAAGGGTGCTCGTCAATAGAAGCAATGGCCTCCTTGTGCAACGCGGCATGCCACGAAGCAGACATATTGCGATGAGCCCGAATCGCGCAGGCGAACTGACTCACTAAGAGCAGTCAAAAGCTAGAGCTTTTGATACCGCGTTGGGTGCCAGTATAGTGTACGCGCATCCCGAAGGAGTGCGGCCACTAGCGTAGGTCCGGTTTTAGCGAGCCGCAGGGCACGCGTTAACCGTTGCCATGGCGAGAACACGATACTGCTCAAGGTCGCAACACTTTGTCTGTGGCAACACCCAACGCAGTACAGCCCTTTAAAAAGGCGCAGCGGGAAAGCAAATGGGCTCACCCACGCCACCGGCATAAAAGTACAACACAGGGTGCCACGAGCACGTCTCCATGGTAAAGGTGATCCACGGAAACAACGGGACCAAGGCCCGGTTGTTCGAGCTAGGGCAAAGACGCTCGCGTTGGCTTCGGAGGGAGACGGGTTGGCGTAGCTAGGCCACGCACAAGGACACCGTACCACCCTTCGGCCTAGCGTTAGGAAGGGGGAGGGGTGACATAAGGTAAGCGTTCACCGCGGGCGCAAGGCGCTGTTGGCGAAGTCCGAACAAGCCCCACAGGGAGCTGACGGACGGAAAAGAAAAGCGTGCTTATCCCCATGTCGTCCCCGGAGAGGCCTCTCTCTCCTCCCGACGCGCGCGCACAAAGCCTCTTGGGAGACTCCGCGCGCGGTGCCACGGTCAACATCCACTACCGGGTGACGGGGTTAAACATCACTCCGTTCTGCCAGCGCGGCAGACAGCGGAGGAGGGGAGACATGTCGGGACATGAGAACGGAGAAAGAGGCGGCAAAGCCCGCGCAAAGGCAGCGGGTTCGCCACAATTCCCACAACAGGTGCTGTTCGATCTCCGCTGGCTGTTCACCGTTTCGGAGGCATGGTGCGTACAACGGAAAGCCCCTTAATCCTACCCTTCAGTAAGGGCAGAACCTATGCAGGTGACCTGCTTCCCCGCAATGGAAACACAAAGGCCTGCACTCATGGTCACGCCAGATGTCACTTTTCGGGACCTTCGATCCACGTAGCGAGCTACACTACGGGCTCGTGGCAGGTAGGTAGCCATCGGTTCCAGTGGTCGAGGCGCGCTGCGCACCGTCTGTGGGTAAGGAGCGGCCATCGCAACTGCTGCATTGGTGTGCGCCGTGGGCTGTCTGAGTATTTCAGAGTACGTTGGGATGCGTTCGATCGGCTGTGGCTCACGCTCCGGCTCACGTATTATTTGCCTCAGTTCATCTCGTACTACGTCGACGACAGAAAGTGTTGCTGTAGTGTAAGGTGATAACAACTTGCTGAGCTCTTCCCTGATCACCGACCTGATGAGTTCCCGCAGGGCATCTTTGTCACTTCGCTGGCCTCCAGAGAAGACCTTGGCCGGTGCGTAGTTTATGCCCCGATTGTACTGTCGAGGCCGCTGTTCTAGCGTTTCCTCGAATCCTGTCGCTTCCGTATGAAACTCCGCAACCGTTCGTGGTGGGTTGCGGACGAGAACAGCAAAGAGATCTTGCTTCACCCCACGCATGAGGTGGCGTAGCTTTTTATCTTCAGTCATATGAGCATCTTCGCGCATGAACAGGCTGATCATGTCCTCGATGTACATTGCGACAATTTTGTTGGTGAGTTGGTTTCTGGATTCAAGCGCAGCCTGCGCCTTTTTTTGCAATCCGTGGTGGCATAAGTAGCCAAAGCTTGTCGCCGAAATTCATCCTAGGTTGTAAAGGAAGTTTCATGGTTTTTATACCACGTATTTACGAAGTCCTCCAAAGAAAAGTATACGCGGCAGAGTTTCTCTCTCTCGTCCCAACCGTTCGAACTTGCCACTCCCTCAAAGAGGTTCAGCCAATCTTCTATGTCTTCATACGAGTAGCCATGAAATACTCGTGGCTGGAGTGGCTGGTTGATCACCACATGTGCCGGTGTTACCTGGCTTGTCACGGTAGTGGCGTCCATTGACTGAGTTCCCCTCTGCGTAAAGTGCAGTGGACTGAATTCTGGTGAATCCCCTCAAAGACGGCGACTGGTCCTCTGATTCACAGGTGTCAGCTCCACAGCATCGACTCGCTGGTGGTCGGGGCTACACTGTCTTGCGTTCGTAGAGCTTTGATTCATTACCCAGCACGTCCACAAGAAATGTAACGATGTTGAAGGACTCGGGGGTGTAATAAAACGTATTTATTAAAGGGCGAACCTGTGCCCACAACTCAAAGGGACTATCGTCGTAGAACGTTACAGCCGAACACCAAAGATGTCTGCCTTCTTTTTCCTCTTCAAGAGAAGTCCCGAGTGCGTGGCGCACTTCAGCCGAGTCCAGCTGAGTGCTCGTGTTATCATCATCGTCTCCGCGCTACACTAAATGGCGCGCATGTATGTCCCTGTGCGCGCGGTGATGGGCGCGTTGTTTGAATGCAGGCAAGATGTCGCGACAATATTTACTGTATATAATGAAACATATATGAATAATGATTGAACACGCTCTTGTATCATAGAATACTGTGCTTTCTGTAGTACGTAACTGTGAGAGCGGAACCAAAAATAGTGCCCCGCCGTGGTGGTCTAGTGGCTAAGGTACTCGGCTGCTGACCCGCAGGTCAGGGTATCGAATCCGGGCTGCGGCAGCTGCATTTCCGATGGAGGCGGAAATGTTGTAGGCCGGAGTGCTCAGATTTGGGTGCACGTTAAAGAACCCTAGGTGGTCGAAATTTTCGTAGCCCCCCACTACGGCGTCTCTCATAATCATGTGGTGGTTTTGGGACGTTAAACTCTACATATTGCTACGGGGCACCACAAATGAACATTAGAGGAAAGAGGACGATATTCAGGGCAATCTCGTGCAGACTGGGCTCCATATCGTATGCCTGCCTGTTTACCTAAAGTAAAGGTATATTTCAGACGCCTTCTCTCCGTAACATTTCGGTGGAGACTGCGGGTCTTTCCACAGTCAACATCCACGATGATTCTACGCAGCGGACGTTTCTTGGCTGCCTGTGCGATGCCTGATCAAGACGAGAACGAGGATTCTTTGGAGACTACCCCAATCGTGCTTCGTCCAACCACTCAGCAACCAACAGCACCGCATCCAGCCGCTACTAACCGCACCGTCTTCTCAACCTAACCGCGTGACCCCGGCACCTTTTTGGGCAGTGACACTACTGACGTAGAGGAATGACTTCAGCTGTACGAACGGGTGAGCGCTTCGTACAACTGGAATCCGACGTTCATGTTGGCCAATATTATTTTATACCTTGATGGCACAGCTAAAGTTTGGTTTTCCAGCCACGTGGAAGATATTATGAGTTGGGATTGTAAACAGAAACTCATCGATCTCTTCGACAAGCCCCTTGGGCGTCGTCGTGCTGCGCAGAAAGAACTAGCGTGCCGACTCCATTCCTGCACCGTGTCCTACAGTACATGCTTACAACACGTGCTCGCCCTCTGCAGGAAGGTTGACGACAAGATGCCGGAATCTGAAAAGGTCGCGCACATCCTTAAAGGAATCGCCGATGACACCTTCAATCTCCTCGTGTTTAGAAACTCATTGACCGTAGACGACATTATAATGAATGACGACGCTTCGAAGACGCAAAAAGTCACCGTATCACTCTACACTTTTCGCGTCTTCCCAACACGGCTGCATCATCTACTTGCGAGGAAGCCCGTTTGCCACCAGCCCCTGCTGCTTCTGACAATACCGTGCGCATCGTGTGCCATGAAATTGAGGCGGCATCTTCCCTGTCTGGCCAATTCCGGGACCTCGACCACTCTCGCGCCGCGATTTCTTTGATCAAGAGTGTCGTGCGCCAGGAACTGGCCAACGCCGGACTTCAGACACTATGCCCCGTTAACTGACCTGACTACCGACTGCCGAGTACACCTAATATGTCCCGCGGATTGAACAACCGCCCACGTTACCGGAACTTCGCAGAATGGCGAACTTCCTATGACAGGCCGATATGCTTCAACTGGGGACGAGTCGGCCATATTTCATGTCATTGCCGCACTTCCTGAGGTTGGCCGCCATGATCGCATTATGCCAATACCCTAAGTCCACCTGCTGGTTCTCGGATGCCGATCTACGCGAAACGCGACGATGCTTCGCCATCCAGGACCGCCCAACCGAACCGCTCCCCATCGCCCTCTGGACGCATGTCCCGCTCAACTAACCGACGTCGCTCCCCCTCACACTTCTACCGCCCGCCAGTCCTCGGAAAACTGACGGGGGCAGCTCCTATAGGTGAGCCTGCTTCGACGACTCGACCCTAAATTCCTCTACACACGATACCCGGACACAAACACTTGAATAAACTAAATGTGGACGGCACTTCTGTGGCAGCACTGATTGACACTGGCGCTCACATATCAGTCATGAACTCCAGCCTTTGTGCTCGACTTAAGAAAGTGCTCACTCCTGCTCCGATCACTGATGTCCGAGTAGCCAATGGTACAATACCAGCAGTCACGTGGGATGTGCCGCCCGCGTCACTGTTGCTGGACGTCATACCACTGTTCTGTTTTACGTACTGGACCACTGCCCACTTTACATTATTATGGGACTTGATTTTCTGTCGGATCATTCCGCCCTAATTTACTGTTCTGCGGGTGTTGTTCAGCTCGTCCTACCACACGCCGTTGACCCTCCTGATCCTGCGCCGCCAAAGCTATGCTCCACCAACTTTCTTCGCCTATCTTGTCGAGCTGTGACGTATATCGCCGTCTCTTTTGATCCTCCTGTGGCTGACGACGATTGTGTCATTTCACCTAATCCTACAGTCCTGTGTTCGCTCAATGTTGTGTTCCCCCACACAATAATCACAATGAACGACAACGTGGCATGTCTCCCTATTGTGAACTTTGTACTTTGTTCTGAAGTGTTGCCACGAGGGATATTCCTTGCAACACTTGCCCCGGCCGGCGACTACCGCATATCCGCCTTAACGGAGGATACACCGCCATCTGCCAGTATTCAGTTGGGCAGTACACTAGACTGCATAACTAAAATTATTGCCTCTGATCTCGCAGCCGAGCATGTGTCTGCGCTTCGTGGCCGTCTTGCGTCGTATCAAGACGTATTTGATCTCTAGGACCGACGCCTAGGTCAAACGACCGTCGTAAATCATCGGATCAACACCGGCGATGCAAATCCAGTACACCGGCCACCCTATCGGGTTTCCTCCACCGAGCGCCACGTCATACAGCAAGAAGTCGACAAGATGCTTGCCCGAGTCATCATTGAACCATCTTCAAGCCCTTGGGCTTCGCCCGTTACGCTCGTGAGAAAGAAGGTTAACAGCTGGCGCTCCTGTGTTGACTGCAGAAATCCTAACAAAGTTACAAAAAAGACGTTTATCCTCTGCCACGGATAGATGACGCTCTCGACTGCCTTAGTGGAGCAAATTATTTCTCTTCCATCGACCTTCGTTCCGGGTACTGGCAGATATCAGTTGATGATCTGGACCACGAAAAGATAGCATTTATAACTCCCGACGGGCTATATCAGTTCAAAGTAATGGCGTTCGAGTTATGCAATGCCTCGGCTACATTCGAACGAATGATGGACGCTCTTCTTCACGGTTTCAAGTAGTCAATCTGCTTATGCTGCCTTGATATCGTCATTGTTTTTTCGCCAACTTTCGAAATTCACCAAGAGCGTCTCTCAACAATTCTTTTGGTGTTCCGCAAAGCAGAGCTCCAACTAAATTCGTCGAAATGTCACTTCGGCCAGCGGCAGCTCACTGTCTTTGGACACCTTGCAGATTCTTCTGGTGTTCGTCCCGATCCTGAGAAAGTCCGCACCGTCAAAGATTTCCCTGTGCCGACCTCTGCGAACGACGTTTGAAGCTTTGTGGGCCTTTGTTCTTACTTTCGTTCATTTGTGCGGAATTTCGATGACGTGGCACGCCCGCTCACAGAATTACTAAAAAATGTGACTTTTGTGTGGGGACTTGAACGAGCCAGAGCATTCCTTGAACTGACGACTAGACTTACGACGCCACCGATTCTCGGCCACTTCAATATGTGCGCTCCAACGGAAGTGCGTACCGACGCCAGCAGCCACGGAATCGGAGCCGTTTTGGCACAGCGACAGTATGGCTGCGAGCACGTTATTGCATACGCTAGCCGTCTTTTGTCACCAGCTGAGCGAAATTACTCCATCACAGAACGCGGATACCTCGCACTTGTCTGGGCAGTGGCTAAATTTTGGCCGTATTTGTATGGACACCCGTTCACGGTTGTCACTGATGACCACGTCCTATGCTGGTTTTCGTCCTTAAAAGCTCCTAGTGGACGTCTCGGCTGGTGGGCTCTACGGCTACAGGAATATTTCTACACGGTTGCCTACAAATCAGGCCGCCATCATGAGGATGCTCATTGCTTGAGGCGTCATCCAGTAGACCCAGAAGATCTTTCTGAGAGCAATGAGTATACTCGCGTTTTGGCACTTTTCGCGTTCAGCAACATCGGAGACCAGCAACGCCATGATCCTCACCTCAGAGATATCCTTCGGCTCGATGGTCCTACAACGCCTCCGTCTCTCCGTATGCTCCTGCTCCAAGATGGCGCGTTCTATCGCTACAGCATGCATCCTCACGGACCTGAGCTGCTGTTGGTCATACCACAACATATGCGTCAGACTGTCCTCGCAAAGTTGCGTGATATTGCGACAGCTGGTTCCCTGGGAGTTTCAAGAACTTATGACCGCGTTCGACGTCGCTTCTATTTCGACGTCGCCCGGTATTTACAGATCCGTTTGCCGTTACGTCCCCTCATGCAAATCCTGTCAACACCGCAAGAAACCAGCAACCTTTCATGGGGGACGTCTTTAGCCCACTCAGATCCCATCCGAACCATTTTATATGGTAGGTGTTGACTTACTAGACCGTTTCCTTTATCGGCCGCCCGAAACAAGTGGATAGCAGTCGCCACGGATTACACCACTCGGTATGCTAACACGCGGGCCCTTCCTAGCAGTTGTGCGACCTACGTCGCTTACTTTCTCCTAGAAGACGCCATACTACACCACGGTGCTCCTCGGCAACTGCTTACCGATTGGGGTCGCTACTTTTCACAATTTATACAAGACATATTACACTCTTGCGCTACATGAAATGTTGTAGGCCCGTGTACTCAGATTTGGGTGCACGTTAAAGAACCCCAGGTGGTCAAAATTTCCGGAGCCCTCCACTACGGCGTCTCTCATATTCAGAAGTGGTTTTGGGACGTTGAACCCCACAAATCAATCAATCAATCAACTCTTGTGCTACAATGCACAAATTCACAAAGGCGTATCATCCTCAAACCAACGGGCTCACCGAGCGGCTAAATAGAACCATCACGGACATACTTGCCATGTACGTTTCTTCCGACCATCGTGACTGGGACTCCGCCCTCGCATTTGTGACATTTGTCTATAATACGTCCCGGCATGATACTGCAGGTTTCTCGCCATTTTTCCTCCTGTACGGACGAGAACCTACGTTGCCGTTTGACACGCTCCTTCCTGCCGTTAGCCACACGTCAGAATATGCCCGCGATGTGATCTGCAGACATTTCGAGGCACGTGAGATTGCTCACCTCGGTGTGAGCTATTCGCAGGAACGAAAACGACTGGTCTAACACGCGTGCCATAGTGATGTCCACTTCAGTCAAGGTGGCACAGTCCTTCTCTGGAATCCGTCACAGCGAGTTGGCCTGCTCAAAAAGCCGACTTCGCCGTACTCTGGTCCGTACCGTGTGGTGCGCCAAGTCACCGACGTGACATATGAAATTAAACCTCTAAACACCACCAGCGCGCGATCATGTTTTGTTGTTGTTCACGTCACTCGGCTGAAGCAATATTACTCGGACCGACCAAGTACCGAGACGGTGCCTTCGCCGCCGGGGCTGCTGGTACGGGGTGCCACAAATGAACAATATAGGAAAGAGGACGATGTTTAGGGCAAGCTCGGGCAGACTGGGTTCCATGTTGTATGCCTACCTGTTTACCTAAAGTAAAGGTATTTTTCAGACGCCTTCTCCCCGTAAAAATATAAATCCAATCATCAACCAAAGAAAGTGGTGATTGTACGCCGAACTTAGGCAAAGGCGCCTTTGCGTAGCATCTTTAAGAGTTATACCAGTGTCACACGGACAAGTTTCAAAAACCATCGAGTCGACGGTCATTTAAATGCCACATCTTTATTGACTCTACAGAGTTGTCGCACGGCCACACGGCAGTTTCAACGGCCGTTGACTGGTTAAGGTATTTCTCACTAAAATTGGATGGCGCTGCAAATATTTCTTTTCGTTTTCATAATATCGTAACTGAAAAAATTATATACACCTAAACACGCCGATGTGTCTGTTATTTTTGTACGAACATTAAAACGGATGTGTCATGAGGCGCTGTCATGAGGAACCATGGAACAGAATTTCGATATGAGAAGGATGCAATCGTTTTTTACATGAGTGGGATCATGCAGCTTTACGCTTGCATTCTAAATGGCGAAAGAGGAAGCCGACGCTATTGAAGAAATTGAAAAATTCCGCCATATCCACGAAGTGAATGATGATGAGTGGGCGAAGCTCCGGAAATAAACCTGGTAAACCATGAATCCTCTGTACATTTTGCCCACTCGATTTTATTACATCGCTCCCCCTAGCGTACGTCGCCGCACTAAATCGAACGATTGCCTTCAACCAATGACAAGCGCCATATGTGACATCACTCCTATTTTATAAGATCTCGCGTCTTTCATCAACTACAAGTACCGCTTTCTAGTTTATAACTTCTTGCATCTTTTCATCATCAGCTACAAGTACCACCATCTAGTAAACACTACAAGAACTAAACGAGACGTGGCTACATACAGGAGACGGTACCGCCATCTAGTGAACACTGCAAGGACTAAACTAGAGGTGGCTACATACAGGGGACGGTACCGCCATCTAGTGAACACTGCAAGAACTAAACTAGAGGTGGCTACATACAGGCTACAGGGGACGCACAGCCCACGCCCTAAGGAGCTTCGCCCCTAAAAGAGCTGCTGCTCGTAAACAATTTGATGACGACCATGACAACCAATTTGATGAAACCCTCATGCAACGTGCGGCGAACCCCCTCACGTACGGGTCCGATTCCCGCCAGCGACCAGCCATGGTTTTTGATTAGAGGCTTTAAACTACTGGCTGATGCAAGAGATCCCCAAGGGCTATAAAGGCACCGAGCTGCGTGAAGATGAGAGAGCAACCAAATAAATTCCGGGAAGCCATCACACTTCAGTGCGAGCCCAAGTGGCGGTCGGTTCCATTGCCGAACATGTAACGCCTCTGTTTACACTGTACATAAATGTTGCCTTGAGTCACTGTCGCTTTGTCCGCTCCATCTATCACCACTGCGCAGATGCAGCCACGAGTACGTGCTGCCCAACACCGTGCACTTATGCATCACAACGGCAAAAGGAGGTGAATATTCGTCAGAAAATATCTATAGCTTTCAGTCACTGAATAGTCTTATGAAGTCAAGCATTCAACAAAAGACACCAATAACACAAAGACTGGGGGTGCTTGATCTGCTAGGAGTTTGGGAGCAACAAAGAGTGCAGTTCTATCTGCAATCTTGGCGTGGATTGCAAAGCGTAGGCTTATTAAGGCTGTGTGGGGGCCCACAGAGTGAATTTCAGGTGCTTCTACTTCAAAATCTGAAGGAATGAAATTTTCCTCACACTGTCTCATTTTCCCCCACAATGTGTCTTATTTTTTCCCACAGGTTGGGGCGAAAAAAGACACCTGGTGCATTTTCGTTTATTTTTCGAACACCCATTTAAACTGTGGCAACATTCTTAGGCTTACGCAGCACATACCTTATACCCAAAGGAAATATTCTTCATTGAAATATAAAGCCAAAGAGTTAAATGTAAACTAATATTCACTATTTTCAAATTTTGCAGCATTTTACCCCACTCTATCCTGATTCTCCTACGCGGAGAGGTTTGAGTTAAGCCGCCACGTCCCAGACACCACACGGGCAGGTTGCATTTGGCGGAGGCCTTCCATCACTTCGGTGTCTTGTACAGCCGCCGTTGTCTTTGCTGCTCCCTTGTAATATCTCGTTGTACGCATGCTCGGGATCTCCAGCTCGCCGCCGTCACTTCGCGGCCACTTCTTCCTTTTCACTAGAAGCTGGGAGTAGAGAAATTTGCAATATTTCTTTGACACATACCTATTAATGATGACGATACTTTTCTGATTAGCCGCACAGATACTACTCGTTTGTTGGGCTAAATGGTGCTTTCTTCATTTTCTGTAGGCTAGCGGTGAGTAGTCGGGTTGTACTCATTTCTGTAGCACATTCGCGTTCATAACTAGGGTGGTATAGAAGGAACAATTCACTAAACCGGCCCGCTACTAATGTACCTAGTGTGACGTCACCGCAAACACGGACTGAACCCCGGTCTTTTAAAAATGTTTACGCTCGTTTCTTAAACCCACGCAATAAAAAAAGAAAAATAAAACCTTCGGCGTAACGAATCGGCATTCCGGAGAGGAGTACCTGGAAGGATTATTTCTAATGTTCTCGCCCCCCCCCCCGTGCAAACACGAGGACCGGGCGGCGCCTTGTTGTCTACAGACAGTGTGACAGTGTACGGCGGCAATCATCCGCACCCCCTTCAGATTTGTGGCATGCGGGAGCAGCAGAGCACCTTCTGTTGTTTCGGGGAATGCGACCCTGCCGCAGCACCTGTGCCGGGTTAGGTCTGACTTTCCGTCAGCCTCCATGGCTCTAGGGCTCATTACTGCGTTCTGCGCCGATGGCCACCCGCGGCGTTGAATGACGAAGAAGCGGCGACTACGGAGAATTTCGCGAGAAACACCGAGCTGCAAGGAGACATCGAGACTCGTTCTGGACAGCGGCTCATCAAGAACCAGAAACCGGGGAAATTGGTTTGGGCGAAAACTTTTCGGCACAACACTGTAAGCTCCGGATGTTGGCCATTACAGGCGACGCACTTTGTCGGAAGCAGCGGCACCATTGTTCGCCGTAGTTAAAGTGTCTTGGGACAGCTCGCCCATCTTCCTCTCTGAGGCTTGAGTTTGTACATTGTTACTTGCCCGGCTTTGTTTGGGAAAGGGTTTTCTACTGGTGTGGGCTGCGGGGGCGGCCGTCGAAGATGATACACTCTGACTGACAAGGAAATATGCCGCGTCGATAGTGGTGGTTGGTTTGGTGCCCCGGTAGGGCGAAGTCGAGTCCTACGAAAAGGGACTACGAGACGATAAGAGGGGGTCAGAGATACGATACGATGAGCTCGAGATGGTAGAGAGACGGAATGAAAAAGGAAGATAACGGTGCGAAGAGATAGCGATGAGGGGCGATGAGATAATGACTAGGGCAAGGACGGTACGATGAGGAATGAAAGTTATAGATAGGAGGCGTGTGAATGGAGCGTTACGAAATAGGACTAAGATGGAAATCACTGAGAGGTACGACGAAAGCGACGATGATGAAGACAATGAAGACGCCGACGAATTGGACAAAGACCCCAGGAAGAAGCCCTGAGCCCCGACTCGAACAGCCAGCTCCGAGGCACCCGTCGGCATGGACCTTTCGTGAAAGGGACTTGATGCACCTTATGTAGATTAGGTTTGCGGGAAGGGAGGTGGCGTGTTGAGACATTGCGTGGTTTTCAGTGATAATATCATCATTTGTGTCTTCGTGTGTTTTCTTTATATATGAATACCCTTGTATTGTTACAGTTACTTTCTTTATGTGCCTGTCCTGTGTCGAACGTCGCGAATGCCTAAATCATGTGTTATAATTATGTAGTGGTTGGTGTACGCGGGTATACGATGTTTGAAGTTAGTAATAAAAAAATGAATTAGTAAACAGAAACAGGTCGTAGCGTCTCTTACTTCCCGGTCCCAGCACGAATCCCTGTATGAGGAAGTGAATGAGACACATAGCAAAGAGGGAACCGGGTAGACAAGGGGTTGAGTGGTCTTCCCTCTCTTTGGTAATCGGTGGCGTAGCGGGGGACGTCTCAACTGGTGGCAGTGGTGGGATTACTTCTGGGGCAACGGTGCGAGATTTCACAATCGTACTAGGGAAGGAGAGGCGGCAAAATAAACGAGCAGACTACCAAGATGACCGACAGAGTCGACTCAGCAGAAATGAGCACGTTAATGTTAGCGGACAAGGTTCCGTCGTTTACGGGAGGTGATAAGGGTCCGGATGTTGGGGTCTTCTTGAAAATTTTGGAGCAGGTTGATCGCTTGGGTGGATGGCGGGATAGTGAGCTGGTCTGCATAGCACGATGCAAGATGGTAGGCGCGGCGCACGATTTTGCGTGGTGGGATTGTAACGTCGCTGCGGCTGCAACTTTTTCTGAGCTCAAATATTTGGCCCTCAAGAGGTTCGATACGGAGCCACTTATCCTTAAATTCGAAAGGTTTTTAAACGCGAGGCAGAGGGAAGATGAGGAGGTGCGGTCATTCGCAAGTCACTTGCGCATCCTCGGGACCTCCACCCTGGCGAGCTTTGATAGTCAGGATCCAGTGAAAGCTTCACTTCGCCGTGAAATTTTAGCCGAACAATTACTCTCGCAATTTTTATTAGGCCTGAGGGATTCGGTCCGCAGATTTGTTCTCTCTCGGGATCCAAATACATTTGACGAGGCCATTGCCATAGCGGTCAAGGAGGAACTGAATGAGAAAGTGTCGTGGAGCCAAACGTTACCCGTTCGATACGCAGAAGAGAACACGGATATTCATGAGATGCATAGCCGCCTTGACCGCCTCGGTAAATCTGTGGAGAGCTTGGCAGTATGCAATAGGGTGAAACAGAATTGGCAGGAATTCCCGAAGCAGCTCTCTTATTCCGGTGGATGCTAAAACTGTGGCAGGTTTGGTCACATTTGGCGAGAATGCCACCGGTACCGACGACAAAAGTGAAATTGGACGAGTGGCAGCCGCATTCACAAAGGCAAGGAGAGGGCGGGAAAATTCGAATCTGGAAACCTAGACGCAACTCCTCCTCATGACGTTGACGCGCGCGCAGAGGTCAATCGCGGTCGTAAATATTCGCGAGGAAACAAGCTCCGTAAAAATGAGTCGCGGTTCACCGTGTGCGGAAGTGGTTAATGTAATTTCCGTGAGCGAGGAGGATGTTTCGCGACTGAGCGAGTGTGTGATTGGGGGGTACGCTGGCACGGCGGTGCCACTGGGTGAAACAAATGCTATCGATCTCGAGGTTGGTAGAGCGGACACAGACGGTTTAGCTGTGGTTTCTACCTCAAAGGTCCCACGAGACGATGAGGCATTACCAGTAGGAGTGACAGATATGGAGTTGGATGAGAATGGGTTTTCTGAGGATGCAGTTGTCAGAGTCTTGGTCAACACGGCGGTAGACCGAACGTTAGAGAGAGTAAGTGAGATTGAGGAATGCCTATATCGCAACGGGGTGGTTTTTGTGGGGCCAAAGGGGAACTGCAGCACACTCGATGTACACCGCACCGAACCCGGACATGCGCAGCGGTGGTCTTATAAGATAGCTTCGCACATGCCCCACTCCGCGACTGAGTTGAGTAGGTGGAAGTTCGGACCATCCAACGAGAGTCCGGGACTCGAAGTTGGGGAAGAGGTCTGCATACAGGTAGACGCTGAGCGCTTGGGGATCGGCTAGGGTCATAACAGTCCGAAATATTGTATGCCATTTTATGTTCTATGATTTCTGCTCGGTCATTGTGCTTGTTACTTTACTGGAGACCTTGTATCAAAGTTTAATATTTTTATTTTGTTTTGCTTTGGCTTGTACACTTCTTATGCTTTGTTGATTGTGTTTTGAAATGAGGCAGGTAGTTCGCTCGGTTATTTTGGTTTTGTGTTGCTTGCGGCATCTCATGTTGATCACTGAGTGAGTGGTACCACCTGGGATCGATTAACACCCAATGATGGGGGAAGAACATAGAGTTGGTGAATCTGAGGTTACCCAGATCTCGCCACTTGTTGGAGAGGAAGGTGCAAAAGGGACTGTTTAAAGAAACGAGAAGGTTAAGAAAGACAAGATATGTGACTGGAATCTGTGGCCCGAACTAGGCAGATTATGCGAGGTGGTTGGTCGAGATACCTAAATAGGCGCTGCACAGCAGGTGATGAGATGAGACAAGTGAAGATGACAGACAAGCTACGGCGTTTTCCCTACACAATAGTGTCGTGCCTCCATAGGAGGCGGGGAGGGCTGGCTTGTCGGAAGAGATGAAGGAGCCCCGGTATCGACAAGGCGAGGTGAAAGTTCAAATTGAAATGGTTTCACGGCGCCTCCCTGCACGGAAGTGTCGCGCCTCGTTAGGAGGCAGGGGGCGTCATGATCGGTATTGATGTACAACGCCCAATGTCACCCTTGCATAGGACAGCATATACGCTACGTTCTCAGCCAATCCCAACACGCAATTCGCGTGGGAGGTCCCTTTCCCTCACCGGCAGGTGCAGCAGAGGCGGGGCGCGAGGGTAATTCAGTGTTGCTGCCTGTATGACCTATGTTCTCCCGCCATCCCGATTTTCGTTCGGTTTGAGATGTTCGATAAGGTCTTAAAATTTTGTGCATGTGTGGAATGAAAGCGTATTGAAATTTGTGTATCCTCTGTTCAGTTGTGCCGAGAGCGGGCACTGCAGGCAAAGTGTGTGATGTGCTCGCATGGTAGTGAACATTCCGCACACTTGACCGAACGTTGCGTGCCAAACCATCCGACGAGCAGCTGTGACCAGTATGCATTTTGTCCACGCGTCATCCACGAGTTTCTGTGGTGATACTCAAGGTTTCAAGTGTGTTGTGCGCGGTAGAAACACGAAAGGAATCAAAGTGCTTCGTGGTGGGTGATGATACAGCGACAATCACAGATTGGTTCCTCTCGGTGACGCGCTGCCGTCAGGCCTGAATCACAAGTGTGCTGTGTTCGCATACCGTACTCCTAACAGTGTCGCAATCTCTCAATTTCGCTGCGCAACCCGAAGGTGCTATGCGCCCGCATTTCTCGTATTTGAATTTCCCCGATAGGAAAATTCTTCAGCAAGATGAGGGGATTGTGACGTCCACGCAAACACGGACTGAACCCCGGTCATTTCAAAACGTTTACGCTCGTTTCATAAACCCAAGCATTAAAAAAATGAAAAGAGAACCTTCGGTGTAACGAATGGGCGTTCCGGAGTGGAGTACCTGGAAGGATTATTTCTACTGTTCTCGCCCCCCCCTACCCGCGTAAACACGAGGACCGGGCGGTGCCTTGTTGACTACATACAGTGTGACAGTGTACGGTGGCAATAATCCGCGCGCACCCTTCACATTTGTGGCATGGGGGAGCAGCAGAGCACCTTTTGTTCGTTCAGGGAATGCGACCCTGCAGCAGCGCCTGTGCCGGGTCGTGTCTGACTTTCCGTCAGCCTCCGTGGCTCCAGGGCTCATTACTGCGTTCTGCGTGGATGGCCACCCGTGGCGTTGAATGACGAAGAAGCGGCGACTACGGAGAATTTCGCGGGAGACACTGAGCTGCATGGAGACGTCGAGACTCGTTCTGGACATCGCCTCATCAAGTACCAGAAACCAGGGAAATTGGTTCCGCCGAAAACTTTTCGGCACAACAATGCGAACTCCGGACGTTGGCCATTACAGGTGACGCACTTTGTCGGAAGCATCGGGACCATTGTTCGCCCGTAATTAAAGTGTCTTGGGACAGCTCGCCCATCTCTCTCTGTGAGGCTTGAGTTTGTACATTGTTACTTGCCCGGATTTGTTTGGGGAAAGTTTTTTACTGGTGTGGGCCGCGGGGGCAGTCGTCGAAGATGATACACTCCGACTGACAAGAAAATATGCCGTGTCGATAGTGGTGATTGGTTTGGTGTCCCGGTAGGGCGGAGTTGGGTCCTACAAAAAGGGACTGCGAGACGATACGAGGGGATCAAAAAAACGATACGATGAGCTCGAGATGGTAGAGAGACGGAATCGAAAAGGAAGATAACGGTGCGAAGAGATAGCGATGAGGGGCGATGAGATGATGACTAGGGCAAGGACAGTACGATGAGGAATGAAAGTTAGGGATAGGAGGCGAGTGAATGGAGCGTTACGAAAGACGACCAAGATGGAAATCACTGAGAGGTACGACGAAGGCGACGATGACGAAGACGATGAATAGGCCGACGAATTGGACAATGACCCCAGGAAGAAGCCCTGAGCCCCGACTCGAACAGCCAGCTCCGAGGCCCCCGTCAACATGAACCTTTCGTGAGACGGACTTTATGCACCTTATTTAGATTAGCTTTGCGGGAAGGGAGGTGGCGTGTTGAGACATTGCGTGGTTTTATTCATTGATAACTTCATCATTTGTGTCATCGTGTGTTTTCTTTATATTGTCGCGGTACAGCGCGAACCAAAGGTAGATCAACGTTGACACAGCGACTCTCAGCAGCCGAACAGCAAGATCGCCTTCTTTATCTTCAATCAGCCAGAGCTCCACTACCTGGTGTCCGCCAAATCCCCTTATTGTTGTTTTGGTCCACCAGTACACACGCGTCAATATATGGATACCCTTGTATTGTTAAAGTTACTTTGTTTATGTGCCTGCCCTGTGTCGAACTTCGCGAATGCCTAAATCATGTGTTATCATTTTGTGTAGTGGTTGATGTACGCGGGTATACGATGTTTGTAGTCAGTAATAAATTAAATGAATTAGTAAACAGGAACAGGTCATAGCGTCTCTTACTTCGCGGTCCCAGCACGAATCCCTGTATGTGGGAAGAGATTGAGACACATAGCCAAGTGGGAACCGGGTAGACAAGGGGTTGAGTGGTTTTACCTCTCTTTGGTAATCGGTGTCGTAGCGGGGGACGTCTTACTAGAGAAAATGTATCGTCCTGTATTTCTCGGCATAGACTTGTTTCAACCACACCACGGCTCCTCTGCATGAGCCACTCTATTACAATCACGATGAGGGCTTGGAAACATGGACGTTTAGAGTATAATAATGCTATATCTTTCAACATATTAACGCATCGTTTGTAGAGACATGTAGCAAAACGCTTTCTTGGGCTAGTTTGTTCATGACGTCTGACGGAAAAAACTTGTTATCGCAAAGCAGCACACGGACAAATAGTTCGCTCCAGGCGCGCTCTTTGTCTGTCCGTCTGATGTTTTGTGCTACAAATATTATTTTTTTTTCTTTCAGCAGCAAGACAGCTCCGTCTCCATTAGTGTCATGTTATACGTGGGAACTTCTTTCAAGATGCACCTATCAGCTATCACTAACTAGGGTTCTGCCAAGCAACGCAAGCACTCTTATTACTATAAGTAACGTAAAACCACTTTAAGTTTTAAAATTGGTAATAATGTAGAAAGTAAGAACGAAATAAATGCTACGAAGCGTTAAGCAATAACAGTTCAAGTATATAATAAATGCGAAGCATTTCTTAGCAAACTTCGGCGACTTTGAGCGTATCTATCTATGTATCTATCTACATATCTATCTATCTATCTAAATATCTATCTATTTATCTATCTAGCCCCCTACGACTTTTAGCTCTTCTGGCCGTTTGGTTCATGATATCGATATCAAACTTGCTATGACTTAACATGACTGCATTAAAAACATATTTGGCTGGTGATAATATGAAAATTATGATAAAGATGTCATAAATGTCATGATTTACATTTCGTGGTCGAGCAGCTATTGCGGTGGTTTCGTTTACGTTACATGTTGCAAAACTGGTATGATATCGCATGATTGCATGGCGAACACAAGCCACAGACTCTAACATGAAAATAATAACATGCGTGTCATGTAACAACATGACTACATGCAAAGCTCATGGTGCGCTCGCGGCTGTTTCGCTAGCGTCACATAAACAAAATTTTGTTTTACGGTACGTGAATGGATGACGAAGGTATGTCACTGGTGCAAACATGATAGTCATGAGATGCGTGTCGTGAAATAACATGACTACATTTCACGCTCATGATGCGCTGGTGGCTGTTTCGCTACCTTCAATTATACGACATTTCGTATTACGGGACGTGAATGCATGACGAAGGTATGAGACTGGTGCAAACATGATAAACATGACATGCGTGTCATGTAACAACATGACTACTTGTTACGCTCATGATGCGCTCGCGGCGGCCGTATACCTTCACATATACCAAATTGGGTATTACGTGATGCGAAGAGACAACATAGGTAAATGACACATCCAAACATGATAATCAAGACAGGAGTGTCATGTGACAACATGACTACAAGCCACACTCATGATACGTTCACGGCTGTTTCGCTAGCTTCACATATGCCAAACTTGGTATTACGTGACGTCAATGGAAGAAGACGGTATGTGACTGGTGCCAACATGATAATCATGAGATGCGTGTCGTATGAGAATATGATTACATGCCACAGTGAAGGCGCTGGTGCGCGTGCTCGCCGACGTTCGTTTCGTCGCGTCATCCCGGCGTTGCCATGCCAGGCGCCTGTCCTCCCATATACTCGCAGGCGCGCACTGCGTTGCTTGGACGCATGCGAGTTTAAGAGCGTCCAGCGTCCCTCCATCTCGAAAGAGGCAGACGCAGTGCTGTCATTGTAACGCATTGGGGCCAAATGCAGCATGAGGCATTTCGCCCCGGTTGCCGTCGGGCCACGCAAACAGATGCTGGTCGCTCCGGTCACGCTGGTCGCGCTTGGCGTCAGACTATAGAGTGCTGGTGTTTCGCTAACGTATATAGCGTCGCTGTCAACGTAACGTTGGTGCACATTGGGGTCTTCATGATGCACTCGAGGACGTTTCGCTAGCTCTACATATACCAAAGTTGGTGTTACATGACGTCAATGGATAACATAGGTATATGACTGGTGCAAACGTGTTAATCATCAGAGGCGTGTAATTTAAGGACATGACAACATACCACGCTCCTCTATATCGTGCTCGCGGTCGCTTCTCTAGCTCCGCATATAATAAATTTGGCATCACGTGACGTGAATAGATGACGAATGTAAACGACACATCCAAACATGATAATTATGACACGGAAGTCGGGAAGGGCTTAATTTACCTCCAGGTGGTAACGTTGTGGTGATTTGAAAGTGGCATGTCAACCTTCCTCATTCGTGCTTCGCATGTCAACGATTCCTACTGTACGTGGGATCTGGAAATTTTTTTGAAAAAAATTGTTTCAAGCTAACTTCGATTTCTCTTTCTCAATCAAAAGGCTAGTCTCTATATACATGAACAAAATAATATTAACCACTGCCCACTCTCTCACGAAATCACGCGAACACATGCAGACAGAAAGAGAGCAAAACAAAAAATTGGCCATGACAGCGAGAAACATGCTGGTTGAAGCGGTGCCCATGTATAGTAACCGGGAGGTCACCCTGAGGTTTCTATGAAAACGATTTGGTCACACCGTGAAGCGGATAATTGAGGCTCAAGCAGAGTTACATTTCCTGCTGAACAAATTCAGGCCCATCGCCCTAACGGTCCTCTTCTCGTTTATCGCCTTCACAAAAGTTACTTAGACTGCTTTCTTTTTTGTCGCGATAAGTAGTAACTGTACAGCTCGGGCACGAAAATGCACACTTTCATTGTATATCTCTCAATGCCTGCATTGTTAAGTCCCCACAAGGGAGTCGGCGCAAGCGAAGTTTGGTGTGTAGCGAAGCCACAGACCCACGCTAACGGGGGGTTTCGACCTCTCCTAGCCGTGCGTGGCTGAGCAGTGTCCGTGGAAAAGGGGATCTTCAGGGTTGAGCCGACGCCGGGTGATTGGACCTTTAAGGCCCCCCGGCTGAAGCAACACACCCCTTTGGCTCGGCTTCACGTAGACGGCACCCCTGGGCTGACCCACCCAGGGGAAATCGGCAGTCACCTTTTCCAGTTTCTACCTCCATGCATCTTTGTCTTTCGCTCGTACTTCATATCTTTCCTGTCTACTACTCTTTTCTGCTTACTTCGGTTTTTCCTGGTGGCGAGGGTTAACCTTGTGTATATTTCCTTCATTGGGTGTTATATATTAGGTGATAGTGGCCACGTACAGCTGACATCTGTGCTCTCATAACGTGTAACAGCGCTCCCATGTTGGACTCGGCGGTGGGCGGCTGGTGAGGCCACAGAATGAAATCATGCATTTTTGGCTTTCAATGCCTTTCCGAAACTCACTGATTGTCTCCTTGGCAAAAAAAGGGCACACCGATGAAGTGCACAGCATTTTAGGGGTGAAGCTCCTTAAGGCGTGGGCTGCGCGTCCCCTGTATGCAGCCACCTCTCGTTAGGTTCTTGCACTGTTCGCTAGATGGCGGTACCAACCCCTGTATGTCAAACACGGAAAACTTATTAACCAGGCACTACCAGCATTGGTGTATGCAGATGATATACTTCTAATGGCCGACAACAAGGAAGATTTGCAGAGATTGACGGACATCTGCGGTAATGAGGGAGATAGGTTAGATTTCATATTCAGTAAGGAAAAATCAGAAGTCATGATTTTTCATAATAATAAAGGTAGTGAGCTTAGATTATAGGAGGTGACGCTAGAGATAACAGATAAATACAAATATCTGGGCGTATGGATAAGCAATGGGACCGAGCACCTAAGAGAACACGAAATATACGTGACAACTAAAGGTAACAGGGATGCAGCAGTGATGAAAAACAGGGCACTGTGGAATTACAATAGGTATGATGTTGTGAGAGGAATATGAAAAGGGGCCATGGTTCCTGGTCTGATGTTCGGTAATGCGGTCTTGTGCAGAAGATCAGAAGTGCAAGCAATATTAGAAATTAAGCAACGTTGAATAGGTAGGTTTGCCTTAGGAGCTCACGGGAATACACCAAATCAGGGAGTACAAGGTGATATGGGATGGACATCATTTGAGAGCAGGCAAGCTAGCAGCAAGATAAAATTTGAGAAGCGATTGAGAGAAATGGGGGAGGAGCGTTGGGCTAGAAAGGTATTCAGCTACTTGTACATGAAGAATGTCGATACAAAATGGAGAAAGCGAACCATAAAATTTACTGGTAAATACTTGGAAAACAGCAGGGGGCCAAACCAAAAACAATTCTCGGTTAAGAAGGTGAAGGAAGCTGAGACTGATATGTGGAGAATAGGCATGATAAATAAGTCTGCCCTAGAGATCTATCAAACTTTTAAGCAGGCAATTGCGAAGGAAAGGATGTATAATAATACTCGGGGTAGTTCTCTACTGTTTGAAGCCAGGATGGGAGTATTGCGAACCAAGACATATCGCGCCAAATACGATGGGGTAGACATGGTATGCAGTGCGTGTGGAGAGGAGGAGGAAACTACCGAACACTTGATAATGTTCTGTAAAGGGCTTCACCCTATAGTTCAGGATGATGGCACAGAGTTCTTCAAAGCACTGGGGTTTAGGAACAGGGAGGGCTTGACTAAGTGGGTTGTATTAAGTAGAAGGAGGTTATCTGATTGGTGGCTAAAGTCAAGACACGAGTGAAAATTAAACCCTTCGCTGCAAAATATGAGTCCTCAACCTCACTATTTAGAGGGAAAAAATAAATATAGCTTTTTATTCACTAAGTATTACGGCCTGGTGGCATTAGCCACCGCCCGATGTAAAGAGCACAGCCATATCTATCCATCCATCCATCCATGTAGCCACCTCTCGTTTAGTTCTTATAGTGTTAACTAGATGGCAGTACTTGTAGCTGATGATGAAAGATGCGAGATAATATAAAATAGAAATCATGTCAGATATGACGCGTGCCATTGGTGGAGGCAATTGTTCGATTCAGTGCGGCGACGTACGCTAGGGGGAGCATTGTAATAAAATCGAGTGGGTAAAATGTGCGGAGGATTCATTGTTTACCAGGTTTACTTCCGGAGTTCACCAACTCATCATAATTCACTTCGTGGATATGGCGGCACTTTTTGTTAGGCCTAAAGAAAATTTTCCCCGCTTTCATGTCATACGCTGCGCAGATACCGGAAAAACTGTCGAAAACATCTCTACATTCTTTGTTGCAAAGTGTCTTGCTGACACAATAGGACCAGCGTAAAAGCCACTAAAATGACTAGTGGACACCTGTTGCTTGAAGTGCACGACAGTGAGCAGTACAGAAAACTTTCTGACCTTGTTGCATTTAGCACGTACGCAATCACAGTGACACCACATCGATCAATGAAGGCAGTCCGAGGAGTGATCGCCGATGACGACCTCCTAAACTCGAGTGAGGAAGAGCTGCTTGAAGGATGGAAGGACCAGGATGTAATCCAGGTTTGATCGTTGCCTTCGTTTCCTCTGTCCTGCCAGATTCTCTTCAAACTGGGTACACGAAAACAAAAGTCAGACCTGTACCAAATCCACGTAGGTGTTTTAAGTGACAACGCTTTGATCATGGCTCACAGAGTTGTAGAGGTCCACTTACCTGTGCCAAGGGGTAAACGACGAACATTTCTCCGACAACTGTGACAATCCGCTTCACTGCCCAAACTGCGAAAGTGAGCATGCCGCATATTCTAGAGCATGTCCTACATGGAAAATGTGAAAGGAAATTATTACCCTCAAACACAGCGGGAAAATCTCATTCAGGAAAGCTACAAGATGGTGTGCACCTTTTTATGACTCATCTTATGTCTGCGGCGCACCAGGGGGCAGCGCTGAACCTATCTTTGCCACCGGCCCAGCCCATGCTAAGCGAGCGGGCGGCCTTGGCTCCCGACCCGTGGTGGACGCAACTAGTCCTGCTCCACCCACCCAGAAGGAAAGCCCCGCTATTCTATGGTTGCTGGCACCGCAACAACCATCGGTGACAGCCTGCACTGCGCGAACGGATAACGCAGGACCATCACCACCCGTCACGGTGGGCGCAGTCAAAGCTGCCTCACTGACCTAGCTCTCTGCTGGCACTGGCAACAGCTATCGCAGCCTGGACTCAAAGGCAGCCCCGTCAGCCTCCAGGCTGGTGAGTGTGAGGGCCTCGTCCTCTGTGACGAGGCCTTCATGTAAGGCTCGCTCGCTAGAGCACGTGTCTGGCGCTTTACAGGAGCCAATGGACACCACACAGGTCCTAACGGCGCATTCAACGCCAAAGTAGTGATGACCAGGCGTCGAACGTTAAAAAAATAATAAGCCCCGCGTTCTAGGGCCTGGAAAGGGCCCTGTAATCCAACACAGCATTTTCACTATTTTTACGCACAGCATCAATCCACTTTCCCTGTGGAAACACAACTTAAGCAATGGAACGTGAGAGGCCTTCTTTGGAACCTCGATAATATTTATGAACTCTTACACATACCCACACACCCCAAAAGTGTTGTGCATACAAGAAACCGACTTAAACACCAACCCCACTAACTTCCACACAAAATATGTCACTTTTCGCAAAAATCAGGTTGATGCGCTCGAATCATTTGGTGGTGTTGCCATCATCATAGACAAAAGCGTAGCGTGTCAACGTCTGCAGCTTCAAACACCTCCGGTAGCAGATAGCCGTTCGAGCTGTCTTTATAAACTGTCTCGTCACCATTTGCTCGCTCTACATACCCCCACAGTACCAGCTGCACAAGCAGGAATTCCAGTCATTTATCGATCAGTTACCGGAACCTTATCTTGTTCTTGGTGATTTTGATGCACACAGTGGCTTGTGGGGCGACTCTCGTACTGATACCCGAGGTTGTTTGATAGAACAATTCTCGTTTTCTACTGGTGCCTCTTTGAGAACCCACATATTTTAGCTTAGCGAGCAAAATATACTCGTCCATTGATTTAAGCATTGCCTCACCATCTCTTTTACCTGATTTTAGCTCAAACGTTATTAAAAACCAATATGGGAGCGATGATTTCCCCATAGCTCTGAGGACAGCAAAAGAGTACTAGTCTACAACACAAGCTTCCCAGTAGAAGGTCGACACCGCTGACCGGGAGAAGTACCAAACTCTCACTGCAACTCTCTCGTGGGCCAACATGTCTTCATTAGAAGTTGATTTTGCTGTTGAATACTTCACTGCCTTTATAATTGATGCCACTTTGCAATGTCTATTTGAAATAAAATGCGGGAGTAAAACGACGTGTTCCCTGGTGGAACGAAGAGTGCCGCAAGGCTCGAAAGAAACAAAAACAAAACAAAACTAGGGGCAACTGCGGGAATCCCGTACAGCCGAAAATTTAATAAATTTCAAACACATAAAGTCCCAAGGCAGTAGGGTCCGCCGGTGATCTATAAAAAAGAGCTGGCAGAGCTTTACTTAAAATGTCAACTCCTACACATTTGAGGCTAAAGTATAGAATAGGGTTGTAGCGACGAGAGAGCTACCAGCGTCCCAACCGCCAGGCGTGTCAGCTCGTTCTAATTCTCGCGCAGCTCGAGCTAGCATCAGCTGCGCGAGAGGCGCGGCGCGGTGATCAAGAAAATGATGGTGATGATGATGGCACTACAGGGCTCCCCCCCCCTAGCGCTTTGCGCGATTCGAAGGCATATGAAAAAAAAAGAAAAAATAGTGACAAAAGCTATATACATGAACGACAATCTATAAACTGTTCATTTGGAAAGTCTAGGTTGTCAACGTTGATGGGCCATCGGTATGCAGCGGGTCTCTGGTGGGCGACTCTGGGAGAAGCGCAAGGGACGAAGGAGGAAGTGCCGGGTCGCTGTGGTAGCCGACAAGCGGGTCTCACGGTGACCTGGCCGGACAGGCCGAGAGTGGACCATGTGTCGCGAGGTCATGCTGCCAACGTCGGCAGAGGGCCGGCAGTGCGGGCCCTGACGTTGGGGTCGACACAACACAAACCTCAAAGTCGAGCGGCGTCTGACGTGCCGGCATAGACAGACGTGCCGACGCCCGCAGGAACGTGTCCCAACAATACCACCAAGTGCGCGGTGGGCAGTCGGGCACACGATCAGTGGTGGGACACCGCGTCGGACAGGCCGAGTAGGTGCCTGCGCCGTATTCAGGGCCGTGACCGCAACCCGTGGCCTCGCAGCAGGGCGGCCCAAAAGTGGCCGCAATGTGTGACGCCAAGCACGCCGTCGTCGCCGACGTAGGGCAACGGGTGGCAGACACGCATGAGGCATGAGCGCCGTCACGGTTGTGACACACGAGCTGGCATTGTGGACACACGTCTGGCTGTTGCCGTCCGGAGGCAAAGGCTCTGGGGAATGGAGGTGGTGGAACCCAGCCAACGTGGGCTCGCCCAGAGCACTGGACGGGACACCTGTGCTCGTGCAATGACCTCCGGCAGTCCGCGTGCAGTCCGGAGGGCCGGCGTGCAGGTCTGCACAATTGATGGCCGCCTCCAGCCAACACCCCCCAGACTGCCCCACCGCAGGCGCTGCATGCCTGGTGAGCCCCGTCCGAAACGGACCGGGCACGTCGTCCTCAAACGCGTCAGTCACAGTCGCAGCGTCTTGGAAGCCTGGCCGTGGTTGATGGTTGGCGGCCTCAACCTCAGCTGCGGGAAACTGTGAGGACGATGCTGGTCGCTGCTGGCAGGACGCGCAGAGCGTTGTGGCTGGTAGAGAGTTTCTTTCGTACATTGGGGATGGTGAAGGTTCCGCGACCGGGAGGTGAATAGCAGGCGGATGGACGTCAGCGCCAGACTCCGAGGCGTGCGGCCAGGTAGCCGTCGTGGAGTCGGGTAGGGCCATGGTGTGACGTGCCGTAGATTTCACGGAAGACGTGCAGGTGGCAGGCACGTGTGATGAAGCTCCGCACGGGGGCTCTGAGGGAATGTACCTCTCGGAGGGAAGGTCAGTCGCAGTGGGGGAGTCTTCTACCTCGCGGTCGTGATCAGGTGTAGGAGTGGATGTTTCTGCGACCGGATCAGATGTAGAAGTATTCGAAGCCGGGGTACCGAGGTAGCGGTCAATGGAGGGCTGCGGACCGGTTCGTACCTTGCTCTGCGACGCCTGGGAAACCTGCCTGGTGCGGGTAAACGGAAGCGGACGGTATGTGAGGCCATGTCTGGCAAGCACCGCCGAGCAGAGGTCATCGTAAGGCTGCTGGCTGGAGGTTGAAGTGCCAGAGAGATGGCGCAACTCTACCGGAAGGGCGTCTTGAAGAATGGCGTGCATCAGCGGCTGGTCCGTGACGCCATTCACCGCAAGAACGGCGTCGACCTGCATAAACCATACCTTGGGGTAGGTCGATTGGAACGGCGGCACTGGCGGGCAGAGTTGCGGGAGCATGGCAGCGGGCCGTTCGGCGAAGGGCGTGTTCTCCGGGTCACCAATGTAGCGACGAGAGAAGAAGAGACGTGAGATGACGTCGAAAGCGGCCGATGGGGCCGTGCCGATCTCGCCACTTTAATCCAGGCCTGAAGCGGAGCCACGTCGGCTACCAGCGTCCCAACCGCCAGGCGTGTCAGCTCGTTCTAATTCTCGCGCAGCTCGAGCTAGCATCAGCTGCGCGAGAGGCGCGGCGCGGTGATCAAGAAAATGATGGTGATGATGATGGCACTACAGGGTCCGTAGAATGAAAGGCCGACAAACATCCTGTCTCCACCTGGTAAACATACATGGTGACTCATTGGAAGGCTGGGCTAACTCCCTGTGTGTACATTTTGAACACATATCCGGTTCATCCCATTACTCCGGAACCTTCTAAAGGTACAAAACAATATTAGAACGACAGAAGATAGATCGTAGAAGTGCGAAAACTGAAATATACAACAAACCTTTCTGCCAAGCAGAGCTGCACGCAGCACTGAATGGCTGTAAGAAATCTGCCCTGGGTTCGGACTGCGTAATGTACGAGATGTAAAAAAATTACCTCATGAAGCTCAAAAAACACTTCTTTATCTCTACAATGCTGTGTGGGCTTCGGGTGAAATCGCCCATGCATGAAAAGAGGCTATTATCATCCCTATTTTCACACAGGGGAAGTATCCATTGTCTGCCTCTAGCTGCCGGCCTATAGCACGAACGAGCTGTCTGTGCAAGATATTTGAAAAACTTATTAACCGCCGATTGTTACATTTCCTTGAACCAAACAGACTGCTCGACCCATAACAGTGCGGGTTTTGTGGGGGGTGATCCACAACCGACCACTTAATCCACATCAAGTCAAAGATTCATGAAGCATTTGCGCATAATCAATTCTTCCTCTTGGTTTTCCTCGACACTGAGAAAGCCTAGGATACAGCATGGCAATTTGAAATAATCAAAGACATTTCACAATTGGGGTGCAGACATTTCAGAGACATTTCACTTTTACTTGGAACGCCGCATTTTTCCACCCCCACATCCGAAACTTAACCGACCGCAGGCATTAACCCTACGCCTATTACAGACACACACGTACCCAAACCTTGCCACGCTTCACGTTTATTATCCCGATGCATACCCCAGCGACACATGCCCATCATGTGGACACACAGCGACACTCGCACACATGCTCTGGGAGTGTGGAACAACTCCTCCCGACTCTACTTCAAGCAAGTGGGAGAGGTCCCTCAGGAGCTCACTTCTCGCCGACCAGCAATGGGCCGTCCAGCAGGCCCACGAAGCGGCCGCCAGGTACTCCCTGTCGGTCCCTACGTGGGAGACGCCCGCTACGCGCTAAGCGCGTCCTGCAGGACTGAAATAAAGTTTTTTCATTCCATTCCATTCCATTTCACAATTGGGCTTGCGTTGTGTAATGCTGAATCTAATAGAAAGCCACCTGACAGACCGAACACTTCATGTTCGAGGGGGCAGCGTCCTCTCACGACAGTTTGTGCAAGAGACTGGAGTGCCCCAAGAGGGAGTGTTCAGTTCCACGCTTTTCATTGTTAAGATGAATTCGTTGCACCTGTCCATCCCACCCGGTATCCTTTATTGTAGCGTTAGCTACACTGGCCGCGCTGAGCTAAGTTCACGTGGCGCTGGTCTGCGCATGCGCAATGATACTCCGCCGGCACCGCGCGCGGCTCGCCGCCGGTGTGCGAGCAATTCGATGCGCTGCGCAGACGATAGCGGTGTCACGCACCGGAGCCGGCACATCCCTCACACTCGGCCGCGGCCGCGCGCAACTCGCCGCCGCCGGTGGGCGCTTTCTAGAGGAATGCCGTCATAGCCTTGGTAGACATACGGACGCCGACGCACGCGCCTTCCCTGTGCAGTCGTCATCTGACACTGCGCTGGAGCCGCTTGATAGCGCCTCTGATTGACGTCTGCCACTGTGGTATAGCCATGGAGAAGGAGAGTGCAAATGCTGCTCAACGGTGCAGTAGAGGTGAGAAGCTTAACTCACCGGATCCCGAAGTAGTTGCCCGGCAAAAAAAAATATACATGTGTCATTGCAGCAGCAGTAAGCATGATAATCAAGCTAATTCTAGACACTCTGGAAATCTAAGAATAATCAGCTGAACCTTTGCTAACGCTACGTATATCCTGGCTTAGCTGAGCTAAGCCACTGCCATTTTTTGCTTATATGTCGACGATATACAAATAGAATTTAGATCAAGCAATCTCGCTATCTGTAAAGGGCAGGTGCAGCTTAGTCTGAACAAGGTGCCTAAGTGGGCAGACCAGAGCGGCTTTAGATTAAGTCCACAAAAGAGTACTTGCGTCGTATCTACCCGTAAAAGAGGCCTGCACCCCGACCTCGACATTGATCTGCAGGGTCAACATCTGCCTCTAGAAACGGAATATAAAATCTTGGGGGTAACCATGGATGCGAAGCTAGCCTTTGTGCCTCATATAAAGTATCTAAAAAACAAGTGTATGAAAACAATTAATAATTTAAAGGTGTTGTCACACACTACAAGGGGTAGCGACAATAAGTGCCTATTGAATGTTTTTAAATGTTTCGTCCACTCATGACTAGAATATATATGGAGCCATAATATATCAATCTGCCTCGTCAAGCGTCTTGATAAGGCCCCATCCATCACTTAGGTATTTGGTTGTCTTTAGGCTTATTCAGGACAAGCCCTATAGAGAGTCTATATGTAGAATCAGACATGTAGTCACTCCATTTGCAGAGGTCTTACTCATATCCCTCGTTTATTTCCAAAAAGTGTGTGCGAACAGAACAGCCCGCACATGCTACCATGAATGAAATGTCCAGCTCCCACATATTCCACAGCCGTGCCTCAACGAGGAAGCCGTACTCACTCAGAGTGAGAGCCCTTGCTGAGGGTATAGAAGTCCTACTCTTTGAAAACAGCTTTATCGCCCCTGCTATAGACCTTCCACCATGGCAGTGGCAGCTTATAAACTGTGACGTATTCCTTCTTAAAGTTATAAAACATTTCTCAGTTGCACATATTCGTATGTACTTTTTAGAACTTCAGCACAAGTACTCCTGCCCTGAATTTTATACCGATGCATCGAAGTCTCGTTCCGGCCAACGAAGTGAAAAAACAGCGCGTAACACAGGACAGAGAAGAGACGGACGACTCTTCTCTGTCCTGTGTTACGCGCTGTTTTTTCACTTCGTTGACCATGTACCAACCGGCCCAAATAAGCACTTTAGTACTCGTTCCGGCGTCTCCTACGCAGCCATTGTCCCATCTTTTTCGGACGCAGGAGTACTGCATCCTCAATCAAGCATATTCGTGGTGGAGGCTCATGTAATTTCGAAAGCCGTAAAGCATATAAATGAATCTAAAATGCCTATAGAGCAGTGATATACACCGACTTGTTGAGCGTTGCCAAGGCTCTAAGAACTTCTAAGATTCACAGAAATCCGGTTTTAATGTCACTCTACTTTCTCTTGTGTACCATTCTATGTGGCTGAACAGCACGTCGTGGTTTGTTGGGTACCAGAGCACCGTGAAATAGAAGGCAATGTGCTGGCTGACCAGCTGGTGACATCGCTTCTTAGAAAAGACGGGCACTTATCCTTCTCTTCACTAATAATACCCGTAATAGATGTGAAGCCCTATCTTCGCAATACACTCCGAAGCTACTGGCAGCGCTCGTGAGATGTCCAAACTAACAACAAACTTCCCACCATCAAGCCACGGTTAGGTAACTGGCCTCCCACCATAAAATTCAGACGAACTGAAGTCCTCCTTCCTAGGCTGAGAATAGGACACACCTATGGAACCCATAGTTACCTATTGACTGGTGGAAAACCGCCGACCTGTGGTAGATGTGGAGAAGCACTGAGAGTACTTGACGTGCTTCTGCAGTGCCGAGAGGCAGAACCTGAAAGAAGAAAATACTTTTTTAAAGCCTATCAAGAGCACATCCCCCTTCACCCCGCTATATTTTTAGGTATTGATGTATTATTTAAAAAACAAATTGGTGCTGTCATTTCTAAACGAGGTCAGTACATTGAAAATAATTTGCCCGTGAAAATCGTAGTACATCCTCTGTGGGAGAATGTTGCTGTGAAAGTACCATGTTTTTATTGCTTTAAGCATCCGCCTTCTTGCTCGCAAGGGGCCCTGTGAAGCAATATTGCCGAGTATATAGATAGTTTTACCATCTTGTTATACATCCCATGCACTATAGCGCTCTGAACCATCGGTATTCCTTTCTAGTCACTCCCGATCTTTTAACCGTTATATGTATTTTATGTACATTTTGTGTCGAGGCTTTTAAGGTCATTTTACAGCCACATTATATAAACATTAATCACGCATTACACCATGTCTTCGCGCTCTTTCGTCATCATTGACCTTTGCGCCATAAAACACCCCGCTATATTTTTAGGTATTGATGTATTATTTGACAAAAACAAATTGGTGCTGTCATTTCTAAACGAGGTCAGTACATTGAAAATAATTTATCATACATTGTTATTATTTATTGCTTCGAAATAATGAATAAATTTACTTTTCCTCTGTGTTTAAATATATTTCTTTCTGTTTGTTTTTATCTCTGACTGGTTTCTTATGCGAAACCCTTAATTAGGGATTGTATCAGCATTTAGTGTGTGCGAGGAGGATTGATAGGTAATGTAGGCGATGATATTTTTCGTATTATGGGCATTAACGAAGCCAACTATTATATTCACGTGAAGCACGTAACACGCAAATTTTTTTACACTGGCAAAGAGTATTGGTAACATTTTATGAAAACTGTAGCACGGAGTACTTATACTTGATCATGTGTGCCCTTCACAATGTGTTGGCACAGACGTATACAGTGCAGGCGAACACTGTGAACTGTAATGTATTGCGAAAGTGGAAAGTTAATAACAGGTGGCATGTAGTGCTTTTCTGCGTTCATTTTCCGAAAAAAAAAGCATCCGATCAGTTCACTTTTGTTGTGTTAAATGTAATTGAATCGAAGAGCTGTCGACGTAGGCACAGGTGTCCACGCCCTTGGGGTCCTTGTTTGCAATGATGTAAACAAGAAAAGTTACCTCTCACTGTTCTACCGCCTGATTTCTAAGAGCATTTCATGTCATTGCTGATAATTTGAAAACAATTCAAAAAATATTGGCTATTTCAAACGTGCAGTCTTTGATTTGAGCACCGAATCGACTGGGATGCTATTCCATTCATAATTCGAGATTTTTTATTCTCATTATTATTCTCATTACTCTCACACTACTACTAATCACCATTATGAGTAACATCATCAACAGCGTATGGAGCTGCACAGTAGCACTAGGTACCTTAACAACGCGTAGTGAGTGCTTCGCTCATTCACTGAATGAGTAATTATGGCGTTGTAGACACTTCGCAACTGTAATTGCAGTAGGCCTTCTAGAAGCTTCTGAAAGAGCTAACATTACACGAACTGTTTTTCCTTTACTTCCTCGCGGCTCTGGTGAAGTGTCCACAGTGAAGCGAAGTCAGGCTATACATATTTCGACGCAAGTATACGCAGTGGCCTTCGATTCTTGCAAGGAGAGCTCCAGCATCTTCTCATATTTTTCCACGTGAACACAAGGCGGATAAGCTCATTGAGGTTCAATAAATTCACCGCCGACTATTACTTTTCAGTTTCAGTTTGTTCATTTCCGACGTATATACGCGCGATTTCCCATTTGAAATATGTCAACGAGGTAAAGCAAAAAGAAGATTCGTATGGCTTCTGACGAGTCCTTTACTCCGGACGTACGTGTATCGCAGCAGGAGGAAAAACAGTGAAACCATGTGAACGGAAAATAATTACACTGCTTACTCACACGGTATGTAAACATGAATGAAAGTACAAAGAAACACTTTCACGAGAGTAATAAAGGAAATGTTTGTACAAACTGTAATACCGCAAGTAAACGTCTTTGCAAAAAAGAAAACACTTTCAAGAACAAGCACAAAGTGCTTATCAACATTTTATGAGCGTAATTATAGGTTTGAAGGGGACATGCGAGGTAGTTTTACCTGTTTTTTTATAAACAAGGAAAACTATTGTTTTTGTGTTGTTGAGAGGAAAAAAAATTCCCTGTTGTTTTCCTCTCATGCGTAACGCTTCCACTACTCCGTTAACTCTTGCTCTCGTTGTCGAACAAGGACCATAAAGGGCCAGCACCAACATTCACCACAGTGGCCACGCAATCAGAAAGGCCTTGCCTCTGTGAGCTGGCCCTGGTGCTATCATATTCGAACCCCGTTCACTTTATTCTACGTAGGACAATAAAGTTCTGTTAGGTGTAATTGTGAACATCGTCACGTAGAACTGCCGTCAAGTACAATGTTTCAAATAAGAAAGAGAACAAGGTGTTTGAACCTTCGACTGGCATTCTTTCTTTATGCGACGTATTAGTTGGTGATAAAAGACGGACGTTTCGTTAATAGGAAAAACTAGTTGTGCAAGCACTGGGTTTCAAGATTACGTTTACCCGGATGCAGGAAAGAATGTTGAGTGCTCAGAGGCTGAAGATTGCCCCATCTAATGGGAAGCCAGACGAAGTTTGAAAAACCGTCCGATTGTATACTTCACAGAGTAGCAGCAAATCAACAGAAAAGGAGGAAGTGGAGAATTCCAAAAGCATGAAACTCTCGCGATACAATCCACGGCATTGTGGCGCCATCTGTGTTATTTTCTTGTAACAATTAGAGTATCTGCACGGCCCCCGGGATCGGCGCCCAATCCAGCCGTCCCACTCGAACGCGATTGATCCAGCCGTCTCTACCGAACGCGTGAGCGCTTCCTACGCCACACCGGGCGCACGCCTACTACCACTTCGTATCTTTGCTATCTTTGTGGGCTGATTTGCGGCACATTCGAAATAAAAAGTACGGGTGAGCTATGCCTATTCCTATTCCCCCATTCCAAAAAGAAAAAAAAAGCACACCAAAAGAAGGACGGATGTTGCCTGTCAATATATTGTAGGCATACATCACGCACTAAATCCTTATTTGAAGAACCTTAATCATCATCATCTGTTTGGGCTCATAATCATCGTTGTTTTTCGGTGCGTGCATCCTTGTTCGCTCTCGAGAATAAACCGAGTCGTCATACACGGTTACAACCGAGTCGTCATATGTGCTGGAGGTGCGGGCACATACCCTGTGCCACATACCCGTATACCAGTGGCAAATAACCATCGCGGGTAGGTGCCACTGTCTCGCGGGAAGTGTTTGACGACGCACGCGATGGGATTGGGACATTACTCTTCTTTTGACCAGCGCGCGTCATATTGGTTGAACTTATTGCCCTCCCATTTTAATTTTGGTTCGCGCCAAGTTAAGAGGGTGATCAAGAGAGCACCCAGACTTCAGCAGATAGATAGATAGATAGATAGATAGATAGATAGATAGATAGATAGATAGATAGATAGATAGATAGATAGATAGATAGATAGATAGATAGATAGATAGATAGATAGATAGATAGATAGATAGATAGATAGATAGATAGATAGATAGATAGATAGATAGATAGATAGATAGATAGATAGATAGATAGATAGATAGATAGATAGATAGATAGATAGATAGATAGATAGATAGATACCAAAAGTGCTTGCAGTACACAATAAAATGCTCCACATTTAAAAATGATCTTATGTTATACTCGACTACACTGCGGCAGTTTTTTTTTTATTTGCCGTTATCGGCAATTTACATCACATCAAATGAAGTCAAGTTCCGGTTTCGAAATTGCGTGAAAACACCTGCTAACGAAAGGAGAGTTGACTATAAATGTTCCTAGTGTATCTCAACTACCACCCCGCCGCGGTGGTATAGTGGCTAAGGTACTCGGCTGCTGAACCGCAGGGCGCGGGTTCAAATCCCGGCTGCGGCGGCTGCATTTCCGATGGAGGCGGAAATGTTGTAGGCCCGTGTGCTCAGATTTGGGTGCACGTTAAAAAACCCCAGGTGGTCTAAATTTCCGGAGCCCTCCACTACGGCGTCTCTCATAATCATATAGTGGTTTTGGGACATTAAACCCCACATATCAATCAATCAATCTCAACTACCTAAAGTTCTTGCGTATACCGTCAAAGGACATAGAGAAGCACATTGGTCACGCGCGCTCTAATCTAATCAAGCCACTGCGCCAGGAAATTCGTTCCAACACCGCTCATACAAGGCTGCAGCACTATGTACATTAAAAACCCCACCATAACGTCTGGCCTATAGAAGCTTTTCTAGGAAAACCAACTTTTATTTAAGCGATGCCCACAAACCAATATTTGTCTTCTCACCCTTTCCTCAGAAACTCAAAAAGAAACACTGAGGTTCACGCACTACGATGAGAGATACGTAAGGGGAATCGCAGTAGGTGAATGGAATCATTCAACTGGCTAATGCTTTCAACCTGCTCCGATGTCGAAGCAAATCATATTTTCTGGATTTTCAACCCTAACAAGATGGCGTGGCTGCGCCTGGCAGTTCAACGCATCTTTCTGAGCTGCCCGAAACCTCAACCTCTAAGCTAACGCGGCGCCAACCACCCTTTGAACAATACTTCAACTGCGCTACGCACGCGGCGACTTGAATAAAGATTGCCAAAAGCAATGTGGTCATATTATGCCGGCTATCTTTGATGCACCTGTGAAGAATATTTAGCTTTATAATAGCACCGACGAAGCTACGTATGGAACGCCCAGCTAAAGCAGCTAAAACTCGGTTTAATTAAATTGAGTGGGAGCGGCGAGCTATTGAGTTAAATAGAGAACGTCGTTAATTCAAGCGAGGCTTTTCGCGATCTCTTTATTCGCTGCATTTAATTATACGGTGTAGCGGTACGCGGAGGCCTATCATGGTACCAATTACTGCATTTATTTCTTTATATGCGGCAACCTCCAAAAGCTCAATTTATTCAAATGCACGTTGTGCACTCAAATAAATATTCGGAAAACAATGGTAAAGGCACGAAAGAATATCCGCACATTCCTGGGCAGCGGGGACAATAGGCGGCAGCGCGCGAGATCAGAGTCAAGCCATATGAAACATTTTTACTGCTCTCGCCATAATGGAAACGACCAAAATAATCTTCCGGGTAGTTTAAATTAAATGAAAGTGCTCCGCGATGTTGCCGTTGGCTCACAATCAATAACTTTTAGTTAGTTCCCTACAAAACAGACCAAGCCGTATCATACCAATCTATCTGATCAGACCAAGCCTTTCATACCATTGTTCAGAAAAAAATGTTAGTGCAGGTCACAAAATTGTGTTACTTCAGTTTGTCAATGCATTTGACCCTATAGGCGTCTGAGGAGGAATCGAGGTATCTTCGTTAAACAGTGACTTACGTTAAATTGGGTTTTTTTTAAATAGAGTTCTAACTATATATGTCCACTTTCCATGTCAGACTTCTTTCAACGCCATTTTTTGTGCTTCACAGGTAAACTTCACCGGTACACGTAACACGGCGCACTTCACTCGGGTGGCAATCGGTGGTGGCGGCGGCGTTACAGCCAATACCTGATCACATCCTCTCCGTGTTGGTTGGAACCACGCTCTTTTCACTTATATCGTTATTTTCTTCATGTTTCGCCACTGCCGCCACTTCCACTACTGCTGTATCAGTGTATTGTGTTAGTGTACCGTGTACTATCGTACTGAATTAGCGCTACTGTGTTGCCACTATGTCAAAAGAATATTTAGGACTTCTTCAGGAGTTAAAGTATGAGCTCAAGACAAAATTTATAACGTTTAAAAAAACTATCGAATGAATTATGCACACAGAGAGAGATATAAAGATGCAGGGAAAGGCAGGAAGTTTAACCAGACGCACATTCGGTTTGCTACCCTGCTCTGGGGAAAGGGTGAAGGGGAAAAACTGGTTTCAGGGAGATAAGAAAGGTACACACAATCTTGAGCACACTCGAGGGAGCATACACAGTCTACAGGCAGTCGCTCAGGTTTGTTGTCTTCAAGTAATGTAGGAGAGCTTTAGTCGCTCTCTGCGCAATTGAGGCAGATGCCCGAGGTCCCAGAATCTTCTGCACACAGAATGGTCTAGAGTCCAGTTGGTTCGAAACCATCCGGAACTGGTATCACTGTGAGTCACAGCAAGCAAGGCTGCACAAGACGTGGTCGGTGGTGTCTTCATTTCTGCAGGAGTCGCATGGAGAGGTGGCTGCCATACCGATGCGAAAGAAGTACACCTTTGTGAACGCAACACCCAACCAAAGGCGGCATAACAGTGTCGCATCGGAGCGGGAAAGTTGTGATGGTAGCTGTATCTTAAGCAAAGGATCCGGTTCATATAAGTGGCACCTTTGGAAGCTGGTAGACGGCCAGAACGTCTGTGTAAGATCTCGAGCCAGGAAGTGAAGTTGTCTGGCTGCATCAGTCCTTGATAGAAGAATCGGGACTACACTTGTTCCTTCATGGGCTGAGCGGACTCCATCATCGGCTAATTGATTTCCGGTAATACTTATATGTCCAGGCAGCTATAGATATATAATATTGTTACGGAAAAGAAGAGACGCTGTATCGACGAGGCTGGGGATTAGATGTATTCAAAACCAGTGGTAATGACATGACCGGTTCACCAGCGATCGAGCGGAGACCACCTTTTGTCTTGTTACGTTTGGCCCGGCAATTAGTCTGGGCAGACGCCTATGTGTGTAAGCCGGTCTACTGGAGAGGCTCTCAACCCCATCAGCGCCCTTTCTGCAAGACGCTGTCTGGTAGACGTCCCGGAAAGCAGTACTCGTCAGGCACACACACGCGTTGCCCCCTATATCAATATACATGCATGAAGCATTCCCCCGGTGGCACAAGCGCCGTCTCGGCGCATCTAAATGTCAACGTCACTAGGAGAGGGCTTCAAGCGCGCAACATGTACAATATTGGTAGCTTGTTAGGCACAAGAAGGCGACCAGGTGTCAGGACCAATTTCATGTGTTACAGGAGTAACCACATGAAAGACTCGGTATGGACCTGTGTAGCGAGTAAGCAGTTTTTCTGACAAGCCAACTTGACGGGTCGGAGAGCACAGCTGGACCAAAGAACCGGGCGGAAAGTGTACGTCACAGTGTCGTTGGTCATACAAACGCCCTTGCTTATCTTGAGAGGTCAGAAGGTGAGTACGGGTAATTTCGCGTGCGTGAGCGGCCCGAGTGATAGCGTTCATGGTATATTCACTGGTCGGTACTGCAGGGGATGGTATGACGTTGTCTAGAGGCAATGTTGGTTCTCGGCCAAATAGCAGAAAAAAATGGTGAGTAACCGGCAGTGCCATGGCGCGAAGAATTGTAGGCAATTGTTACGTACGGAAACACGAGATCCCAGTCGGTGTGGTTGGTAGAAACATGCAGTATCGACGAGGCCGGGGATTAGATGCATTTAAAACCAGCGTTAATGGCGTGACCAATTCACCAGCAATCGAGCGGAGACCACCCTTCGTCTTCCTCGTCAGGCACACACACACGTCACCCCCTATATCAATATGCATGCATGTAGCAATAGCATGACCTCGTGCTAGAGAGCTTGATGGTGGCAATGTCTTATTTTATGTACCAATTGTTCATGATTCCTCTTACGCATAGCAAACTGCCAACTCTGAAGTGCTGCCTTCGAATCCCAGAATATGACCCATTTTCCTGGACGCTCTTGAACGAGATATTGTAAAGCGGCTCTTATAGCAGCCAGCTCTGATGCCGTAGACGCAGTCGCATGCGACAACTGAAATTTGATTGTCACTGCTGCAGCCGGAATGACATTGGTACCTGATGAGCTGCTAGACGAGACGAACCCATCAGTGTATATCTGCGTTCGGTCCAAGTTCAACTCATATAATAATAGCAGCGTTGCTTGCTTCAACGCTACTCTGGAGTGAGTGCTTTTCTTTTTGATACCCGGAATTTTTAGACGTGCCTGCGGCTGGTTGAGGCACCACAAGGGATATGATATTCTCGTAGCTGGCATATATCCTGATGGAATGCTGTTTAGATGTTTGGTTATGACGTCTGAAAACGTAGCACGTGGTCTTTCGGAGAGTAGAAGGGCCAAGTGGTTGTCGAAAACACGGCTAGCATATCGAATGTGTGCTCTGAGGCAATCCACAACTCTATATGTTCTGACCGGATGGTCCTTGGTAAGCACGATTGTGGCGTAGGTATAAGCGCATCGGGGCCATCCTAGGCAGATACACAGCACCTGATCCTGCAAACTGTCCTATGAATTAGTACTGGATTTGGAAGTGTTAGTCAGTACCTGTAAGCTGTAGCGCAATAGAAGCCAGAAATAGGGCCCTGTACAACTGTAGCATGGAGGCCACAGAAGTTCCCCATGTTTTTCCGCACATTAATTTCATTATATGCACAGTAGATAGCAGTCTCTTCTTCAGTACGCACAATGCGGGCTCCACAAAAGGCTACCGCCGATAATTATGCCCTGCAAATGATGCGTCCGTACATATTTGACACTCTACCCATTGATGTAAACAGGGTATGGCGTCACTGGTTTGCGTGTTTATGAAGGTACGCTGTTGTTAGGGTTGCTGCCCGCTGTATTCGTGTACGCACCTGAAGGCGAGTAACTGCAGCACTCCAGAGGCAAATATCATCGGCGCATATGGACGGCCCCACCGACTTTGGTAGAACCTCCGCCAGACCAATGAAGGGCAACAATGATCGGTGGGGCTTAAAACACCTCGCTGAGGTACTCCGCAGTAGATGTAATGTTCAGTAGTTTTACCCTCATCTGTTTGCACACAAAAAACCCTGCCAGTTATATAGTCTTTTATCTATTGAAACATTTGTCCACAAATGCTCATTGCTGTGAGAGAAGTGAGGATGGCATCGTGAGCTATATTATCATATGCACACTTCACGTCAAGAAAGAGGGCCACTGATATACGCTTGCGACTTTTTTGTCGCTGAACAAATGTCGATAAGTCAAGGACACAGTCGATGGAGGAGCGGCCCCAACTGAAGCCTGTCATGCAGGAAGGGTAGTTGGTGTATCGTTCCAAGTACCACTCCAGACAAAATAGAACCATTTTCTTCACCACTTTTCCTAGGCAGCTTGCGAGGGCAATCGGGCGATACGCTGTCAAGTCCAATGGTGATTTCCCGATTTCAAGAGTGGCAATAATTGACTTAATTTTCATTCTCGGGGAACACTGTCACTGAGCCAGAAGTTATTGAAGCATGTTTAAGTTGTCTTCTGGCTTTTTGTCCAAGATGTCTCAACGCACTATAAGTAATAATACCATCAGGACTTGGCGAAGACGTGCGCTTGGAAGCGACTAACGCACCTTCCCGTTCTTCCATGGGGAATGGAATGTTCATTTCTGGTAATCGAGTCTCAGGAGTGATCACGGCGTCGATTCTCTCGTTCATAATATTCCCAGAAACTCTCGTGCGAAATTATTCAGCCACCTCGTGTTCTGTTTTTCTATAATTGAGTGCCAAAGCTTTGAAAGGGTGCCGTTGTTGCAGAGAGGAGAGAAGACCACGAACTGTTCTCCAGATATATGACAGTGGTTTATGAGGGTCTAGAGATTCGCAGAATGACTTCCAGCGTTCGCTCTCCAGCTTTTCAATGCGTCGTTGAATCATTTTCTGGAGCCGTCTTGCTTCCCTCAGGTCGTAAATTGATTTTTTGCGTCTGTATCGTCGTTCAGCACGCCTTCGTATAGCTCATAGTTTTTCCAGTTCGATGACGAACTGTGTTATTTTAGACGAAAATGATAATTTACATTTGGACACTTGCATAGCTTCCGCGATGGTATTTTCCAGGCTGCAGGCAAGGCCTTGTTGGCAAGCGTCTTCAACACGCGATGTAAACATCGACCAGTCAGTGCAAAAACAACACCGGAAGAAAACATTTTCTGATTCCATCGTTCTTCACGTAGGTAAGTATGTGATCACTTCCATGAGTCTCAATGTCGCAAAACCATTTAACTTTGTGAGAGAAGCATTGTGACACCAATTTCAGATCAAGGCAACTGTCATACGTGAGACCCCGAAAATATGTTCGGGTACCATCGTTCATGATGAAAAGGTCGTAGGAGGAAGCGAATGTAACAATATGCCTGCCCCTGGAATTCATCCTAGTGCTTCCCCAAAGCATGTGATGGTCGTCGAAGTCACCGGTGATGATCCAAGGCCAATTGGTCCTCATTAGGATGTATTTTGATCGGTCGCAGTCAAATCGCGCTTACAGAGATATATATCCACAATAAGTGTGAACGAAACAGCAATCTTGTTTGCATGAAGACACGCGTACTGATTGTCGTCATTTAGATTTACTGAGTGTGAAACAGAAGTTATGTCCATGCGGATGTAAACAATTACTTTGCTTCGTTCTTCGCAAGCGGCTGAACAAAAAGCTTCATAACCACGGACAATCTATAAGGCATTGATACGTTTCTTTCACATATGGCAAGTATAGGGAATTGATTGGCCCGAACTAATGTGAAATCCCGAGATACGGGACTTCATGCCTCTGGCATTCCATTGAAAAATTGACGCACTTTTAACTTCAGTGCGGAAGAAGATATTTTGTAGAGCCATTGCGCTTACACGATGTTAGGAAGCACTGGATTCAGTGCATCAATTACTTGGAGTGCACTCTTAGCAGACGGAGATTGTATGCTGCTCAGTAGCGTGCGAATCGTGGCAATTATTGGTTGTACGATAGCAGTAACTTGCTTGTCTTGGTTGGCAAGATCTCGAACCGGGTCCCGGGCCTGCCGTTATGAAACTCCTTCGGTTTGCTTGATGCTGTTTCGCTTTGAGGTGCAGGACACTCTGTCCAGTCTTTACCACAGCATGTGGTCTGGGAGGTAAAAGAGGTGGTAATGAGGAGGGAGCTGGTAAACTCATCGAGGAGGTAGCGGGCGTCCTTGAAGGCCGACGTCGAAGTGAACGGCGCCTTTTCACTTTAGCTGCGGCTTCTAGATGAGGTGAGTGATCGCCCACCATATCCTTAAAGATTGCAATTTCCTTCTGAATACGCGGGCAGTCCTTCGATGTGGCTTCATGGAATCCATTGCGATTCGAGCAGTTCTTAACAGTAGCGACGTACTTATCCGCAGCATGGGGCTCGGCGCAGCGGTGGCATATCGCCGAATTCTCGCAGACGCTGCTCACATGTCCAAGTATTTCGTTTACGGCACTGGAGAGGCTTGCGAACGAAAGGCCGCACAGCATGTCTGAAGTACCCCACCTTAGCATGAGAGGGGAAGGATGTGCTCTTAAACCTAATCTTCAAACATCAAGACTTGCCCAGCCGAGTGACTCACAGTGGGAGTATCAGTTGTTGACTTGACAAGAACGTGTAAGTCGTTATTTTAAATGACCACATCTATGTCGTAGATCACGCCGGTTACTACATCAGATCCAAAGGGGACATGAGAGCGCACCTGATTGCAGTGTAAGTCGGTTACACTGCGCAGAACGCCCAAACACTTCAGTGCAGGACGTCAACAGCCAGTATATTCTTTCTGGTGTTCACTCTTATAACCGTGACCTCATTTGGCACGAGCGCTTCCAGAGACCTCAACAAAGACTGTTTGGAAAGGCATTTCATGCTGACGGTAGGAAGTGCAGGCAGAAACAGGTTGGTATAAGTGTTCGACTTTGGCGTTTAGCTTACAGTTAGAATACTTGAGGATGAGGATTTATTTATAATATTTATTTATTTATACATACTGCAGCCCTATTCAGGGCTATCGCAGGAATGGGACGTTGTATAATACTAGGCAACCGAGAAAAAATACAAACAAATAATACAAATTGTGAAGCAAGTACACTCGTAACAAAGCAAAAGTAAAAATGAAGTTAATTACGCGTCAGTAAGATATTCATCGACAGCAACTATGAAGTCGGTTAGTGGTAAGGAGCGAATGCTACCAGGCAGGAAATTCCACAGTTCTATTGCACGCGGAAAAAAACTGTATTTAAAGGAACATGAGGATGTCCTCATGTTCGTCCTCTTCGCTTTGTGGCTTCGCACAGGTTAAAAACCGTCTTCTGAAAAGTTATAATTGCTGAAAAAGTAAGCATTAGTATCTTCATTGTCACTGTCGCTTGCTTGTCCAATCCACTTCCTGGAAGCAGCCGCCACTGACGCCGCTATTGCCGACAGGCGTCAGGAAGTTGCACTTATTCAAAACACACTTCTTCGTCTTCCTCCTTGTTGCTTGGTCGCGTGTAAGTAAACAAAAAGAATAGAGAGGCAGCTGCAAAGTCTCGGAACCATCTCAATTCTCTGAGTAATAAGGCAAGCATGAAACAGAGGTCTATAACAACAGTTCTGGGGTCAGACTAGAAGAGGATGAGGCAATGAAATATATAAAAACAATGATGACAGAAAAATTTAAACACCAAGAAAACGCTACATGCACCGTACCAGATGAGGATGGACCAATTAGCTCAGTGGCTGCACTGGGACAACGAGATTGAGAAAGTGCAGAGAAAAGGGTGCCTAATAGCACATCAACAGGCCCTGACGGCATCCCAAACATTCTAGTAAAGAAACAAGGACCAAACTCTAATAAAATATTTAGAGAAGCAGCGAGCAAAGCAATAATAGATTGTGAAGCTCCTAATTGGTGGAAACTAAGCAGAATGAGCATGATTTATAATGGAAAGGGGGTAATGCCGATGTAAACAACTACCATCTTATAACAGTGGCATCAGTAGTCTACAAGCTGGTGATGCAGATAGTAAAGGAAAGACTACAGACACGGGTGGAAAATAACAGGGTGCTGGGAGAACTACAAAATTGGTTCCGTAAATGAAGGATGTTGAGGGACAATCCGTTTTCATTGGTGCGGTGTATTGAAATAGCGGAAAAAGAACCTATGCCCCTATGACTGGCATTTTTAGATTTCAAGGGAGCTTACGATAGTGTGATTCAAGAAGGCTTGTGGGGAATACTGGACACACTAGATGTGGATGATAGAATAACTAATCTTCTAAAGGATATCTATAAAAGTAAAAAGGTAGTTATCAAATGGGGAGAACAGGTATCTGAACCTATAGAGATACAACGTGGACTTCGACAGGGATGTCCCTTGTCACCTTTGTTAGTTATGCTGTATCTCCAAGGACTAGAAGCCAAATGAGAGGGGCGTCGACTCGGCTTCAGCCTCTCTTTTGCCAAGCAAGAAAAAAACACATTGAACAGTCATTACCATCATTGATTTATGCAGATGATATAGTATTGTTTGCCGACAGCAAGGAAGATCTGCAGGGATTGATATACATCTGTGATAATAAGGGAGATATGCTAAATGTGAAGTTCAGCAGAGAAAAATTGGCAATCGTGATTTTTTATGATAACAAAGGCAGTGAGCTTAAGAGACAGGAAGTCACGCTAGAAATAGTGGATAAATACAAATATTTGGAAGTATGGGTAAATAATGGGGCCGAGTATCTAAGGGAGCTGGAAAGATACGAATGACTAAAAGCACCAGGAATGCAGCTGTAATAAAAAATAGGGCACTGTGTAACTACAAAGGGTATGACGTTGTGAGAGGCATTCGGAAAGGTGTCATGGTACCGTGTTTGACGTTCGGCAATGCAGCCTTGTGCATGAAATCAAAAACAAGATTGGAAATAAACAACGTGGCATAGGTAGACTTGCTTTAGGAGCACATGGGAATACCCTAAATTAGGGGTACAGGGTGACATGGGATGGACATGGTTTGAGTGCAGGGAAGCTACCAGCAAGATAGAATTTGAGGAAATATGGAGAAAAATTGCAGAGGAGCGTTGGGCTAGGAAAGTTTTCAGCTACTTGTACATGATGAACGGTGATACTAAATGGAGGAAGCGAATTTGAAAACTGTCAGGCAAGTATTTAGACAACAGCAGAATACCAAGCCAAAAGGAAACATCGGTTAAGAAGAACGTGAAGGAAACAGAGTGGGGCATGTGGAAGATGGGAATGCTTACGAAATCATCGCTGGAAACCAACCAAACTTTTAAGCAGGAAATTGCAAGAGAAAAGAGATACGATAATTCTCGGTGTAGTTTGCTGCTCTTCGAGGCTAGAACGGGAGTATTGTGGACCAAGATGTACCGAGCAAAATACGAAGGCACAGACATGGTATGTAGTGCGTGTGGAGAGAAGGAGAAAGCGGCTTAACACTTGATAATGTTCTGTAAAGGGCTCTTCCCTATAGCCGAAGATAATTGTGCAAAATATTTCAAAGCATTGTGGCTTAGGGACAATGAAGGCACAATAGACTTTAAACGGGTAGAAATAACCAGGAGGAGACTAACTAATTGGTGGCCATAATCGAGGTGCGAGTGAAATTCAATCCTTAAACACACAGTGATAGTACTTAACTTCGTGACTATGTGGCGTGAGCCACCACCCGATCTATAGGGCACAGCCGGATACATCCATCCACCCAGCCGAAGTTGTTGCGGCGCGGTTGGTGTGCGTGTATCTCTGGTGTTCCGTGATGCGCCTTCTTACCGTATATCACCTAATAATGCGCTATGCGTGCGATAGAACGTGCGATGGGGGTGTAGGGGATCATCGGGCAGACGTTTACGTGTGATGACAATGTGACATCGTGCAAAACGAGCGTCCGTGAGGTTTAGGCCTACCAAGCCAAGCTCGTCTTCGTGGACTGTGAGCATCAGTGTTTCCAACTGTTGATGGGGGGGGGGTAGCGCAAAGCTACTCGCTGGCCCCACTGTGATGGCAAAAGGGCGACAAGGTAGCAAAACAAACACCGAGGATGAAACTGCTTGTGTGAAGTGCGACAGCTGTGGTCGATAGGTATTTAGGGATGGAACACTTTTCCTGGATCTCGCTGCAGCCTAAGGCAGCGCATTTCAAGTATACGTTATGCCAAACGATAAGGAACTTAGAGGAGCGGCTCACCTCTCGCCACAAGCACGCATGTGAAACACGGCGGGCCAGAATAAAAACAATGGACAACACTGTCCACGCTATGACCAAATAGCTACAACACCTCCAACAACAACTACCACCACCGCTACCCTACCCTTAAGATATGGAAGGTTCTCATACACATCAGCTAGTACAAGCACCGGATGAGCTTGAAACGGAAACGGCGCCCGCCGAGGACCACCCTGACTCTGCTGCTACTGCATGCGAGGTCCATACCATGGAAGCCAAAAATGAGTGCGGCCCCTAAAATGTAGAGGACAAACGTGGAGAACAGGCGGCATAACTCCACAGACCACAGAAGAGAAATCGGTGGCCCGACAATTGGAGCATGATGTGCAGTGTCCCCCTTCACCGTATCACGCTCCCCGGAACAAACAGACACCAATAGATAACGTTGGCGCGTCAGAGCAGCAAAATATTGGTCGTGGACTGGCCAGCTCCACGACACCGCGAGATATCAAGGAGAAAAAACGCCACCCACCCGACCAGCAACGCCCTACTCAGCCGGGCAATAGACGGGTACTACTGACTCCAAAAGAAGTGATCATTGCGGGGGATGGAAACGTGGAGCGCTCATGCAATCCGTTCAAAGGTCTCTTGACGTTCCAAACGCCTTGCATTTGTTGTTTGGAAGAAAGTCCACAACCGAAAATGTGCTTCAATATGTTGACGTCTACGAGCAAAAGGCCGTGACACCGCGCCGCCGCAAGTGCACACTGCATGTTGGACTAGTGGGCATTTTGAAGAAAAACCCTCGACAAAATGTTCAAATACTCAGCAGCAAATGGAAAGAGAGTACAGCCTGTCTGGCTGTATGCTCGATCCCAGAAGTCACCACAAGAGGCACGGAGGTTCTCGCGGCGATCAACTTAGTCAATATTCAGCTGCAGAAATAGAGCAAATGCTCTCCCCACACGTTTTTCGACCTACGCAAAAGGTGGAGCGCTCAAATCATGAATAAAAATGAGACATACTACAGCCCCAAAGGAGAGAAACTTGTGGCCGATAAGATCAGTGCCGAGGCCCGGTTTTTTAGGCCATCGACCTCGTCGCACCCAACCACTCCCCAAGGTAATGAAGACCCTAGAACGCAGACCCTAGCAAACCTACCCAAAGGAACACAACAAGTCGGACACACCAGCCACCCAGCGACAAGCTTTACCACCACCAACCCAGGTCGAGACACCACCACCATCACCGCCACCACAAGCGATGACAACCCCGCCACTCTGTATACAGCCTCTAGTGGTATTCTCATGGGGCACCCAACCAGTCCCGCCCACCATGTACCACTCAGTCAGGAAGCGAGTTAAGCACCAAGGGATGCTTGCCACGCAGATGCCCCACTGAGGCGCAGAATCCAACCTCGCCGCCATCCCCGAATACCTGAAGCCAGCGTGGGGTTCCTCAACCTCCGTGGAACAAGGAAGACCCAAAAATGGGAATAGCTGTACCGGACTATAAGAGCCGAGGACATCAGCCTGTTTGCAGTTGCAGAAACCCATCTCTGGGACTTGGAAGAGCCGTCTACACACCTTGACTGGCAATGGACTGGCAATAACCAATCCATCGGAGATCGAAAAGGTGGAGGTGTGGGTGTGCCATGGCGAAGTGTTACGACATGGACACGGCTACCGGAGAACTGCCAAGAACACGTGTGGATCGCCTGAGAAATTCTGAAAATCCCAGTTCTCGTCGGGTTTGTCTATTTAGTTGTGAATCGAAGACTGGATGATGCCAATTGCAGGCACCAGAGACGATGTGGCGTGCTGGGAAATGGGGAAAGAGGTGCTCCTGATGGAGGACTTCAATGTTTACATACAGCCTCTCAGTGGACACCAGGATGCAAACGGGTCTCTCATGCTACAATTGGCCGCAGATTTATTCCGCGAGGTGGCCAACTTGCGCAGTGACTGTCATGGTGTTTTTACATGGTTCACGAGCAATAGCAAGTCTACCATCGACTACGTCCTGATGTCACGTAAACTATCGATGCATACATCTCAGGTACACGTTGACGAGGCTGGCGACCACAGTCTGGGGAGCAACCATAATCGCCATAAGATATCGTTCTCGACATCCGCATTCCCACAACGTAGCCATACAGCGCCAATCGAGAACACCCTGAAGTTCTTACCAACGACTACGTACGAGGCTATTCCGGAACAACTTGAAAAAAAAGCACAGTCTATTCTCTATTCATCTCCGGGCACATATGACGGCTATATCTCGGACCTCCGTCGTGTCATGCAATGAAGTCTTCACGAAGAGTGGGAAAGGGCAACGACACTGGACCTGGTGGGACAATGAAGTGAAGGGAGCTCTGGAAGCAAGACGGGCCGCAAACAGAGCTTACCGGCGAGCTGTCGAATTCCTCGGTCCCACAGTAACACAACAGAGCTGGGTCGATTACATCGACTGCAACAGGGAGATGGAACAGATTGTTCAGCGAAAAATCACGGCGAACAATCAACGAATTCTGCAGTCGCTGATGACAGCCGGCAGGAACGGCATAGGCAAACTCTCGTCATATACGCCATCGCTCGACCGCATAGCGCCCGTGCGTGAACTTCGGGATGAGAACATGAGAAAAAAGGTTGAGGATATTGTGCGTTGTCTCACCGCCTACATTCTAGAGATATACGACAGCACTCAACCCCATGACTCGTTCACCTCTGCCGCAACATGCGGGACCACCAATCCCAAATATATCCTATGGAAAGTGACGCGACTGGCCATCGATCGCGCTATTTCCAAAATTATCACCAAGACAGCAAAGGGCTTGGGTGGCACTCCGACAGGGCTCGTGAAGTGCTTTGGCGAACGAGCCCGGGAACACCTGGCGACGATCTTCACGGGCATCATTCAGGGGGACCCGATACCAGCTGACTGGCTCCAAAGTCGTGTGTGTCTGGTACTGAAACGAGGAGGAGATGCCAGCTTCCTCAACGAACACAGACCCATCACAGTAACCAGCGCTATGTACAAGGTATTCACCCAGATGCTGAAACGCTGGATGAACGGATGGGCAGAGGCGAATGGACTCCTATCTGAGCTACAAATTGGCTTCAGGGAATGACGCCGCCTGGACGACAACCTGTTCGTCCTGACACAATTCATTAAGATCGCTAGAAAGAAGTCCCGGTGTCTGGGGCCCTGCTTTTTGGATGTGGCGAAAAGGTACGATAGCGTTCCACACGATCTACTCATCTGTCAAATGCAGAATATCGACATGTCACCAACCTGGATCGACCTCCCCCAGCACCTCTACAGTAACAACATGGTGGTTGCGACTTGCGACTTTTGGTCAAACCCTTACGGAGCCAGTGTCGGTTCGCCGAGGCCTGAAACAAGGGTGTCCGCTCTCTCCGTAACTGTACATGTATACACTGTGGGGCTAGAGCGGGACCTGATTGAATCAGGCATTGGCTTTGCGCTACGGTTCCAGTATGCCGGGTCGCCACAAGTCTGGACACTACCGGGACTAGTCTTCGCGGATGACCTGGTGGTCTTAGCGAAAAACACCGACCTGCTGTAGCGTCTCTCATAATCCTATGGTGGTTTTGGGACGTTAAACCCCACATATCAATCAAATAAAAACCGATCAGCTGCAAAAAAAACTCACAGACATATCCGCCCACCACCTGGCGTTTCTGAAACTGACGTTCAGTGCGAGAAAATCAGTGGTGCTGCGTTTTTCTGGGACACCGGATGAACGTGAGCTGATGCTACCGAACGGCCAGCTGATCCCTCGCAACACCGAGTACCGCTACCTCAGAGTGACACTTCGCGATGAGGAGCGTTATGCCATCCACGAGGTCAAGATGAGGCTGTCGACACAACGAGCGATTGGCACCCTACGGAAGTGCTGCCTGTGGGGTTTTATTCGGTATGCCATTGTATGCGAGCTCTGGAAGGCGGTACATGTGCCTTGTCTGACATTGGCGAATGCTGTCCTGTGCCTATCGACGAGCACCCACGAATGGCTAGAGCGAGGACAGAGAAAAATGGGCCGGAAAGTATCGGCTGTCACGAAAGAGTGGCCACGAAGGCAGGCCAGGGAGGCATCGGCAGGTCATCATTTGAAGCCAAGGAGGCGTGCAGGAAAATAGCGATTGAAGCCCACCATCCGGCGTCTGAGTGACTCGTGATGGGCCAGGCGCATTTTTCGGTACCTCGCACTCAAGGGTATTTGGACCCAGTGGTCGAATAGAGTTCACCGTCTGCGCGGAAAATTTGACTTCTTCAGCGAAACAAGCTCGCCTGAGGGCCTCACACCACGTTTGGTGCACGCACCGAGAAAGAGGAAGCTGCAAGCTTGGAGTTCGCAGCAGAAGCAGCACCGCACCTCCGAGACGCACAAAGTAGAGGCTTCTGCAGCATCGGTGCCTCATAGCTCTCCTGTCACCGTACTACGCCCGTGCCAAAGCTCTTCCCATGCCGAGGGAGACTTAGAGGCTTTTTCAGCATCAGTGAGACGTCCCGGCATGGACTCACCTGCCCCGCCGGCGCTTGTCGCGTTTTCTGCGTCTGCCGTGTACACGTCCTTTAGCGAAACGTTGTGTATTATTCTTTAATTTTGTGACGGATGTTTCTCAATATACAAGGTGCAAGGTTGCACAACTAGGGAAAGTTTAGAGAGCTGTAAGAAGTTTCCATAATTTAGCCTGACTACCATCCGAATGGAAGATTTATTGTGAACATGGTGATGCAGGACAAGCCGTTCGTTGTTTTTATCGCGTACACCACAGAATGGATGCAAAGAAAATATGCTAGGTACTAACGTTATTACAACTAGGCATATACTCCACGATTAAAACATATCTGTTCCTCAAGTATGAGAACTAAATGAAATTCGAACGTTTTCAATTCACTAATTACATTGCGATTTACCGTGAAAGTTACGCCTGCATCGGCGAATGGTCTAAATGATGGGACAGAACTACGCTTTCTCTAGCCGGAGACATTTCATGAATATGGCTGTCATAAGCACTAACGTTACATATTCGTCAAACAAACAAAATTTTAGTGCCACACACAAAACGATTTCCCCAATAATGAGATATTTCTGTTCACTGAGATCATTTGTAAAGGTTTGTTGTCAGCATTCGCCTGGGGTTGCGAAGTGCTACACTCTGATTTGCGTGAAATGCTGGAGTGTTCTACCGCTGCGTCCCAAACGATAATGAGAGCTTTACGTGTGAGCAACGCTGATTGCAACGATTTGAACCCAAACGTCAGAAGGTCGAAATGAACTCCTTCATTTGGGGTGTATCCAGGGGATGGCTCATGGGGCCTATTCCCTACCCCTCGAAAATTTTCCCCATGCACAGAGGGAAATGACTATTTGAAGTAGGTGCGCAAGAGAAGTCGTGATATTCCCGAAAGGAATTACCCATGCACATTTCAACCTATATTGTAAATATGCTGTCTCAATTCTTTCTCAAACTTACATCGCTATGCATCAATAAGTGTCTTGCATTCAAACAGTAGGGTGTTCTTGATTTTCACACTCGTCAGAATGCGGCTGTCGTCGTCACGAATGGAAACCATCGACGGGATTAGCAGCGCGGCACAGGCTTTTTCGCTCATCTCACATTCTTATGCGACCCAGCGCGTGAATGTGTGGTCGTAAAAGTAAACTTTTCATTGTTTCACATCAAACATTACTAAATCTGTTTTCTTCATTCATATGCAGGTCAATACAAGCAGAAAGCGAACGCAAACACTTGAACAGCACACGAAGTGAGCGCATCATATGCAGGTGCGCTGCTGCTCGCATCGAAGAGTCCGTGCCTAGACGTCATCCGCCAGGCCGCGCCACTCCAACTTCTAGGGACTAATAGTGCACGCCGTACAGTAACCACGGACATGCCCAGTGCTCCAAAACAGGCCTAAGGGCTTGTTCTTACCGCCATCAAATGACCCGTCTCGTTACTGTGACGTCAAAAAAAACGCAGAGAATACGCGAGGGAACTGTGTACGGACGGACGACGGTGGCTGCTATGCCAACAGCCGCACATTTTTGTACACGATAATCTTTTTTTCTATGACCATGCAAACACACAGTCGTTTATCCCCCGCTTTCTTTTGTGCTCTGACACTGCAGAAGTGGCAGTCATCACAATTCGCACATAATCGACTGCATTATCTCGACCCATCTCTGGGACTGCGGCTACCCTCTGGTCTTTACAGGGAGGAAGGTACAATGTTGTGCCGTCTCCGTCTGGTTGTAGCCTTCACCAATGCCTATTCATTCAACATTCGGATGACCGGCAGCGCGGAGTGCAACGACTGCGCCGTCGATGAGACTATTGAGCACCTCTTATGTTTCTGCCCGGCATACACAAATGACAGGCTTCACCTGCGCAGTGTTCTAAATCAACTGGACAGAAGTGATTTCGCGGTCGGAAAGTGTTGGGACGATGGCGCTGCCCATACAAATTCCGAAAGGCAACGAAAGCGCTGTTGCGTTTTCTCAAATACACCGGCCTGTTTAATCGTTTGTGATGTAAAACTGTTACGCGTCGGCCCAGTCATTGACTTTTTTTCCCTTTCCTTCCCCTTTCCCCTTCCCCAGTGTAGGGTGACCTACCAGGGCTCAGCTCTGGTTAACTTCTCTGTCTTTCTCCTTAATTTCTCCCTCTCTCTCCGTGCCTTCTCTGTTCGTTCAAGCCGGATTCACACGAGGGAGAAATACACGGGGGACAAAGGCAGAGCCTAGTCACGTCCACAGGCGAGGATAAAGTCCCTTCAAATGTCTCCCACTCTCAAGGACGGGGCGAAAGGTGGGGGAGATCAGTGTGGGCAGAGCCTCTATCATGCAATGGAGCAGGAGCACTGAAGAGTTCTTTGACCCCCAAAAGCTTTCGTCTTGGAGGGAGGGAGGGGGTGTTCAAAGCTGCCTTGTGTCTTGACTGGAGAAGGAGGAAAGCGCTGGTGTACCCCCCCTTGCCACTTTGCTGCTTTTAGAAACTTTCTTCTTCATATGTTTTGTGTGTGTGTTTGTGTGCGTGTGTGTGTGTGTGTGTGTGTGTGTGTGTGTGTGTGTGTGTGTGTGTGTGTGTGTGTGTGTGTGTGTGTGTGTGTGTGTGTGTGTGTGTGTGTGTGTGTGTGTGTAATGCAGGCGCGGCGTTGCCCTTGGTTTCACTCACCACCACAAGCTTTCCTTGTGGTGGTGTCGCTTTAGGCGAGTTGGTTTTGCAAAGACCAACTCGCCTAAAGCGACATTCCAGGCAGCGTCATTGACAATGACTTTTTTTTACAACGATGCTCACAGCCTTTCCGGTTCGTCAAATACTACTATGCAACTATTGAGTCGGTAGATAGAAACATCTATATCTTTCGATATCGGTTGGCCTTCTGTGAACGAAGCAATTCTGCCATCATAGCATTTCTTTCATGAGAACAACCGAGAATGGAAGGGATCTAGCCTATTAATATTCGACAATTATCTGTACAAGCGTTTCATTATAATTTCGAAACAAAGGGTAATAGAATACCACTTCTGTCTTCAATACGGGAATTTAGCCTAAGATGCTGCTGCATCAGTGCAGCCGATAAAGTAAAATGTGAAGTATGCATGTTTATGAAAATAAAAAGTAGCTCTTGGATTCTACGATTGCCTATTTTTTAAGCGTACAATCTTCAATCAACGGGCTCGTTAAAAATTTTCGTTATAAAGCAAGACATCATCAGTCTGAACAAGAAGAGCAGCAGCAGCAACAACAACAAAGCGGACGATGTTACAACTTTTATCAGAATAAATACTTTAGAACAAAAATAAATATCACTTCATAGAGATGGTAGCGCTCTATCATCGGCTTGGCTATCCTCTCCCAAACACCATTCATTCCTTAGGTTAGTTTTACTATAGTCATCGGAAGAGATGTCCCACAAGCGAGGCTATTCTTCCACGTCGAAAAAAGAAAAAAAAAAGTTGTTTCATCGTTCATTTTCGCCATCACGGTGCACGCAAGTCTGGAGCGTAATTTGTAACGGCCACCGCCGCCACGTTCTGGAGGAGGGAGGGCTGCAATGTGGCCAGAAAACCCACCCGAAATTCCGCTACATCCCCCTCAGCCCGGTGGTTTCACCGGTCGAAGAAACGATCCCCGCCTCCCCTGAGGAGTGTGGCAGTTTGGACTAGTTGGTATGACATGACGATAGTTATAGCTCGAGAACAGAACGACGACAAAGAGACAGCGCTCGTGTCCTTCTTGTCTCTTTGTCGTCGTTCTGTTCTTGTTCCTAACTATCGTCCCCTGAGGAGCCGCGAAAAGGTCGCGTCGCCGCACTAACCCGTGAAGTCGTTGTCACGTGAGGCGCTATCCTCGTCTCTCCTTCCGGGGATTTGATTTCACGGAAAATTTGTCGCCACTGGAAAGCGCGCATTTAGACCATGCGAGCCCAACCCGACATTTTTCCATGATGGAAATAAAAATTTTCTCTCTCTCTCGACCATGCATGCTGTAACGCTGCCGTGGAAAGCAGGGGCACGGCCGCTGGATGAGAAAGCACGCTTTTTCATCCAGTGGCAGGGCTACTGTTTTATTGTGTTGCGCTGACAATTAAGGACGAGTACATGAAAATCTCTGCGGCTGTGTGTCAGCCGCTGCCGGTCGTGCTAGTCGTCGAACAGCAGTTCCGCCATACTAGCGAACGTAGTCATTCTGCGAAGCTCAGCCCACGCACATGGATGGAAGTGACGTATGCTGTTCGTCGTATTTCCGCCGAATCAGTGACTTGGCACGGCCGCTGGATGAAAGTGCGCACGGGTGTGCTTTTCCATCCAGCGGCTGTGGACTTGGCAGCTGGGCAGTGAGAACAATAGGCCTCTACCGGGGTATGTAGCAGAGTGACGTCACCGGTGCACGTGCAAGGCGATAGTTGGCAGAACACTCCCCCTGGTGGCTGAGTGGGGTGCAGTCGCTGGGGGCTTGGGGCATGTTTTTTTCCTTTGTGAAAGCTTAACCTAGATCTCACAGTGGCAACATTAGCTGTGGTATGTGTCAGAGAACATTTAGGTGTGTGATAAAGTGCGTGATAAAATATTTGCCACGCTGGCCGGCTGTTTATCTCGGAGAAGAGAACACACGTGGCGGCCTGTGCGAGGAACAGCGTCAGCGTCTTCGAAAATGCGTGATAACGTGATGCGTCTTGTTTGCGAAAACACTGGTATTCGTCGCGGGTTGGTTGCAGTAACCGCTTGTCGATGGAACTTCACGGTCTGACATTTTAGTCAAGGCAAGAATAAATTTGACGCGATCATCTGCGAGTAGGTACATCTCAGCGTATGCGCGGCGTGCACAAAAATAAAGGTGCAAGATCTCCGGGTGATACATAGGGAGCTTGCATGAATGGCGGCGATGCTATGCACTATGGGCAGGCAGCCTTTTTTTGTCAGAGGCGGTCGGAAAGTGCAGCAGCGCAGTCGTGTTTGCGAGCGTCGGCGTAGCTTGCACGCGTGATCGAGTGCGAGCACGACGCAAGTTTAACTCCAAGAAGAGTCGTGCACGATGCCAGTCTTTATAACCGCAAGACTACACCGCAACGCTGTGCAAGGATGACGTCGAGCGGTACAAAGGAGAGACGAGAATTTGCTCCGAGTGAACCAATTCATGCTTTGCGTGCGTGACTGTGTCAGCGACGTGCACTTGTGGCCTCGTGTCGACAGCTCCGATATTCATGAATTTCTCGTTCCAAGGACGAGTTTGATTACCCGGGAGCTGTTAAAGTTGAGAAAGGCAATCAAAGGCCACAACTTTGTGACGAGTGGGTGGTTGTGGGAGTCGTAGAAGAAGAAATTCGCTGCCGATACCATGATCGTCGTCACTCAAGTAAGAGGTGTTAAATTACACTCTAAAAAGTTTTACAACCATGCGGGTGTATTTGTTTTGTCCCATGGGCAACACCCTTTTAGGGTGTCTAGGAACACCCTAAACAATAAGGTGTTTAGAAACACCCTGAAACCGTAGGGTGTAGGGAAATGTTACACCCTACTTTATTAGGTGTTCATAAACACCCCTAAACTATAGGTGTTCGATGAAGCTACACCCATGCGAGTGGGGTGTAGACTAAAAACCCCCTTGAAACGATGGCACGTACATGGATGAGCATACTTGATCAAATAAAGCGCAATTAACGGGCAATAAAAGCAGAGACACAGGAGGTGACGCTTAGACTTGTGTGTTGAGGAGAGCCATTCACAGCACTTCATTCCATCAAATATGCATCACCAACTCGCCCAAGCCTCAATTGTTCTCAGGCAGAAGCATATATGAACCTTCTGTGCGGCTGACAGGGAAGAAGGAAGATACTTGTGTCACCCACTGCACTTATACCTGTATGCATGCAGCTGATAAAATAAGGTGCCATGGTCTTGAATGAGCTGCATGAGACCGGTGTATATAGGTGTACGTAGACTGGACCGTAAACGACAAAGACGCGGAAGGCACTTACACACATACACACACACACTACACCGCAGTAGTTCAAGCAGTAACCTGTAGCGTAAGGTCCAACGGAACATAACGCCGCAGCAAAAAAAAAACAATTAAGCCCATATTTTGACATCTGCCTTTATTATAGAAAAACTGCACATCTGACAAACAGGACTTTGATGGCATTCTGCAAAATTTTGAAATATGTCACGGAACCAAGATTCTTTCTCTCTATACTAAAAATTCATTGTTTTCAATACAATAAATCTCCACAACATTAAAAACATTTGCGCTAGTCGGGCAAACGACTGAGACGTATGGCGTTTGATTGACACCTATACAATAGGGGAAGAAAAACACGTACAAAGAGTAAGCGAGTTTCAGGAGTCACATTTACAACCTATTGCATCTCGCAGTATAAATTTCGACATTAAAAAAGAGAACATTCAACAAGGTAGTGTAACTAGGGTTGTATTAATGTAATGTCAGTGTTAGTATACTTCTAACTGTAAAACCACTCGTCACTGCTGCTTGCACAATCATCTTCAGCTGCTGAGATGACTGGTGCCTTCGAGAGAAGTGGGGCGAAGCTGTTGTTTCTATACAAAAAATTCAATCCCGGAAACCTAAAATAAATACACAAGGAACAATGAAATTTCACAAAGAGTGCAACATACAGGGTGCACCATGCATAACTAACTGCTTTCTTATGTGTAAGTATAAATTGAGTGCATAGCAAGCATATTAAGTGGCATCGGGCTCCACTGCAGTGATAAATGCTAGAAAAGGTATGCTGAGCAATAAACGCCATAAAAAGCGCGCTGTGGCAGAATCATTATGCCTTTCGTGCCGTAGATATGAACCTTACTTTACCCTTTCAGCTTGCTCGTGCAGGCAAATTAAAAGGTGCTGCTCCAAGTTGATAATGTTCCATTAGCTGCATGCAACGACCAATCTAAGTGAATGTCAAGTTCTATGCTTAAGTATGCATCAACACAGCTGCATGTGTATTTCTGCAGATCTACCATGGTACTCATTCGATTAGTTTATTAAAAGGAATACAGTAAGACGCACAACAACATATACATATTTTATCTGTATTGCACAAAAAGCACGATGCCACTGAGCATACATGACGGCATGCGCATTGAGAAGGTATTCAGTGCAGGTAATTTGTAAAAAGAAGTACTGTACAGTTGCGTATTAAAATGCGAATGATACTAGTGTTCTTGAACTGGCTCACATTGACACTATTATATAATGGAAGAATTGGCTATTGTGTCATTCCACATCAGACGTCCCATCCATTTTGGTGACCACCGCAAATGTATTCGAAAAAAAATCGCACTGATTTTACTGCATTAAAAAAGGTAACTGCTGGGATATTTCGCAGACAAATAATTTATTGGTCACGTGGCTGCCTCCTGAACTTCGCGGAATCTCGTCTGGATGTTTGTGAAAAAAATTATTTCATAATTATCTCTTCTTCCGTGACAAATTTGGTCTACAAGTTAAGTGAAGGGCTTGCGTAAAGTGTTTGAAGCTCAGTAATAATATTACCATTTTTCGACCACATACGCCTCAAATCATTTATCCGAAATGTATTATATCTGCATTTTTCTATATCAATACTGCACTTTGAATGATTATCTGAGGAGTGAATGCTTAATCCACATAAGGTATATTTGGAGGAAAAAGTATTTTAGACCTCTCAAGCTATCAAACTTTACAAGAAAAAATCGCAAATTTCACAAAAGAATTATTTTGTAGACGAAACTTGCCCCATGTGGTGGTTGAATTAAAATAGACGGTGCACCTAAATCGAAGCAAATAAACAGTTCTTTTCATGTGTCAAATTTTGTCATAGCAATTTATGTTTTGAGGAAAAGATTGCCGCATATCCACGGAGTTAATGATGATGAGTGGGGCGTAGCGTTCGTCCGTCCGGACGCACAAACGGATGGACAGACAGTATGACGCCTGTATGAACGAACAGAAAGACGGGCGGACTCACGGACAGACCGACACACGGAAGCCCGGACAGATGGATGCACAGACGAACGGACGAAAGTACAAATGTACGGACGAGCGATTCGCCACACGAATCATCATTTTGTTCGTGTATATGCTGTGAAAACCACTAATGCTATCTATTGTGCAACTCATCAATTGGCTACATAATACTAGTACGACTACAGAGGAGTGAACGACCCAGGGCCTCAAGAACTTTGCCCCTAAATGTTAAGTCCCAAATTCCCCATTCGCCATTTGGTTATACAGCAGCCGACGCCTCGAAGTTCCCCATTGCCGTTGATGGGAAGATTCAAAAAATATTTTATTCCTTGAAATAGAAATTGTAATCAAACTTGTCACATACAAAGAACTGCTTATTTGCTTTCAATTTAGGTAGGTGATTTTTAATTGGACCACCAGATGGTGCAAATTGCGTCTCAATACGAACAAAAATGACAATTCTGTGAAATTAGTGATTTTTGCTCGTAGAGGTTAACAGCTTAAGATGTCTAAAAATAATTTTTCATCAAAATATCTTTTCTGAGAAGTAAGTAGTCACAGCTCAGATATTCATACAAAGTGCAGTATCACAATGAGAAAATGCAAACATAACACATTTTGGATCAATTCTTGCAGACGTATGTAGCCGAAAATTTGTATTAGTATTACTGAGTTTCAAACACCTTACATAAGCCCCTTTACTTAACATGTGCCAAACTTGGTATAAAAAAAGGGAGCGGTACTTGTAAAATATTTTTTTTCACAAACAACACTCAAACATTATGGAAAGTGTAAAAGGCAACCACGTGACCAAAAACTTTTTTATCTCCGAAATACTGAAGCAGTTCACTATTTTCAGTGCATTAAATCAGCACGATTTTTTTTCCAACACATTTGCCATAGCCGCAAAATTGGCTGGGAAATTTGGAATAAAGTCACCCTGTTACTTTCACTCAATGACCATTGCATACTGCTAAATTAGGGCCATTTGTTTCAATCATTCTGGCAGGTTGAGAAAGCATAACTCCTTCCCGATGCAGCGTAGACTGTTCAGTGGCTGTGCGCGTTGTGTTCCCAGATAAATATGCTGCCTAGTCTTACATTTTGGCTGCAACACATGCTTATATACCGTGCAGCATGTATAATATTAAAATGTTTTTGTGCAACAAAAAAAAACTAATAATACGCTTCACATAGCGAAAATACATTTAACATCTGAAGTACTTAGCGAAGTTAAACGTCAAAGCGAGGCGATGGCAATAAAACTCTGAATAACAAGAATATTTTGAAAGTCACACGTGATGGAAACAATCTGAATAAAATGTGCTCGAACGTTAGCAGTTATGTTCAAACAAGCGTTTGCGCTGTTCAAGTGGGCCATTCGACCACACACACAGACTAAAGGTCTGTTCAAACAAAAGTCCAGCTTCAGTGCTCGATCCGCTACATAGGCACGGCTGTCGGCAGTGTCACGCTACGTTGCGGGTTAACGAAAATACCGGTGAAGACCAATTTAACAAAATTGAATGTCTTAGCAAGTAGGCAAACTTAGCGAGGCGCACCTAACGCGAAGCAATATGCTGTTTTGTCACCCGATGCATCAACCCGAGTTATCACGGTAGTGTTGTACCGCACAAAACGAAAAAGAACGACATGGACACCACGCCCTTGTTTTCCTTTCTCGGTCTATTTGTGCAATAAGAAAAAAAGACAGTAAATGAACTACCAACATGCCCAAGCATATGCGTCTTAGATACGATTGATGCCTAGAGCTAACAGGCGCCATCCCCACACATGTAATAATTAGTAAACTAAAATTGATCTCCATCACGAGCAGCCCCCGTTAAAAACGGCTGCCAACAAAGGGCACCGCAAAAATCTGTTAAATTTCTTCGCTGCACATCAGCGGCGCACGCTCACTCTACTTTGTACTCCAAACGATCTAAACAAACAAACAAAAAACTTGCCCACAATCACGCTTCGCCATCGTCCCCGTGAAACAGTTCGGACAAATATTCTCGCTAAGTAAACAAATGCTGATTTGCCATAAACTAGTTGAAAACAAAATTGTTTAAGGCGTTATTCTCGTGGTCACGTAGTTAACAAAGCGCTGAACAGAACAACGTGCGAGCGGTACTGACTATTTCACTTCGAGTGCTCCACAATATGAATCCACAGGTCCATTCTTCGGGATCGTGCACCTTCACAATAATCAGCAATTGCAGAACACACAGGTGGAGCACAGAGCGCAGGCACATTTCAAACTAAACACCGACTAATAAACTAACTCTACCGATCGAGAAGCCGCGCGCACCACACGCACACACACGGGAGGGTTTTTCGCCGGCGCACGCAGTCACATGTAACACGAAGCCGGTCCCCTTGCCGCGCTCTGCGCCCGCAGCCGGCAGCAATACCGGGTAGCCAAAGTTGTTTAGGCGACGAGACCTTATGACTTCGGTGCGCTCTCAGACCGGCTAGATGCGCTTTAACGCTAGCTCCGGCCCTCTGCTGATAGCGCAGGCGCTGCTTTTTTAGATGCGGAAGCATCTTATACTCGCGCCTTGTAGTGCGCCATCCGCGCCGTCCGCACCGCTTCTCGAACATTCGACAGCTGACGCGCGCGCATGCGCCGTCGCCCACCATCTGTGCCGCGCGCGCTTCTCCTTCAAGAACATTCGACAGCTGACTGCGCATGCGCCGTCGCGCCGTCGCCATCTGTGCCGCGCGCGCGCTTCTCCTTCGAGAACATTCGACAGCTGACAGCGCATGCGCCGTCGCGCTGTATATATACTCAAGGTCGGCGCTCGCTCGCTCAGTTGCCGCTCGTCGGCTGGTTTGTACGGCGCGTCGACGTCCAAGGTCGCGGTGAAATGAATTCCAACGAATCCACAAACACAATGATCGACGTCCCTTCGACCAGCGCCGCCCTTTCACATACGTGTGTACGTGTTCACTCATTTAACACCCCCTCCTACAACCACGTTAACCAATTTAGCCATCGACCCAAGTAAGTCGCAATTTAACACCCCATTTCACAACCACGTTAACCAATTTAGCCATCGACCCAAGTAAGTCGCACTTTAACACCCCGTTAATTAATTATATGCTCCGCATCCTCCTCAGTGTTCCCCCGAGGGAAGCTGCGGGCAATTTTTTGTCCTTTTTTTGCGGCAGTGATCTGTTGCGTTATACTCGTTCTTTAACAGTGCATCTGAATCGCAGTGAACATTGTGACGGAGCAGTGCGGCCAGCACGAGCTACTAGTCAGAACGCGCATTTGTAATATTCAGGAGCAATACTTAGCGTTCCTTCACCGACCTAGTGTAGTGAACACTGGTAAAAAAGCTAAGCTGATGCTTTTTGATTAGCTCTATGGGTCTTTAGGGACTGCACGTTCAGGGTCACGCAGGCGATATTTTATCAGCGCTTTCATTTCGGTAAAGACATTGCAACATTGCATGCATTGGCCGTCACAGTATTCGATGAGACCATATTGCCACGTGCGTACTGCTAGGAAGACGAAGACGACAGTGCATACGCGCATCTGCACGCTTTTATGCAGCAAGCAATAACAAGAAAGAAGAGGAACGCTCTGGCGCACAGTAAATAAAAATACGGACCTGCTGCTACTTTCTCAACCTGTTAATTACTACTTCTGTCTTCACGTTGCGGCAATAGATTTGTACTTCGCTTGCAGTCCTTGGAACAAGACGACGGCTGAAAATATTTCAACAATGTTGTTTTCTCGCTACCCACAAAGTCAAGGCTTTGACCGAAGCAGGTCTGCTGGTAAAGTTACATAAGTTAAAAGAAGGGTTCCACACAAAAAAAAACAACGGAGAGAAAGAACTGGAGAATGCATTTCGGCTCCCCTGAGGAGAGCTTTGTTCGCAATTCAGTCCACAAGGCTCCCGTCATTGTGAGCAAGGCTGCGTCAAGGTCACCGGAGTGTCCTTATTCTGCATTTTTCTTTATGGTCAGTGTCCTCTTCCTAATCTCCATGACGCACTCTTAAGGACACATGACGAGGAATATTCGCTACAGTAATTAAATAAAACGTGCCTGCTGAAAATACATGACGTCAATGTTCGTTGTTAAGGGACCTGATGGCCTGCTGACGGGATGGTTATGGCTAAACAACTGTGCTGTTTATTTTTTTTGCAGGTGGTGGACGTTTTATCTCCAGCTTTTTTAGCTTCGATCTTATGGGGTACGGGGGGAGGTGGAAGTTTTCTATGCATGGCTACACTAATGTGCGCAACATTACCTTGTTCAGGCCAATCAGTGCACTTTGTGAGTGTTGACTAATCACGCAAATGACACATAAAAAAACAGACACAGCAGAATTGGCCCTTACTATTGCATCTTCTATTGCGGTGTTCCTATTGTATCTTCCGTCTTATAGTAGTTTGCGCGCTTCATCGATGAAGACTGCGTTTCCGTCACATTACTTCCTGCTTCGATTCATTACTAGACCCGCAAGCAGCTAGTAGTAGGAGCCCTGCTGCTATCAAGATGGTTAATGTATACTAACAGTATAAGCAAAACTGCCCGAAAATGTCATGCATTTGTAGCCTTGTAGGCACGTGTGCTCAGATTTGGGTGCACGTTAAAGAACCCCGGGTGGTCGAAATTTCCGGAGCCCTCCACTACAGCGTCTCTCATAATCATATGGTGGTTTTGGGACGTTAAACCCCACATATCAATCACTCATTTGTAGCCTTGTTCATAACACCCCAAATGTAAGGGTGTAAATGGGGTGTTTTGGGAGTTTATTCACAAACACATACATAAACAATAGAGTGTTAAAAGGGTGTTCATATGGGTGCTTTTAATGCGTACACCTGTTTTACACTTATCCCCAGGAATTCTAGACTTAACATGTCGCGCCATCTCTCGGCGGCAGCCGGATCACCTCAGCGTAACTGAATGGGAAGCGCACGAAAAAAAATTCATATCTCACGAACCAGACACGATATCAAAAACGACTCCCGGTTTATAATACTACGCAACCACCATATCATTTGACGCCTAATTTCAATGTCGTGTGACTAAGAGCCTTCCTTCCCAGACAATCTGAATATTTTTCCACACAGCCTATGGGAGCGGACCCACTTTACACACTTTGGCCTCTTTAAACATCGATTGCAAAGCTTAGAAAATAAATTTCAAAAATGACTCCCGGTTTTAGATTGGCCAATAAACGATCTTTTGATTAATATAATGCGTTATTTTCGTAGCTTAAGCCATGTAGCTTCCTGGATCGTTTTTTGTAAACCTTATAAACCCTTTTCACAAATTGAAAGCTGGCTTTCTTGCAATAAACCTTGGTATAACGGAGAAGCCAGTTAACAATTAGTAAATAGTGTGTTGCGCTGTTTGGTTACAGTTTCACGAGGAAAACGCGTATATGTGCAACTAGGGCCTCATTTCCACTTGATGAATGGCAGATACTGCCGTTAGTTGGACGAATATGCAGTGCGGGAAAGCGAACTTGCGGAGTATAAAATGTCCTTATTTGTTGTTTTCAAAGCCGGCATTTGCATCGGTGTGTTTCAGAACTGCTCGGGGCGCTCACAATATTTTTCAATGCATGTACTTCGTCTTGCATTTAATTTTTCACGCATCACTCGTATAAAAAAATCACGAGGTTTGAACTGCGATTCGTGCACCAGATAGAGGACTATGGATTGCTGCAGCGAAAATAGAACGCGTTGTGAGTAATATCATTGGGAATAACCATATCGCGCAAGAGTACCTTAAATGTGAAACATTCATTAATGAACTTAGGTAACTTTGGGCGTATCTGTGTTTCTATCTAGCTGCTTACGACTTTGTGCTCTCCGGACCATATCATTCATGGGGCTTATATCAAAACTGGTGGGGCATAATACGAGTGTATGGCAATCATAAATGACAGGTCATTATAGAATCATGTCTTGTTTCTCATGAACAACATTGTTCTCCTCCGTGGTCAGATTCTTTTTCCTTTGTAACTTTAATTTTGAAAGAATTCCAATTGCATGGCCAGGAATCATAGACATTGTGGCAGTTAAGGAAGTGTCCCCCCAGATGTCACCACTGGGTCAAAAATTGTGCCCGTGCTGCGCCTACCGAAGCAGTGGCGAGGGGATCTTTCGAGACGTTGTACTCTTCCTCGCTCTTGCCCTCTCACTCCCCTTCTGAGCATTGTGCCTGTCTTCGCTCGACTGCGGCCGGGCTAGACTGCACCTGCGCGCAAGGAGTGGGCGCAGGTGGTCCGGCTGTGGCTCGAAACACGTTGCGGAAGGCACTGGCTTTCACCATCGCTAGTTTAGGGCAGGTAATTCAGGGGCATCTGTGAAAGTTAACAGCCTATGAAATAAAATATTTTTTGTCGTGGTATGATGCGGGCTGTGTAAACAAAGGAAAAGCTTTCAGTTTTCATTCATTCGTCCAGGTGTACTATTGTTACTTATAAAATTTTAAGGCAGAATGCGAGCCCCGCCACGGTGGTCTAGTGGCTAAGGCACTCGGCTGCTGACCCGCAGGTCGCGGGTTCAAATCCCGGCTGCGGCGGCTGCATTTCCGATGGAGGCGGAAACGTTGTAGGCCCGTGTGCTCAGATTTGAGTGCACGTTAGAGAACCCCAGGTGGTCAAAATTTCCGGAGCCCTCCACTACGGCGTCTCTCATAATCATATAGTGGTGTTGGGGCGTTAAACCCCACATAGCAAGGCGGAATGCGAGGGCGAAAATGCTGAAAATGTATTTTACATCTGCTGCACTAGGTGTCAAACTGCAAAAGTACGCGATTGAGACCTGTTCTTGTGAGACCATCTCTAGAAGTCTTGGCGCTTCAGAATCGACTCACAGTCGTAGCATCGATTGCATTTATTTTCAAGCGCTAGATTGATCGTCCAATGTGTCCGAACTCACGTATGTACAAATATTCATTATTGCACTTTCTGTCTTCTAAGACAGATTGCGAGGGCACGTCAGTCACCCAGGGCTGTCGTTAATTCAGTGGGTGAGCGGTATGAATTTATTTATGAAGTATGATGCGGTCTTCAGACCACACGGGAGCGCGAACAGCGGGATTCATACTTCATGAACAAATTTTAATTACTCCCACACGAAATAATGAAAGAACTGGGCGACTGACGCGCCTTTTAGTCAGAAACAGAAAGTGAATTATTTAAATTACTTATTCGTTTCAATTGTTCATATATACGTGAATTTGGACATACAGGACCACAGATCTAGCACTTGAAAATAAGCGCCATAGGTGCTACGGGCGTGAGCTGGCACATGTTAGTATAATATATATATATATATATATATATATATATATATAGATATATATATATATATATATATATATATATATATATATATATATAATATATATATATATATATATATATATTATAGCTGTTTTATGCTCTTGTGTTTATCTCTTAAAGATTCTCTATTTATTTTAAGTTTCACTGTGGCCAACGCTTTTTTAAAGCTCAAGCAGGTCGTATGTATGTATCAACTTTGGTGTGTACGGCTTGGTGCCGCGGGTGAACCACCGCGTGACCGAACCACCTGAGCTTGAACTCAGACCATGTGTTTTATGCGAAGAAGTGGAAATTATTTACTTTTCCCCTTTTCTTTGGTCGTTTCTTCAGGGAGCCATTTCCTCAGGACAATGCACGGACAACCCACCCGCTTTCAACGAAACTCTGTCCACTGTTTTTTTTTTTTCACTGACGAACATTTCAGCATGGCCATATTCACTGCCGCTTCTCTTGCAGGTTTGTTCTCTGAGAATTCTTCCTTTCTTTTTTTTTCTGGCCCTCAAACTGGTTGGGCTGCTCTCTGCTGCGGGACGTGCCATTTTGCTTACGTCCTCCGAAGAACGCTGGACGACCAGCCAAAACTGTTAGAAAAAAAATAATTGTTTGGTTCTTTAAGTCGCACTACTCTCCAAGTTTATTATATATATTGCTACGTGCCAGTGCATGGAGCTGAAGAAGACGAAGCAGATAGACTGGCACGAGAAGAAGAACAAGAAGAACAAGAACAAGGGAAAGGCAAGAACGTTGTTTCTAACCGCAGAAGAAGCGGACGAGTGGGCCTAGCGCCGTTGAAGCTTGCTCTCGGGGTGTGGCCAAGAATTAAGTAGCTGTTGTTGGTTAATTGATCTACCATCGTTTCTTATACTGCAATAGTTGTTTGATCAGTGTTTTTTGTGCAGTTCAGACAAGACAAGATGCCCTTATCTTCGCCAGGGCCAGGGAATTTTCTTTGGTCTGCTTCTACGGATCCAAAGGAGGTACCAGTGGATCTTTTTTTGAGCAACGGAATATCATCGGTTCCAGTGGCTCTAGTCCCGAACAATGACGACATCATTCGGATGAAAAACCCGAAGATCATTCAGGCGGAATTACGGTCAGTGACGGCCCAATACCAGTCTATAACGGAGGTCCGCCAGTTCGGCAGAGGAGGCATACTGTGCTTTTCGCCAGACCAGTCCTGTGTCCTAGATCTGCTAAAGTGCTCAACGTTTGCATCCCAGCCGGTGAGCGCGTTCATACCTTCTCATTTAGCATGTACCCGAGGTCTAGTGCGTGGCGTCGATGCCAACATGCCACCCTCCGAAGTACTAGAGCTGTTTTCGCCAGCAGGTGCTATTTCTGTCTATCGGTGTGGACGGGTGGTTGATAACAACAAAATACCAACTGAGTCTGTAATTGTGACCTTTGCGGGATCAGTCCTACCATCAGAAATTAAGGCTTGGCCTTTAATTTACAGAGTAGAGCCGCTCTCACCTCGTCCGCTCCAATGCATAAAGTGCTGGCGTTATGGTCACACAATGAAAGGTTGTAGGTCAGCGGTCAGGTGTAAGGTATGCGGGGAAGGTCACAATTCTAGTGACTGTCTGAGTGATAAAGAAAGGTGTTGCCTATGTAGCGAAGCTCATGCGGCCGATAGCTCTAGTTGTTCGGCAAAGGTACGTGAACTGCAAATTCTAGAGATAGTAGAACGAAGACGGTGTTCACGGAAGGAAGCAGCAATTGAATTACAAGCACGAACACAAGGCTACGCCGGTGTTACAGCTCGTAATATGCCAACAATAGAAGCTCTCTCTGTCCCTATTGCGGAAGCGATTGAGAAGGCAGTGGAGAAGGCAATGGAGCGCATCGCTGGGAATATTTGTGAGTCCTTGGCCCAGATTCTATCGAACCAGATGGCTCAAATGTTGGGTACAGCGGAAAACAACCACAGTGCACCACGTAACATTAGTGAATCCTCGGAGTTTGCCAAGGAGTATGACTCTGCTACGCCACATCAGGCTACGGAAGCGCTTCACATTCGTGACTCCCCTAAAATTTCAAAGAAGTATGGCTCCGATACGCCACAGCAACCTATGGTAGCTGCAGATTCAGTAGAGGAAGGTAGCATATCTCAATGCGAGCTTACCAAGAAAGTGGAGGACTCAGACGAAATGGAGATGGATCCCCGATCGCTAAAGCGCTCGAGATCCCCTTTATACAAAAAAGGCATCGCACCTGTCGATTCAAAAACCAAAAAGTACCAGAAGAACAACCTGTCTAAAGCTGATTTTCTTAAAGAAAATATTCTAAACAAGGCCATCGCTGAGGCTATTTTAGAGCAAAAATAGGGTCACTTAAAATTCTTCATTGGAATTGCCGATCAATTCACTCTGCAGCAACTGATCTAATATATTTGGCATCGAAATTTTCTCCAGATATTATTGCACTGCAAGAAACTTGGCTTTCAATGCATCAGTCTTTTCAATTAAATAGATTTAGATCTTTCCGTCTAGACCGTCCATCGAAAGGTGGAGGTTTGGCATTTTTTATTAATAATAGAATAAGTCTCAAAGCAAAAATTGCGTATAAGCTCATGTCACCTGAGAGTGAAATTCTCGCCTTAGAAATAACCTTACCAGGCTGCATGCCTTTTTTGGTGGTGAATGCATACTTTCCTAAAGGTGTAATAGATACTCGATGTTTAGACGCTGCAGTGACTTCTAGTTATCAAAATAAAATTCTAATCGGCGATTTCAATTCTCATCACACGTGCTGGGGTTTCTGAACTGATCAATGCGGTAAGAGATTGTGGGAGTGGACAGCGGATAATAACTTGTGTTGCCTGAATTCAAGAACACCCACTTGCATTAGTGATAGGTCACGTTCAGCCTTAGATTTAAGCTTTGTGAGTTCATCACTCACTAGTTTGTCGTGGAGTGCGTGTGATTGTGCAACTAACAGCGATCATTTGCCAATATTATTCGAGATTGCTTGCCAAGTTATAATGTCAGGCTCTCAGACTCGAGTGTTTATTAATTACACCAAATTTAGGAAAGATTTAGAATCTGCTTTGGCAACTCATTCTGAAGAGCAAGAAGATACAAAAGCCATGAGACTAAGTGCACTGATTAAAAGAACATATGAAAATGCAGAATTCGTTGTGGAATCCGCAAAGAGCACAACCCACAGTCCGTGGTGGAACTCGGACTGTGCCCGGGATTTCCGACGAAGAAAGGCAGCTTGGAAAAAACCTATGTATATCCAGTGCCCTCAAAACTGGTCTGATTACAAGTATCACGCTGCAATTTTCAAACGCACGGTCTCTTTAGCTAAGGAACAATATGATAGAAAACATTATGATCACCTTTCAAAAGCTTGTAACAAAAAGGCGCTGTTCAGGTTCATGAGATCACGTAAAATGATGCCATCTCAAAATAATATAGGGTTTGAGATTATGTCCTTGGAAGAAACAAAGAAATCCTTAGAAACCATGGCTAAAGGCCTGGAGTGTAGATTTACATCAACTAAGCCTTACGATCCACAAAAACCAGCGTCAACGATTGAAGTTACTGAAGTTACAGAGGAAGAGTTAGCACAAGTGATACAAGGTTTGCCCTCGTCAGCTCCTGGTCCGGACGGAATCACAACTGCTATGATAAAAATATTATTCAAATTATCACCATGTGACCTACTAAACACTGTAAATTATTCGGTAAAATATGCCTGGATTCCGCATGAGTGGAAATTAGCTAAAATAGTGCCGATACAAAAAAGACAAGGATTCGGATATGTCATAGAAAACATTCGACCCATTTCTCTTACATCTAATATGGTGAAGCTCATCGAAAGAGTGCTCAATAAAAGAGTTATAATATGGATGGAGGAAAATTCGATATTAAATCCAAATCAAATTGGCTTCAGAACAGATTGTTCAATCTGGTGTGCACACGCAGATTTAGAAAGCCGCATTCAGCTTGCTCGCAAAAAAAGACAACATGCGGTACTAGTGACATTGGATATAGCTAAGGCATACGATAGTGTAGAACATTCAGTATTATTAGACATATTAGAGAGCCACAATCTCCCAAAATATATATTGGCGTGGGGGAGGGAATTTTTGAGAGGAAGGGAGTTTTATTGCTTTAAGGATGGTTGCGCATCGTCAAAGTGCAAACAAACACGTGGTGTCCCCCAAGGTGCTGTATTATCGCCAGTTCTATTTAACATCCTAATGAGCACTATACCGCATTGCCAGGACGTGAAGGTGTTTGTATATGCTGACGATATTGCATTTTTCACGGCACATAGTGACATATATTCTTTATATTAAACGCTACAGAGATATGTCAATATGCTGGAGAGATGGATAGATGCAGTCTGCATGACCTTAAAAGTAAAGAAGAGTGCAGTATTGATATTCCCGTTATCCGATCCCATCTCAATTTCAATATGTTATAAACAAGAGCCCATTCCACAGGTGGAATCTCTTAAATATTTGGGAGTAACTTATAATGCCAACCTAAACTGGACTCCTCACATAGAAAGCATGGCATCTAAAGCACAACGCGCCTTAGGAATTCTTCGTAGACTGAGCAGCCACCGATATGGTCTACGCAGAAGCACAATGGTGATGATCTATAAAATGTATATGCGACCAATCCTAGAATTCGGGTGCGTATTGTTCTCAGGTGGCCCTGCCTATAAAATAAAGCCTCTGGTCATGCTGGAACGAGAAGCCTTGAGATTGTGTCTAGGACTACCGAGGTTTGTAAGAAACAATGTTTTGTATCAGGAAGCACGATTACCTACATTGCCTTGCCGTTTCCGTATCCTAACAGTTCAGACGTTTCTGAAATGTTATAGCTATGCGCCAAGACGATCTGAGTATGATTTTATAAATGACCCAGACAGCTTTTTTCTTGCCCATTGGCCACGCTTTCGAACACCTCAAATTGCTTTTGTTCAGAAACAACTAGATAGGTTAAATGTAAAAATTCGAGATGTGATTGCTGCGCAGGATACAAATCAAATTCTTAAGATTGAATTCGATGACATTTTTCCCTCTAAGCCCAAATTACAATCCTATAGGGTATTAAATAGCCAACTGCAGGATTATCTTGAACACGCGGAAACGAATAACATTATAGCCACAGATGCTTCAGTATTGGATGAAAAGACAGGTGTAGGTATATACTCACATTCGCTTGACTGGTCTTTTTCATTAAGATTACCGGATTTCACCCCAGTTTTTGAAGCTGAGCTGTTGGCAATAGTTCTAGCGCTGCGAAAGCTACCTTTGAATGCCGCTAATGCGATCATAATAACGGATTCCCTGTCAGTATGTACGTCGATTACGGCGTCAACAAAATCGATGGCCTTAAAGACGCTCCTTATGCTAGTTCCTCCTCAGCTGCAGCTACTGAAATTAGTATGGGTACCCGGTCATTGCGGCTTAGAAGTAAATGAAATCGCCGACACTCTAGCACGAGCAGCATTGGAAGGGCCAGTACTATCAGTCCTTCCCGAAGTGGCCACTATAACGGCGACAAGATACAGAAAGCTTGCGCTCAGTGCAGACGCTATGGAAGCAATATTGTCAACACCAGAATTTTCTCACTTAAGATTTCCATGGAAAAGTCATTGGTGTCCTACAAAACAGTTGGAAACCATAATAACCAGATTTCGATGTCGTGTCCCCCCGTTAAATTTCTATTCACATAGGGCTGGTCTGGCGATATCACCACTATGCAACTTTTGTTCAGAATTGGAAACAATAGAGCACTATTTTTTATCATGTCGCCGATACAAATTGCTTAGGAAAACATTCTTAGCCCTCCCATTCGCTAGCCTGCGGTTGAACTTATCTACAGAAAACATACTTTCCTTCGGTGCTTGCGATCTGGGCTTCAGCCACGAGAACGTTTTCTACGCAGTTTGCAAGTACCTGATTGAAAGTAAAAGAATTAAACTTTTAATTGCGTGATTATTAATCATGCAAAAAAAATAATAATAATAATTCTAACGAACACAAGAGCATTGTTTAACTATCCTGATTCTTATTCAATGTAATGAATAGTTGTCTTATCTGCACGAGTGACAAGCAACTATTGCACTCCATTCATTCTGACTAGGGTTTCTTTATTTATTTATTTTTCATTCTTTTTTCTGGTGGGTGGTTTCGGTATTAAAAATAAAAAAACTTACCTAATTAAATCATCGATTCTTGGCCAATCCCCCTGAGTGGGTACGAGCCATGTCTGTGGATTCATCATCATCATCATCGGAACGAGCTAATCTGTGTGGCTGGCGCTGCTCGCCTAACCGTCTGTAAATACATCGGTGATCGCTGACTACCCTTCTGAGTCGGTCTTCTTCCCGTAACATATTTGGTGGAGTTGTGCGATCCCCGTCCTCGCCACGGAACTCCGAAGCGGACGCTCCCTCGCGGCTGACAACATGACCACTCAAGACTCGGCTACATCCTCTCCGGTCGTTCCCCCTTCTGCCCGACCTGTCAACCCAGCGCCCGCAACAACTTTCGTGACACTTCCCGCGCTCAAAGACCCCGGCGTGTTCTCGGGCAGCGAGGGTTCCGACGTCGACCAGTGGCTACGCCTCTACGAACGCGTCAGCACCACTTACAGGTGGGATCCCACCCTTATGCTCGCAAACGTCATCTTTTATCTCGACGAAACCCCTCGTGTTTGGTTTGATAACCACGATCATGACATAACAAGCTGGGACAGCTTCAAGGCAAAGATCCGTGAGCTTTTTGGCAACATCTCTGGTCGTCAAGAAGCTGTGAAAAATGAGTTGTCGACTCGCGCACAATCTTCCACGGAGCCCTATATCGGTTATATTCAGGCTGTCCTTTCACTATGCCGCCAAGCTGACGAAAATATGTCTGAACCTGAAAAAGTTGCCCATATCCTAAAGGGTATCGCCGACAATGCGTTCAACTTGTTGGTATTCAACAATGTGTCTTCTGTTGATGCGATCATTCAAGAATGCCGCCGGTTCCAACAAGCTAAAAGCAGACGCATCTCCCATCAGTTCCAGCGCCTCCCGAACACCACTGCGACGTCCTCGCGTATCGACACATATTGTCACGGGGTCGTGACGTGGCCGAAGACAGGAGACTTCGTGTTGGGGTTTAACTGTTTATTTGGGCGAACCTGTGCCCGGTAAACGGAAAGTCCAATTACAGCAGCAGTCTCGCACAGATAACAGTCTCGGACTGATAGCGGCGAACGGAGCGTCGGCCTTCGATCAACAACTGACAAGCGGCGAAGCGCGTCGGCATTTATACTCTTGCCGTCGAATGTTCTAGCGTTATCGCTGGCGGTGGCGTAGCTTCCAGAACAATCTGTACCGTTCGCACAGTGGGCGTGATCTTATCGAAATGATCTACTACAGTCCGGAACCTTCTAGAAAACTGCAGGCGCGGTTTGCGCTAAGAATCGTGTGGTGTTTTGGGACGATAACAAAAACTTGGGAAATGGAACGTGGCATTGCCCCCCTCTGAAAAAAGGCATCGTCCCGATGCTTTAACTAAAGATGAAAGTACAATAATAATGAGAAAAAGTACAATGAATAAATTCCGATACAACGATAATACAAAAAAAACACTGGTTCAGTTTGTTAACGCGCATGAAACGGCTTGAGGCGCGCGACATGGACGACTTCAGGTCGCGATCGGCGTCGTTGAGAGTTCGTGATGCCGTCGGGGACAACCTCGTAATCAAGTGGGCCGAGACGTCGAACCACCTTGTACGGTCCGAAGTACCGTCGCAGAAGCTTTTCACTTAGTCCACGTCTGCGTATAGGAGTCCACACCCAAACACGTTCACCGGGCTGGTATTCCACGAAGCGTCGTCGAAGGTTGTAACGGTGGCTGTCGGTCGTCTGTTGATTCTTGATACGGAGACGCGCAAGTTGTCGGGCTTCTTCGGCTCGTTGAAGGTACTCGCTCACATCGAGGTTTTCTTCGTCGGTGACGTTCGGTAACATGGCATCGAGCGTCGTTGCCGGGCTCCTTCCGTAGACCAATTTGTATGGAGATATCTGCGTCGTCTCCTGCACCGCCGTGTTGTATGCGAAGGTCACATACGGAAGAATGGCGTCCCACATCTTGTGTTCGACATCGACGTACATTGACAGCATGTCGGCGATCGTCTTGTTAAGCCGCTCGGTGAGGCTGTTGGTCTGTGGGTGGTACGCTGTCGTCCGGCGGTGGTTTGTTTGGCTGTATGCCAAGATCGCTTGAGTTAAGTCGGCAGTGAATGCCGTTCCTCTGTCGGTGATAAGGACCTCCGGGGCGCCGTGACGTAGGACGATATTTTCGACGAAGAACTTAGCTACCTCGGATGCACTGCATTTTGGCAGGGCTTTTGTTTCGGCGTAGCGGGTGAGGTAGTCGGTAGCTACCACGATCCACTTGTTTCCGAAAGCCGACGTCGGGAACGGCCCCAGTAAGTCCATACCAACCTGCTGGAAAGGTCGGCAAGGTGGATCAATTGGCTGCAGAAGTCCCGCTGTCCTTGTCGGCGGTGTCTTACGTCGCTGACAGTCCCGGCATGTTCTCACATAACGAGTGACGTCGGTGGTAAGACGTGGCCAGTAGTACCTTTCTTGTATCCTCGCGAGCGTGCGAGAAACACCGAGGTGCCCTGCCGTCGGATCGTCGTGCAGGGCCTGCAGGAGTTCTGGTCGCAGAGCTGAAGGCACCACAAGGAGGTACTTAGCTCGAAGCGGTGAAAAGTTTTTCTTTTGTAGAAGACCGTTTCGTAGAAAGAACGACGCGAGTGCGCGCTTGAATACCTTCGGGACTTCGGCGGTCCTGCCTTCGAGGTATTTTATTAGGGCCTTAAGTTCCGGGTCGGCCCTCTGTCGTTCAGCGAAGTCGTCGGTAGTTATCGTTCCTAAGAAGTAGTCGTCATCCGGGTCGTCGGGTAGCGGTTGGTCGACAGGCGCACGAGAGAGACAGTCGGCGTCGGAGTGTTTTTTGCCGGACTTGAATGTGACAGTAATGTCATATTCTTGAAGTCTCAGGCTCCATCGTGCGAGGCGACCTGAAGGGTCCTTCAAGGTGGCTAGCCAACACAATGCGTGGTGGTCGCTCACAACTTTGAAGGGCCTGCCGTAGAGGTAGGGGCGAAATTTCGACGTAGCCCAGATGATGGCGAGGCACTCCTTTTCTGTTGTGGAATAATTTGCTTCTGCTTTGGATAGCGATCGGCTGGCGTAACTAATAACCCTTTCAAGTCCGTCAGCCCTCTGTACAAGAACGGCGCCAAGACCTACGCTGCTTGCGTCAGTATGTATTTCTGTCGCGGCGAATTCGTCGAAATGGGCAAGAAACGGAGGCGTCTGGAGGCGATGTTTTAGCTCCTGGAAAGCGTGTTCCTGCGGCGTTTCCCACTTAAACTCCACGTCGGCCTTGGTAAGGTTAGTGAGAGGATCGGCGATGCGGGCAAAGTTTTTCACGAACCGCCTATAATAGGCACACAGGCCCAGAAATCGGCGCACTGCTTTCTTGTCAGTGGGCGGCGGGAAGTCGGCGATGGCGGCTGTTTTCCGTGGATCGGGACGAACTCCAGACTTGCTAATAACGTGCCCCAGGAACAAGAGCTCCTCATACGCAAATCTGCACTTTTCTGGCTTCAGTGTGAGTCCGGAAGTCTTGATGGCTTGAAGTACAGCTTCAAGGCGCCGAAGATGCTCGTCGAAACTCGAGGAAAACACGACGACGTCATCCAAGTAAACAAGGCAAGTCTGCCACTTCAATCCTGCCAGTACTGTATCCATAACGCGTTGAAAAGTTGCAGGCGCTGAGCAAAGGCCGAAGGGCATCACCTTAAACTCGAAGAGGCCATCCGGTGTTATAAACGCCGTCTTCTCTCGGTCTCTTTCGTCGACTTCGATTTGCCAATAGCCAGTCTTGAGGTCCATGGACGAAAAGTACTTGGCGTTATGGAGCCGATCAAGTGCGTCGTCTATTCGTGGGAGAGGATACACGTCCTTTCTTGTGATTTTGTTCAGGCGGCGATAATCGACGCAGAAACGTAGGGTCCCATCCTTTTTCTTCACTAACACCACGGGGGATGCCCATGGACTCTTGGACGGCTGTATAATGTCATCCCGCAGCATTTCATCAACTTGTCTCTTCATGGCCTCACGTTCTCGCGTCGAAACCCTGTACAGACTCTGACGGAGTGGTCTGGCATTTTCTTCGGTTATGATGCGATGTTTCGTGATTGGGGTCTGCCGAATTTTCGATGACGACGAAAAGCAATCTTCGTATTGCAGGAGCAGGGCCTTGAGCTGTTCTTGCTTATCGTTCGGAAGTCTGGGATTGACGTCGAAAGCTATAGGAGGGGCTTGGTTCCTCTGAGCAGGTTCCGCAGAATCGGCGAGGGCGAAAGCACTGGTGGCTTCGACAATTTCTTCGATGTATGCGACCGTTGTTCCTTTGTTCACATGTTTGTACTCATTGCTGAAGTTCGTGAGCATAACCGTTGCTTTGCCTCCCCGCAGCTCTGCAATTCCTCTTGCGACGCAAATATTTCGGGTGACCAACAGATGCTGACTGCCTTCAACGACGCCTTCCAAGTCAGGTGATTTAGGATCGCCGACTGAAATAATGACGCTTGATCGAGGCGGAATGGTGACTTGTTCTTCCAGCACATTTAAGGCATGGTGTCCTGACGGCGTGCGCGGCGGTAGTGCTTCTTCTGTGGATAACGTTATCGACTTTGTTTTTAGGTTGATGACAGCACCATGGAGGCATAAGAAGTCCATGCCAAGGATGACATCTCTCGAGCAACGCTGTAGGACTACGAAGTCTGTAGGATAAATACGGCCGTTAATGGCGACTCTCGCTGTGCAGATTCCTGCAGGCGTTACGAGATGACCTCCGGCTGTGCGGATTTCAGGGCCTTTCCAAGCTGTCCTAACTTTCTTTAACTTCGCGGCGAACGACCCACTGATGACAGAATAGTCGGCTCCAGTATCGACGAGAGCGGTCACACTGTGGCCGTCGATAAGAACGTCGAGGTCGCTAGTTCGCCGTCTCGCATTACAGTTAGGGCGTGGCGTCGGGTCACGGCTGCGTCGGCTTGTTCCGCTGCTTCCATGTTGCGTCGTCAGGCCACCTTCGGTAAGTGAGCTTTCACCGTCAGGGCTTTGCCTGTTTGGCGTTGTGTTCGGAAAGCTCCGTCGCGGCGTCGTCGTCGTCGGAGGATCTTCGGTAGTTCGTCGCACAGCAACCGCACCTCCACCGGTTGCTGCCCTTAGTTTCCCGGATACGGGCTAGGAGACCGGCCCCGCGTTGGACCAGAGTACTGCCGGTGGTGCGGTGATGTGCGGCGGCTGGGCGACGGGGAACGCGAAGGGCTTCGTGGTGTCCACCGAGTTCCTGTCGGGTAGTCGGCGATGTCACGTGGTCGTTCTCCATGCTGTGGACGCGGTGCATTTACGGCGAAGCCACGCAAAACCCATCTGTCGGTACTGGCAACGGCGGTATGTGTGTCCGGCCTCGCCGCAGTGGTAGCAGAGCGGGCGATGGTCAGGGGTGCGCCAGACGTCAGTCTTCCTCTGTGCACTGCGCTGGGCCGCTGGCGAACGGTATGACGTCGGTGGGGGTGGTGGCGGCGGTGGCGTCTGTCGACGGAAGTGCGATGGGGCGGCGTTTTGGCGTGGACGGGGAGGAGCGTTGTGGCGCAGTGCAGCGGCATAGCTCATAGCTTCCGGCTCGGGCAGCGGTGCGTGGGGAACTTGAAGCGATTGCCGAACTTCTTCTCGCACAATGTCGGCGATCGAATCCACTTGAGGGTGCGCCGAAGGCAACAGTTTGCGCAGCTCTTCCCGCACGATCGCTTGGATCGTTTCACGCAGGTTTCAGAGTCACTGGTTTGAGCAGCAGCGCATTCTGGAATCAGGCGACGATTATACTGTCTGGTGCGCATGTCAAGGGTTTTTTCGATGGTGGTCGCCTCGGATACAAATTCTTGGACGGTGTTCGGTGGATTTCTCATTAGTCCCGAGAAGAGCTCCTGTTTGACCCCTCGCATGAGGAAACGAACTTTCTTCTCCTCAGGCATGTCTGGGTCAGCGTGACGAAATAGGCGGGTCATCTCCTCTGTGAAAATTCCAACCTTCTCATTTGGAAGCTGAACCCGGGTCTCTAGTTGAGCAGCGGCCCTTTCTTTGCGAGCGACGCTCGCGAACGTTTGCAGAAATGCGCCGCAGAAGACATCCCACGTTCGGAGCGTGGACTCATGATTCTCTAGCCAGGTCCTTGCGGTGTCTTCCAGGTAGAAGTACACACGACGGAGCTTTTCTGCGTTGTCCCAGTGGTTGAGGGCGGCCACACGGTCGTATGTTTCCAGCCAGGTCTCCGGGTCTTCGAACGATGACCCATGGAAAATTGGTGGTTCCCTGGGTTGATGCATGACCATCGTGGGCTGGGATGCGGCGGTTGTCATTGTCGCTGCATTCGCAGTCATGGCCTTGGTCTTCCGCGCCTTGTCTTCTAGAAGCCCGTACTCCGGTGGTAGCCCTTGCTGTCGGCGGCTTGTTCGCTGCTCCTGGTTGGCGTCGGTGTCTTCTCCGCGATGTGGGCTGGGTTCAAGGCTTGACGGGGGCGTCCGGTACATGAACGAAGCAGCACCTCCACCAGATGTCACGGGGTCGTGACGTGGCCGAAGACAGGAGACTTCGTGTTGGGGTTTATCTGTTTATTTGGGCGAACCTGTGCCCGGTAAACGGAAAGTCCAATTACAGCAGCAGTCTCGCACAGATAACAGTCTCGGACTGATAGCGGCGAACGGAGCGTCGGCCTTCGATCAACAACTGACAAGCGGCGAAGCGCGTCGGCATTTATACTCTTGCCGTCGAATGTTCTAGCGTTATCGCTGGCGGTGGCGTAGCTTCCAGAACAATCTGTACCGTTCGCACAGTGGGCGTGATCTTATCGAAATGATCTACTACAGTCCGGAACCTTCTAGAAAACTGCAGGCGCGGTTTGCGCTAAGAATCGTGTGGTGTTTTGGGACGATAACAAAAACTTGGGAAATGGAACGTGGCAATATCATCCACCAGACACCTGTGACAACTTGACGCGAATCGTCAGGCGGGAGCTTGAAGCGGCTGCTCCAGCTAAGGTGGGACCAACGTCCCCTGACCCCTCTCCGCCAATTACGTTGCCTCTCATTCAAGCAGTCGTCCGGCAGGAAATCGCCAGCTTGGGAATTCACTCTATCTCACCGCCTCCCCGCACCGACTACCAGCCCCGATACACGCCTGCACGTCCCTTCCAGACCAGCTCTCCCTCAACGTTCCGTAATCCGTCCGCATGGCGAACACAAGATGACAAGCCGATATGCTTCTCGTGTCACAGAATCGGGCACATTTCTCGTCATTGCAGAAGTCGCTGGGGTCCTCCTGCACAACCGTCCTCTCGTCCCTTCTATGCCCGTCCTGCCTATCGCCATGAGACCAGCCGCGACCATTTTGCCCAGGAACCTGCTTGTGCACATAGCTACTCCCGCTCTCCATCCCCCCAACGTTGCCAGTCGCGTTCTCCACAGCCCCGCCGACCATCTTCCCCCACCTTCCCACGAGGTTCTCCGACGGAAAACTAAGCGTTGCAGCCCCCGGAGGTGGCACTGCATCGCCTGGACTGACCGAAAATCCTCTTTTGACGATACCGACAAAACGGAACCTCATAGACGTACAAATAGACGGCGTACAAGTCACTGCTCTTGTCGACACCGGCGCCCAACTTTCCGTGATGACGAGTGATTTTCGCCGCAAGCTCAAGAAGGTTCTCACACCTGCGACCACTCAGTTCGTCCGTGTTGCGGATGGTGGAATAGCATCTATCGTTGGAATGTGCTCCGCTCGTGTGAGCATTGCGGATCGACACACAGTTGTTCTCTTCACTGTCCTTGACAAATGCCTTCACGACGTAATCTTAGGCCTCGACTTCCTGTCCGCGCATTCTGCCCTCATAGACTGTTCGACCAGTACGCTCCGTCTACACTTTCCCGCAACAGAACCTCTTACACAACGGCCGTGTCGCCTCTGCACAACGGGACACGCGCGCCTCCCTCCACAGACACTGACCTACATAGAGCTCGTCTCAATGCCACCAGTTCTCGACGGTGACTATGTTCTGACCCCTATCACCGATGTTCTCATAAGCCGTGGCATTACATTACCGCACATCATTCTGTCCGTCGCAGGAAATTCTACATGCCTCCCAGTTGTCAACTTTAGCTTGACACCTCAAGTTTTGCCACAAGGGATCTCTTTGGCGTTGCTCTGCACCTTAGAAGACAATGCGGTAGATGTTTTCGTGATGGCCGCCCCTTCTGACCCCCACGCTCAACATCAGTCTGCCACTTGCTCCGACAGCGCTATTACTTCGATGATCGCTTCCAACTTAACGCCGCAGCAGACTGATGAGCTCCACCGGGTTCTGCTGTCCTACATCGACGTTTTTGACATCAGCGGCCGTCCGTTGGGGAAAGCTGCCGGTATGAGCCACCGCATAAACACTGGTAATGAGCATCCTATTCATAGGCGTCCATATAGGGTGTCGGCGGCCGAGCGTCAAATCATCCAAAGTGAGGTCGACAAAATGCTCGCCAAGGACATCATTGAGCCATCCTGCAGTCCTTGGGCTTCTCCTGTAGTGCTAGTCCGCAAGAAAGACGGTGCATGGCGTTTCTGTGTGGATTATCGACACCTAAACAAAATTACCAAAAAAGACGTGTACCCTCTGCCACGAATAGATGATGCGCTTGATTGCCTCTATGGGTCCCGCTATTTTTCCTCTATAGACCTTCGTTCCGGCTACTGGCAGATAGAGGTAGATGAAATGGACCGTGAAAAAACGGCATTCATCACCCCCGATGGCCTATATCAGTTCAAGGTCATGCCCTTCGGCCTTTGTAACGCTCCAACCACCTTCGAACGAATGATGGACTCCCTGCTCAGAGGATTCAAATGGTCCACCTGTTTGTGCTACTTGGACGACGTCATTGTCTTTTCACCAACATTTGAAACTCACATAGAGCGCCTCTCAGCCATCCTTGGAATCTTCCGTCGCGCTGGCCTGCAGCTCAACTCGTCCAAATGTCACTTTGGGCGCCATCAAATCACAGTGCTTGGCCATTTAGTAGACGCCAACGGTGTACAACCAGACCCGGCAAAAATCAGCCCCGTCAAAAACTTTCCTGTACCACGATCTGCGAAGGATGTACGCAGCTTTATCGGATTATGCTCCTACTTCCGACGCTTCGTGAAAAATTTCGCGCACATAGCGAGGCCGCTTACGAAGCTCCTCAAGAAAGAAGTCCCGTTTGCATGGGGCTCCGAAGAGGCTTCTGCGTTCTCGACTCTCGTCGCTCTTCTCACTGGCCCTCCGATTCTGGCACACTTCAACCCTGCTGCCCCTACGGAAATCCGTACAGATGCAAGTGGGCATGGCATTGGTGCAGTGCTGGCTCAGAAACAACATGGCCATGATTGCGTTATTGCATATGCCAGCCGTCTCCTATCCGCCCCTGAACGTAACTATTCGATAACAGAGCGTGAGTGCTTGGCTCTTGTATGGGCGGTGGCGAAATTTTGACCTTATCTATACGGACGCCCATTTTCGGTAGTTACCGACCACCACGCACTCTGCTGGCTGAACTCTCTGAAAGATCCATCAGGCCGCCTTGGTCGCTGGGCTTTGCGCCTGCAAGAGTTTTCCTATTCGGTGGTCTACAAATCTGGCCACCTACACCGTGATGCCGATTGCCTCTCCCGGTACCCTGTCGACCATCCCGAGGACACTGACGAGCCCACGGAGAACTCTATCTTGTCAGTGTCCGACTTCCTTAATATTGGGGAAGAACAGAAGCGTGATCCAGAGCTGCTTGACATCATCAGCCGTATAGAATCCTCCACAAATGATGCTTCCGTCCGCTACTTCGTCATTCAAAAGGGTGTGCCATACCGTCGCAATTTCCGACCAGACGGGCCCGACCTTCTCATTGTTGTGCCTAAGCATTTGCGCCGCTGTGTTCTCACCGAACTTCACGACGCTCCCACGGCTGGGCACCTCGGCGTATCCCGCACGTACGAGCGCGTCCGGCGCCGTTTTTTTCTGGCCAGGCCTTGCTCGTTCGGTACGTCGCCACATGTGACCTATGCCAACGTCGTAAGACACCGTCGCTGCTACCCGCTGGCCATCTTCAACCAATTGACATACCCGCGGAACCATTTTACCGTGTTGGGTTAGACCTGCTTGGTCCTTTTCCCACATCAACATTGGGAAACAAATGGATAGCCGTTAAGACAGACTACGCTACACGCTACGCTATTACGCGAGCTCTACCGACCAGCTGTGCAACCGACGTCGCTGACTTCTTGTTACGGGACGTTATATTGATTCACGGTGCCCCGAGACAGCTTCTCACAGACCGTGGCCGTACATTTCTATCCCAAGTCATCGCCGACAGTCTGCGTTCTTGCTCCACGCAGCACACACTGACAACCGCTTACCACCCTCAAACAAACGGCCTCACGGAACGATTTAACCGCACTTTAACAAATATGCTCGCTATGTACGTGTCGCCCGACCACCGAGACTGGGACCTTGCCTTACCCTACGTAACTTTCGCGTACAATTCATCCCGCCACGACACAGCGGGCTTTTCGCCGTTCTACTTATTGTACGGAAGAGACCCGACTTTACCACTGGACACAGTCATCTCAGCTCACACCTCTTCCACCAGCGAGTATGCCCGCGACGCGATTGCGCGAGCCGATCATGCCCGTCAGCTCGCTCGCGCTCGGCTGATGGCGTCGCAAACCAACCAATGCCGTCGGTATGATGCGGAACATAGAGATGTACATTTCGCTCCCGGTACCCTCGTTTTACTCTGGTTTCCTCATCGTCGGCTGGGCCTATCCGAAAAACTTCTGTCTCATTACACGGGACCCTACCGTATATTGCGTCAAGTAACACCTGTCACCTACGAGATCAGCCCCATCTGTCCATCATCATCTACTATGCGGCCCAGTGATATCGTACACGTCTCGCGGATCAAGCCCTACAATAATGCGTCAGATAACGACCTTTAAAGCACCGGGACGGTGCCTCCGCCGCCGGGGGTCATGCTACGTGCCAGTGCATGGAGCTGAAGAAGATGAAGCAGATAGACTGGCACGAGCTAATCTGTGTGGCTGGCGCTGCTCGCCTAACCGTCTGTAAATACATCGGTGATCGCTGACTACCCTTCTGAGTCAGTCCTCCTTCCCGTAACAATATATTGCAACGAGCAAGGTTGCGTAAAAACACAGGTTATTATTCCAGAAACGTTAGCCGCAACAAGCTGATACAGGCAAGAACCCGGCAAGCACGAGCCACACACGGACGTCAACGTCTTCTTTCACGCTGGCACAGAGCTGGCGCCACCATGCTTCGGTACAATTACTCCCCGCGCAGAAAGGAGCCAACCTGGCGACCTAGGGAAAGGACACGACAAGGGGGTCATAGCACGGTTTGAGGCGTGATACGTGTACTGTTTCACGTCCACGGCAGCGTTGGTCCGAGGGTGAATCAATGGGCTCAACTTCATAGTTGACAGGAGATGTTTGCCGCACCACACGGTAGGGGCCATGGTATTTCGACGAAAGCTTCGGGGAAAGACCGGGAGGGGTAGACGGGACCCAGAGCCAAACCAGCATTCCTGGGTTATAGTGTACAGTAGACGCAGAGGAATCGTGGTCAGTTTTCTGGCGCCATTGGTCTTGTGCGGTAAATGAGCGAGCGAGTTGACGACACTCTTCGGCATAAGCAGCGGCTTCGGAAACAGGCGTCGCTTCGGAAACATCAGGCCTGTAAGGGAGAATGGTGTCCATGGAGCATGATGGCTCACGTCCGTACAGAAGGAAGAAAGGAGAAAAGCCAGTGGTTGTTTGTGGCGCAGAGTTGTACGCGTACGTGACAAAAGGGAGCACTTGGTCCCGATTAGTGTGGTCGTCAGAGGCGTACATCGCAAGCATATCTCCAAGGGTACGGTTAAAGCGTTCTGTCATGCCATTGGTTTGGGGATGGTATGCCGAGGATTTCCTATGGACAGTGCGACATGCGTTGAGTAGCTCGTCGACGGCGTTCGAGAGAAACACGCGTCCACGGTCACTGAGTAATTTACGAGGTGCACCGTGTCGCAAAATGAGATGGTGAAGAAGAAAGGACGCAACGTCTTTCGCAGTGGTAGCAGGCCGTGCAGATGTTTCAGCGTAGCGTGTTAAATGATCCACGGCGGCGATAATCCACCGGTTGCCTCGAAGAGAGTTGGGTAGAGGACCATAAATATCAATTCCGACGCGGTCGAATGGTCTCGCTGGGCAGGTTAAGGGTTGCAAAGGGCCAGCAGTGCTGTGAGAAGGCGTCTTGCGTCGTTGACACGTGGTGCATGACCGAACGTACTGGCGAACGTGCCGATACATGCCGCGCCAGTAGTATCTTAGACGAAGGCGAGAGTAAGTCTTAAATACTCCAGCGTGGCCACACTGGGGGTCATCGTGAAAGGCAGCGCAGATGTCCGAACGCAAATGACGAGGGATGACAAGGAGCCACCTACGGCCATCCGTCACGTAATTGCGGCGATACAACAAGCCTTCACGGACAGCAAAGTGTCTTTCTTGACGAGAGAGGGAGCCTGAAGTCGTTTCTGACGAACTGTGAGAGAGGACGTCGAGCAAAGAATTGATCCAGGGATCCTTGCGCTGTTCGGATGGCATGTCAGTGATGCTCAACGATGACGAATCGCAAATGGCAGTTGATAAGCAGGCAAGGTCAGGAGGCAGTGGAGAACGAGATAGTGCATCGGCGTCTGAATGTCTACGTCCTGAACGATAAACAACACCGATATCGTATTCCTGAAGGCGTAAAGCCCAACGAGCGAGGCGGCCAGTAGGATCTTTCATGGACACTAACCAGCATAAGGCATGGTGATCTGTGACAACATCAAACTGGCGTCCTTAAAGGTAGATGCAAAATTTTCCTATAGCCCAAATGATAGCCAAGCACTCTTTTTCCGTGACGGAATAGTTGGACTCTGCCTTCGTTAGTGTACGGCTGGCATATGCGACAACGTACTCGTCGCAGTCATCGTTGCGTTGAGCGAGAATGGCACCGAGACCGACACCGCTTGCATCCGTGTGAATTTCAGTGGGTGCATTGGGATCGAAGTGGCGGAGAATTGGCGGAGAGATGAGTAGCCGGCGTAGCGCCGTGAATGCCTCATCACAGTGGGAATTCCAGCCAGAGAGGTCCGTGCTATGGGAGAGAAGCTGAGTCAGAGGGGCAATTATAGAGGCGAAATTGCGAATGAAACGCCGAAAATATGAACACAAGCTTATGAAACTACGAAGCTCCTTTAGGGTAGTAGGCTTGGGGTACTCGGCAATGGCACGCAGTTTGGCAGGATCTGGCGATATTCTTTCTTTTTAAACGACATGGCCGAGAATTGTGAGTTTGCGGGCGCCAAAACGACATTTCTTGAAGTTAAGTTGCAACCCGGCTGCCGCAAGGCACTGGAGAACTTGTTCCAGACGGGAAAGATGAGTTTCGAAATTCGCCGAGAATACAACTATGTCGTCTAAATAGCAAAGACAGATGTGCCATTTAAGTCCCCTGAGGACACTGTCCATCATTCTTTCAAAAGTCGCAGGCGCATTGCAAAGACCGAAGGGCATTACATTAAATTCATATAAGCCGTCAGGGGTCACAAACGCCGTTTTTTGGACGGTCTGGTTCAGCCATTGGTACTTGCCAATATCCAGAGCGCACATCCAGTAAAGAGAAAAAGTCCGCACCTTGAAGGCAATCCAAGGCGTCATCAATGCGTGGCAGGGGATAAACATCCTTGCGTGTGATGTTGTTTAGTCGACGATAATCCACGCAAAAACCTGATGGAGCCATCCTTTTTCCGCACGAGGACCACTGGCGAAGCCCAAGGACTGTGTGAGTGCTGAATAACACCACGTTGCAGCATCTCGTCGACGTGTTGAGTGATGACGTCACGCTCAGCCTGCGAGACGCGGTAGGGGCGCTGACGAAGTGGAGTATGATGACCGGTGTCGATATGATGAGCGACAACTGACGTGCGTCCCAAGGGAGGTTGTCCGTGGTCGAAGGAGGCGCGGAAACGGTCAAGTAGTTGAATGAGCTGATTGCGCTGGTCTTGCGTAGGCCGGTGTCTACGCTGCGCAACAGAACGTCTTCGTCAGGTAGTGAGGGTGCGGTGCCAGCTGTGACAGCATCCACGGACATCGGTGTCGTATCAGAACGGGCATCGAGAGGAAAGATGGCATCATAAGTGTCAAGACTCCCAATGCATTCGCCATGCAATAAGGTAGCGGGACAAGGGAACAGATTGCACACTTACACGGCACTGGAGCCATCGGCAAGTGTTATGACGGCAAACGGGACGACAAGGTTCCGGCGACGAGCGCATTCTTGTGACGGCATAGATAGGGGCAGTTGAATCGGAAACGGAGTTGCACAAAAGAGATACCGCTGTGACCGAAAAAGCAGAAATGACGACGTCAGCGGCGACGATCACCTTTTTGGGTGAGCGAGGGAGATCTATGAATGTCGTGCTGAATGGAAACAAAACGAGTTGAGCACGAGCGCAGTCGACAGCAGCATGATTAGCGGAAAGAAAGTTCCATCCCAGGATGATTTCATGAGACGCATGCGGAAGGACGACAAATTCAACGATGTAAAGCACTCCTTGAATCACAACAAGAGCAGTGCATGTGGCAGAAGGTTGGACGTGTTGCG